>JARFIW010001617.1:1122180-1722180 GCA_036346225.1 Platerodrilus igneus | reverse complement strand
GAGCATTTTTCAACTATTTACTTTTCTATATAAATTAAAACTAACACCAACTAGCTATTTAAATATTAAATGTTACAAGGTGCGCTTCCTAAAGCAGATGTTACTGTTACTGTTTTATTACTTGATTTCTTGTACATATTTAGGCTTGAAACAGGTTGTAAGTATGTTTGTATGTAGATAGTAAAATTTTGTGCTAGATATTTTCCCATGTATACTGTATTTTATGTAAATTGACGCTGTATATACACCACATTGTAACAAACGATTATGCAACTATGTATTTTCGATGTTTGTTAATATTCTTTTGGCATTGTATGTTTGCCTTTATCTGCGTAATATAAATTTCTTTGTTACCGAGGTTTCCAATCCTTTTCTTTCTAGGTCACCCACACCACTCTGACGTTTTTGAGCTAGCCCAAACTGCGATTCTTTTAGAGTTCGATACTGATACTGTGTTTTGTTGTGGTATTTGGTGTAGGCAATTTTCTACTACTTACTGTGTTGTTTTTTCTTGTCCTCACAGGATACCGTAACATGTTTGGACCCAATGAAGTTAAGGAAGTGAATAAAATTTCTAAATTGGCCAATAAAAAGATGTACTGACAACATGTCGAGGGATATTTTGGGGACATTTCAAAATTGATCACAGTGGAAAATTTGCACTCAAATAGATATTAAAAACGAAGCACAGAAGATAGTTATACGTTTAGTTGACAAGGACACAATAAAACTTCGTTATTTATTTTGTAAGAAGCTTCCAAAGCGAACTACTGGGGAAGAAATTTCCCAGATAACAAGAATTTTTTCAAAATCGATAATATTCAGTGGAGTAATTGCATTAGTATTTGTACAGATGTAGCTGCAGCCTTAATCCAAGTCAATTTCTTCTTCCATGGTTTTGTTCTGTACAACAGCAATGATTTCGTCGTCTTTGATATCTTCATTGGTAACTTCCAAAACATCAGCTTCAACAAGCCACTCTTCTAAATCATTCATCAGGAGATCATGCTGAAACACTAGTTGATTTTGTAATACTTTTGTGTTTTCTGTCTCAACTTCTGCTTCTGTCTCAGGTTCTTCTCGTTTCAATGTTGGCCAAATCTTTTTCCAAGCCTTCGAAGGGTAGTTTGATTAATTTCGTCTCAAGCTGCAGCAACGATGCTTTTATGATGAAACTTTTCATTTCCTCAAAAAGGTTACATTCTTCTGTTTTTTCCAGCAAAGAACCGACATATTTTCTTCTGTATCTTCTTTTCAACCACTCTACGATGTCCTGACCCATAGGTTGTATTAAAGGCATAACATGGAGCGGTAAAAATAAAGTCTCGACGTTTCTTTTCTTTAGTTCACATTCAGAGGGGTGACTAGGATCTTTATGTAACAGCAAAACAGCTCGAGCAGGTAAGTTTTTAGACTTTAAAATGTTTTTGTACTGCGGGGACAAAACCGTAAAAAAAAACACTCCTTAAATAAATCACCATCCATCCAAGCAGATGATTGATTCCAATAGAAAACGGGAAGTGTTGCCATGTTTAGATTTTTAAATGGCCTTAGTTTCTTAGATTTTCCTATGACAAACAGTGGCATTTTGTGGCTTCCCGTGGCTAGAAGTTGCGATTGTGAGCCAGTCTTTAGCAAGCTTTGTTCCTAACACAGGTTCATTCTTAGCAGCAAGTGTGGTTTTTGAAGTTTTTTAAGTAAATCACAGAATTTGTTAAACGAAAATGCTGATTTATTTTACTTTTTAAAAATAAACGAAGTATCTAACACAATTAAAACCAAAACTAAAAATATTAATATTTCACTATTTATAAAAGTCTAAATGCTTCAGTGTCCAAAATGAAATCCATTATTAGCAGTGCATTTTAATATTCGTACAGAAATATCGTGAGTTGTCCTAGCTATCATGTCTAGTGGTATGTATCAAACGTATAACATGAACAATTCTTTCTTGCAATTCCTCTACATTGTACTACAAATATAAACTTGATCTACAACATATCCCCAAAAAAAGTAATCAGGTGGATTTAGATCGGGTGAGCTTGCAGGTCAGTGAATAAGACCTTTATTTCCAATCCACTGCTCACCAAAATCGTCTATTTAAACATTCTGATACAGCTGTACCATTGTGTGCTAGCACAGCATTTTGCCATAGCCACAAGTTTGTAGATAGTAAAAGAAGCTCAGCTATCATGTTTTCTAAATCATTTTCTAGAAATCGTAAATGAAGTTCACCATTAAGGGTTCCGTTTAAAAAATATGGTCCCAAAATTTTGTTTTTACTAAACCACATCACACATTTACACTAAATCGTGTTTGGCTTCGCGAATCAAAAGTAAGTTGAGAATTTTCAATACTCCAATAAGGAAGACTCGCACGGTTAAACAATCCATTATTCATAAATGTACATTCCTCCGTAAACAATACATTTTCACCAAACGGGATTTTCTTCCAGTTTCGTAGAAAACCATTGGCAGAAAGTTGAGCATCTTCTTGCTTTAATTTTTGAACAACCTGGTATTTGTAAGGTTGAAACATTTTTTCTTAATATCTTGGAAGCACTTTGTTAACTAATTATGCATTCATTGGATATTTGATTAGTCAAAGCGCAAACTTGAGCCAAGACATTTATGGTATTGTGTATTTCACGTCGACATTTGTTTACCTCGCCTTTCTAAAAATCTATCATTATTTACGAGACTTTTCCCAATCTTTTAAAAATCGTTCTGTGCAGATGACACCTGACAATTACAGACCTCTACAACATGTAAATTCTTTTTTCAAATAATAAGAATTTTGCGGTTGTTAAAAACTATTATCTAAATTATAGAATTTAAAACAAAAAATTTTGTAACGACACCAAAACTTTAAACTTAGTCAATCTGTCATAACTGATTTCCAATGGCAACCAACCATGATGAAAATAGCAGAATTTAAGCTTTTTGAATAAATTGTACTTTTTGTTAAAATAAAATATGAAGTGTGTGATACCGCGAAATAGTAATTTTCCAAGCTAATTTAATGATATACAAATTGAATACGTCAACCATAAGATAAACGAACGTCGACTTTCGACGCGTGCAACATAGTAGGTCCAAAAATTTTTAAACAACTTTGGTGGAAAGGTTATATCGACTTACTGTATAGCTCGCAGAATAAATCAATGCTATTGTAAAATGTAATTGTGTTATGCTTTCATTTGCAAACATTTGTCTTCAAGGTTTTTGTTATTCTTGTTCATGTAGTTTGCACGTTTTATTGTAAACAAAAGATGATAGAATAGAATAATAGTGTGTATATTAAGACTTCCCTACTTGAAGTAAATCAAATTGTTGTCGTATGTCACTATAGCAAATAAACATTTTCAAAAAAATATTGCCGTATCACTTTATCACTTATTTGTTAGATCCCTCAAAAACAATTTCTAAATTAACTGCAGATGAGAGAAAGCAAAGATTAACCTAACTAAGAAACGTGCATCGAGAAACATATTTCCATTAATTTTAAAACTTTGGGCCCAATCCGAACCCTATAAAAAATTATGTTCACCGATGAAGTATTGACCAACATAACTCCTTTGCAGGTTATAGCAAAAAAGAGATACCTTATATATCAAAGAATTTATATACATTAAAACGTCATTTATCCGCACGTTAATTATCCGCACTTCAATGAATAGTAAGAAATTAGGTCACAGCTTTAACATCAAAGCTATACACTTATACGTCTTACAACGTTTACACGTTGTTTCTTAGAATGACTAGCTGTGTAGGCATTCACCCTGACCCAACAAAGCACATTACATTTCCATGAAGTGTTTCAACACGTAATTCCAAAAGTATAATCAGTACATGTAATCCATATTATGACATCGATTATATAATTGTAAAATTTTTTAAATTAATAATACTCAAAGTAAAAACACGAATTTCTCCAAGTAAATTTATGTACTTTCTATGAACTACGATGATACATGTACAAAACCAAACTGTGTAGTGTTTTACATGCAGTCCAGATAAAAGAGCGGTCCGGATATGGGGCTCTTTTGGATTGCCTCTTTTCCCGAGTGCACTCTTATAAGTGGACTCGACTGTAGAGTAAATTAGTGTCTTTTAGTGAATTAAGTTTTGTGTTGTTTTTTGGTTGATTTTAGTTTTTAGTAGCCATAGTCTCTATAAGAAATAATCAAGTTAAACGGAATCGTAATGTTCTACCAATTGAGAAAAAGATAAGAGATTATTAACAGACTCGACAAAGGTGAAAGTGTTGAGGCTTTAGTCGCATGTTATAAGATTGGAAAAAGGACCATTTATGATTTAAAAACCGAAGAGAAGAAATTCTGTATTATGCATCGAAGTTGGAGTGAGGAAGGTTCAAAAAGGAGAAAAACTATGAGAGCAGTGCAAAATGAGAAGTTAGAGGAAGCAGTGTATCTGTGGTTCATCCAAAAAAGAAGTAGAGGAAACCCTATTTCTGGGCCTTTTTTTATGCGAGAAAGAGTTGCTACTTAATGAGAAACTGGGCGATTCTCCCGACTTCAAAGCTGGTACTGGTTGGTTGAAGAATTTTAAATTTATCTCTCTAAGACGTCTACAACGCTGACGGGACATGTTTTAACTGGAGGTCCTTACCTCGCAAGTCACTCACATCAAAGCAAGAAGTGACTGTTCCTGGTTTCAAAGTCGGTAAGGAACGAGGAAGGTTAGAATTAACACTAAATTAAAAAATAATTTATATTAAGAAGTACTTTGCGTGCGAGTAGAATCATCAAATCGTAAAAACTTTAAGTTATTAATTGACATTTGTAGAAAAACATGCGAATGCGAGTGGTACACATCGTCTGCCTCTACTCATGATCGGAAAATAAAAAAAAACTATGTTTTAAAGATGTGAAGCCCCCTTTATGTGTGCTACAAGTCTCAGGTCAATGCATGGATGAATTTTATGACTGGTAAAGAAATGATTTTATCGCAGAAACAAAGAAATTTAGAAAGAAGAAAAAACTGGAAAGGCGATCTGGAACTCTTATATGCTGTTGATAAAGATTTTGAAGAAGGTATTTGCCACCAAATGTTACCGCTCTCATTCAGCCAATGGATCAAGGGGTGATAGAGAAAGTAAAGCGAATGTACAAGAAAGATGTATTGTGCCATTTACTAATGGCTACAGATGATGAGGAAAGTGCGATTTCTTTTACAAAAAAACAACCTAAAGAATTGCTGCTATATGATAGCGAATGCTTGTAACTCTATCACTTCAGAATATTCGAAACGCTTGGAATAAATTGGTGAAAAGAGAAGACGCCGAGTGTGATTTGGATACTGCTGCAGAGAACTTAAATGAGATTATAGATGAGTAATTTCCTCACATTCCTGGATTTTTCAATTGTGACAGATGCTGAAATTGGCGGTGCAAGAAGAGGGTGAGGATGAAGAAAATGAAGACTCAAGACGATGAATAACAAAGAAAACTAACGGAGAGGCCTTCACTGCATTAGAAACTGCACTATTGAGGTACGAAAAACAGGCGGATGTTGTCGACACAACTTCTTCTCTAAAAGATGAGAAGAGACTTAGTGGCTACAAAAAGACGTTCAACCCTAGTACAAAAGAAAATTTCGGATTATTTTTTGGTTTAGATATGGTAGTTACATACATACTGTATTGTATTGAATATGTATTACAGTATTCTTTTAGTCTGAATTTTGTAGCGATGGAAAAATAGAAACAACTTTGTGCTGTACGTGTTTTCCTACATTAAATAAACGTATGTTCGATAATCTGCAAAACCCTCCGTCCCAATTAATGCAGATAAACGACGCTCTACAGTATTGTCAAACAATTTCTGTGGAACAAACATTTTTGTCGTTTTAACTCGTACATTCAAAACTAAGAAATGAACTAGTGTTTCTGTTTAAGTATTATAATCAAAATGATGATTAAAAATTGAATTTCTTACAAAATACGCATTTCTTGCATTGTTTATTCTTATAATTTTTTCTGTTAACAACAATAAACTAATTTATATTTGTTCTGATTTATCAATTATTTATGTTTACTGGTGTTATTTCTAGTGTCTTTACTTTAAAATCTAAATAAAAATTAAAAGAAAAAATGCATTTATTTTCTACTTGAAGAAATTTTATTGTGGCCAGTGTTGAATAATGCAAAATGAATTTAAAAGGCAAAAAACACGAATTAAATTTGTACCAATTTAAAAATAAAATAATACGTATCAAAATAAAAATTATTTAAATCGCCGATTATTTTAAAAAAAAAAGCATGCACTACCTTCTTTAGATTAATTTATCCAACTGTTGGAAAGCAAAGTCCATATAACACATCTCCCAGAAGCAAGTTCAAACAGGTGACATTTTTCAATGCTTACTAAATAATTCCAGGAATATTATGGAATGCATTCCTTGATCTTGATGATAAACTATCAATGGTCCCTGACATTGAATTCTACTATGATTCAGAATTTTACCCTTATCAGCATGAAACCATTGAGATTTGTAAATCTGCAACATTTTTCTTTTATGACTGTGCATTACTTAAATATAAACTACCAACCTTTTGTGTATCTTCTCAAGTTTGGAAGCCTCTTAAAAATATGACCACTTGTTTAATTTAAATATCTCTTGCATTTTATCAGATATAGATAATAAAATTTCTGGAACTTTTTATCGATAACGTCCTTTGCTAAGAACTGGAGCTGGAACACCACTTGCAGCCGCAGTGGAAGCGAAAGTATAACGCTTATGGTTAATGTTAATGCGACTGTGGCAACAACTTCATGGTTTTGTCTGTGTACACATCTGACCTCCTTAATACATGTTATCAAACGCACTTTGATCTGAACGATGAGTAGCAGCACCACGTATATGTAGAATATGCACAACAACTTGTTCAGTACCCCAGGATTCATCCGATGTTTTACAACCTAAAAGATACATTACCTATAATTTCTTTTTATAAAAAATTTGCATCTATAAAATACATGTTTACATTCAGTATTGGAGATATAATCAGAAGAAAAATCATAAACACGGACCAATAATTTCATCATTAATGTAAAAATTACCTTAAAACACTATAAAACTAAAATGTTAATTCTTTAATAAACAAACAAATGTCAAACAACTATTGTAGTCTTGGGTGGCTGTGAAATCAAACACGAATATCGATTCTTACATTGCATCCTGGAACCGATAGCCAAATTACAAAGTAATTCTCGTTTATTTATTTATTTAACGTTGTGTTGAAATTTTAAACAATCACTTACAAATCAGTCACAAAGATATCTAGATGGGCGAACGCGCACCCCATCAAGCTAAAGGATGTGTTTAGCAAAGCAACTAGTTACTTTGTTAATTCATGGCCGGTCTTGATGCCCATTACAAAAATGTGAGTGAAACATAGACTTTCTTAGTTTTTAATGATACCGTAAAACACAGAACATGAGATTGGTCGCAGAATCCTATTGTTTCTGATTTACTAAAAGGTGGTATTAATAACCCTTAAAGTCCTAGCGTTATCAACATACCACTGTACAAGAAATTAAAAATGCTACTGTAGTGTTAGTTAATGATATTTTGACCAGATGGTGCTAGGGGTTTGTATATAAGACATATTTGTAGTGTTTTGGTTTACTTCTTAAAGTGATAGATATAAAGGTCGAGTAAGTAAAGACATTTATGTTTTATACATCTATAAAGGTTTTGTATTAGCACAGCCTAGCTAATAAATGTAGTTTTCATTTGCAGTATTTACATTTGACATAACACTAGAATTTTAATCTAACTGGCTTGTTTTATTTTCAGAAAAGTATCTATGTCGCAAGAAGCACTGGATGCAGCATATGCTGATAATACAAATATCAACCTTATTTTTATTGAACCTCCAGATTCAAATATTTTAACCGATGAAGATTTTGAAGATGAAGGCACATGTTGCAAACGCGCCTCATATGTATTAAAACTTAAGTAGTAGGCGATTTATTATTATTATGAATTGTTACATATATGTCAAGAGTTTTTTTATGTCTCGTCTAAAAAGATATATTTTATGCCAGTAAATTGCACAGTTTAATACAAGTTGAGTATTACTTTTGATAAACATAAAGTGTTCCTGCGCAAGGGTGTTTGAAGCGGGTAGCTTCTTATATTCTTGCACCCGTCACTATAAAGGGCAGCGCCGTAAAGCGGCGTTTACTAATTTCAGTGGCGGTTCTACATTTAATGGCGACCGTGACAGGACTCAACTTGGTATTGTTCGATTTAGCGTGGTGTTGGTGTTTGGTTTATCAGTATCACGTTTGAGTTACTAATTGAAAGACTGTGACGATGGAGAGACTTAAGAAATCTCGAGCTGCAGCACGCAGGGCTTTCACTTTAACTTTAAATCAGCTGACACAACTTTTGGATGCCGAACAACAAGATGTTGACCAGATAAATACAAGGTGTGAAATGTTAACCCAAAAAATAGCCGGATTAGAACAAATGGATCGTGAAGTCTATGACCTTTTGTTAGATACAGATGGAATCAGCGAGGAACAACTCGAAATAGAACTTCAGAGCACAGACGAGTATCAATTTACTTATCGCAGTTTGAATTTGCGTTAACGCATTATTGGGTCACCTGCTATTGACAGTATTAGTAACGTCGGTAGTGGCGCAGGAGGATCTCTTTCTCGTAGAATCAAATTGCCAATCATAGAGTTTAAAAAATTCGGAGGTGAGCTGCGCGATTGGCTTCCGTTCTGGAGTACTTTTAATAAAGTTCATAATGATTGTGAGTTAACCAATGAAGATAAATTTCATTATTTGTTACAAGTTATTGTCCCGGGTTCCCGAGCCGAAGAACTTATAGTTAGTTTTCCCCCAACTGGGAATAATTATGAAAAAGCTGTAGAAAGTTTAAAAGCCAGGTTTGGGAGGCATGACTTGTTAGTCGAGTTTTATGTGGGTGAGTTGCTAAAAATTATTTTAATTAAAGCACTCAATCCAAAGACGCTAAATTTAGCCAGTCTGTATGATAAGATTGCGACGCAGTTGAGAGCTCTTGACACGCTTGGTGTGACGACGGACACTTGTTCCGCAATGTTGTTTCCATTGGTAGAATCTTGTCTTCCAGAAGAGCTGTTGCGACATGGCAGAGATCGCTGGGCGATGTATCGGTGAAAAGAGGCGATACGCTCAAAGAACGCCTTTGACGGTTTGATGGCATTTATAAGTTTAGAAGTTGACGGAGAACAACGCATTGCACTAGCAAAAGAAGGGTTTTCTGCAGCCGCCATTTCTAACGAAACTGAGCGAAAAGGCAAAAAGTTAATGAAAACATGAGCACGCATCGACTGCTGCTGGTTTGTTTACCAAACACGTAAAATGCGTTTTCTGTGAAGCTGGTCATAGTAGTGAGTCGTGTCACAAAATGCAAAAGGTTGCATTAGATGAAAACGTCAAATTTTGAAACAGAAAAGGGCTTGCTTTAGTTGTTTAAAGGTAGGTCACGTCGGCCGAAAATGTCGTCAAAAATAACTTGCATGATATGTAACAAAAGACACGTACCATTAATGTGTCCTGAGTTGTCAGCAAACAAGGGTGCTGAAGACGTTACTACACCGGTAACTCTGGATAAGGTACTACAGGCAACCAGTTGCGATAAGAATGTTGCCAATTTGTATAATCCTGTTATGTTCCTGCAAACGTTACGAGTAAAACTCGCTGGAAAAAATGGGGAACGTACAGTGCGGGCTATTATAGACACAGGGTCACAAAGATCATATGTTTTGAAGAATACTGCTCAGATATTGGGTTTTCCCGTGCAAGGTCACACGCGGATTACTCAAACTTTGTTTGGCGGAGCGTCTACAGATATTGGGTTTTCCCGTGCAAGGTCACACGCGGATTACTCATACTTTGTTTGGCGGAGCGTCTACAGCGGAACAAGCTCACATTGTCTATAAGATAAAGCTTATTAATTTGACTGGTGAATATTCTTGCCACTTCGATGTTTTAGACCAACCCGTTATTTGCGATGATGTAGCTCCAGTTCCCAATGGTCTGTGGATAAACGAACTAGCTAAAAAAGGTATACAAATAGCTGACGTGGGTGATTATTCGCCAATAGAAATTTTGATAGGAGCCGATGTTTGTGGAAAATTATTGACGGGTAAGAGACATGTTTTGAATTGTGGTCTTGTGGCTATTGAGACTGATCTCGGTTGGACGCTTATGGGAAAAGCTCCCAACGAGCTTTGTAGCAAGTCCACTACTATGCAAGTCATCTCATTACTTTACAGTGAGTTGAAGGTAAATCAGCTATGGGAGTTGGACGTGTTAGGCATTATGGATCCGGTGGAAAAAAGATCTAAAGATGAAATAAATTCCGATGTACAAAAATATTTCATGGAAACTGTAGAAGAAGATGCTAATGGAAGATCGTTGTCGTCTACCATGGAAGCAAGGTCATCCACCTTTGGCTAATAATTACGAAATTGCCCGTGGCGATTGAACCATGTTATAAAAAGCTGCAATTTGAACAGTTGTATGAAGCTTATGTACAAGTTTTAAATGAGTGGAAAGACTTAGGCATAGTTGAAGTAGTATCTGAAGAAGAGATGCGCTGTCCCAGAAATGCTGTTACTCACTATTTACCTCATAGGGCTGTAGTGAAATCTAATAGTCTAACCACAAAGATAAGGCCAGTTTTCGATGCTTCTTCGCACGAAAAGGGTAGTCCTTCGTTGATTGATAACGAATTTGAAAGTTATTTTCGGAGCGATTCGAGTACTGTTATTTCTTGGATAAAACAAGAAGATTAATGGTCTGCATTTGTTTGGAATCGGATTGCAGAAATTCGTAAGTTGACCGATAAAAACATGTGGCACCATGTTCCAGGAAATTTGAATCCAGCGGACCTCCCATCTCGCGGTTGTTCCCCCAAACAATTGCTAGAATCCAAATGGTTAGAGGGACCGTCCTGGTTATACCAACCACACTGTGCATGGCCTAAGGCGGATCTTGAGGTCAATGAAGATGAGGTTGGAAGAGAACGTCAAAAGACTTGTAGCATTTATGCTAAACAGTGAAGACTTATGGTATAATAAACGTTTTTCTCATTACAATGAAATCATTTGCTTGCTTGCGTGGATTTTACGTTTCATTCACAATTGTCGTTTTCCTGATGACCGAATTCTGGATAAATGTTTATCTGTAGAAGAAACAGAAGCTGCTGAGCTGTGTCTTGTTAAAGTTATACAACAAGAATCGTTTCAAGACCAGAAGGTAAAAGAGTTGTCTTCATTGCAACCAATTATTGATAAAAATGGTATTATTCGTCTGAATACCAAAGTTTCATATCGCGAAGACGATGTCGACTTTAGATATCCTCTGTTATTGCCTGGGAAGCACCCAGTGGTTAAAAAGCTTATATTGGATAAGCACGTTGAGTCCTGTCACACTGGTGTGCAGGCACTTTTATCTCTATTAAGAGAACGCTATTGAATTCTAGGAGGTCGTCGTAGCATAAAAACTGTTATTGGAAATTGTGTTGTGTGTAAACGACAAGACGCTTCCAGAATGGAAGAAATTACGCCGCCGTTACCTAGTGATAGAGTACGTGACGCGGCAGTCTTCGAAATCATTGGTGTTGATATGGCCGGGCCTATGTTTCTAAGAAATGGACAAAAAGCATGGGTGTGTATTTTCACGTGTGCGATATATCGTGCTGTACATTTTGAACTTGTTACATCCTTGTCAACTGGAACATTTGTTGACTCTTTCCGTAGATTCATTGCTAGAAGGGGCCGACCATGTATCGTATATTCAGACAATGGAACTAATTTTGTCGGTACAGATAACGCGATGCAAAGTGAATTGGGACGCTGTAAAAAATATTCAGCAGTGCAACGTATTGCATGGAAGTTTAACCTCCAACCGCAGCATGGTGGGGTGGATTTTGGGAGAGATTGATTTCCATGTTAAAACAATTATTACGTAAAGTTTTAGGAAGGGCTTCGCTGGATTTTGACGGACTACATACTATATTATGTGATTGTGAAGCCATTATAAACGCTAGACCTTTGACTTACATCTCGAGTGATGTGAGCGATTTGGAGCCGTTAACACCAAATACGTTTCTGCAGGAACGGAATGAAATTGGAGTACCAGAATTAGATGTATTTGATTCTGCAACATTGAACAAGCGACTGTTACATCACAAAAGATTCGTGATGTATTACGCAGAAGATTTCGATCGAATACTTGGGTCAATTACGTATGGTGTCCAAACATTGCAAAATACGTTCACTAAATGTCGGTGAGATCGTTATGATTGGAAATGATCAGACAAAACGGATAGACTGGCCTCTGGGTCGCATAACAGAGTTGATACCTGGTAAAGATGGAGGAGTGCGTTGTCCGACTAAAACTGCTAAAGGGCAGTTGGTGCGCCCAATTCAGCGTTTTATCCGTTGGAGTGTTCAGAAGGTGAAATGGTTCAGCTTGATTCTGTGAATAGCTACGGTCAGGTGGGAGCAGCTACTGAAAATGCAGTGCATGACGGCGATTCCTCAGAAGAGCAGTTAAGAAGGAACATTGTACCTGTGAGTAAAACACGTGTATACACTAAAAGTGGACGGCAAGTTAAGTTGCCGGAAAGACTTGCGTACTAGGCTGGACAGTGGCGCAGAATTTTGTTGTGTTCTTCGGTTGCTCATAACACAAGGTGGGAGTATGTTGCAAACGCGCCTCATATGTATTAAAACTTAAGTAGTAGGCGATTTATTATTATTATGAATTGTTACATATATGTCAAGAGTTTTTTTATGTCTCGTCTAAAAAGATATATTTTATGCCAGTAAATTGCACAGTTTAATACAAGTTGAGTATTACTTTTGATAAACATAAAGTGTTCCTGCGCAAGGGTGTTTGAAGCGGGTAGCTTCTTATATTCTTGCACCCGTCACTATAAAGGGCAGCGCCGTAAAGCGGCGTTTACTAATTTCAGTGGCGGTTCTACAGCACAATTGATAATTGTTTGGGATCACAGGTTCGATTATAAGCTTACGTAAAACTTTCAAATGAATGTATTACTGAATCAACATCTTTATCATCTTCAAAAACAAAATGCTAAAAAACTCTATTCCTGGGGTGCTGGTGATTTAATTCGTCAAATTTTTAAAACATTTCCAGAGCGAAACTACTCAGACTATTGACATCTTGCCTGTTCAATTGTTTGAAAAATTCTTGGATGGTGTTTTATTTTTGCTCATTGAAGAAGCTATGCGTTATACTTTATTTAAAAACGTTCCAGATCCTACGGTATCAAAATATGAAATGCTTTTTAGCAATTTTAGCGGTAAGTGGGTATTCAGTGCTACCAGGAAAACGTTCAGGATATATGCATAATTTATTGATTTTTGAAGCAATGAGATCAATTTTTTCAGATTATGAAATATGTGCATTGTGTAGATGATACGAAACCAGATGACAATGATAAAATGTGGAAACCAATATCATTTATGGAGAAACGAGACAAAATTTTTGAAACATTATCAGCCGGAGCGACAAGTCTTCAAAGTTGAGAGAGAAACCAATACGTTTTGGTTACGAGATGTGGTCTTTACAAAGTTAGGAACTGTGAAATAGATCAAAGAAAAAGTATGGAAGGTCAGACAAGTACGAACGGGAATTTGGTAAAGCTGCTGCACCTCTTGCTGCAATGTTGGATGATTTAATAAAAGTAAATAAGAACATACACCATATTTAATTTAATATTTTGTTTAGCGAGTTTAATCTCCCTAAGCGTTTAAAGAACAAGGGCTATCAAGCAACAGGTATAATCTGCGAGAATCACATTCCAAGAAATTGTAAATTGATTGTAAAACAACAATTCCTATGGGTGGAAAGAGGTAGAGCTACACAGGCATTATTGAAAAAGAAGCTGGTATTATGCTGGTGCATTGGCTGGATAACAGTGCGGTTGCTGTGGCCACAACTGTTTATGGTACTGCACTTGTATCACATGTTTAAACGTTATAGTAAAGCTCAGCAAAAAATTATTTCGATTTCATAACTACATGTAATAATCCAATATAACGTTAACATGTGGGGAACATACCTGATGGACGAGAATTTGTGAAGATACAAAAAAAAGCATTCGCAGTAAAAAATGGTGGTGGCTAATTTTTATTCGGTATATTGATGTGGCTATCAGCAATGCGTGGCAATTTAAAAAAGTTTATAGTAATATGACACAAGCAGAATTCTCTTTAATTTTCTTTAGTTAACAAAAATTGACAAGATAGTTTTACAAAACATATTTTAAAAGGAGTATACAGACGCGTTTCAAAAATCAAGAAAAAAATTAACAAGCTTGTAAGGGTTAATTATAAAAATAGGTTTATTGTATCAGTAATGGGTTAACACAATTTCTCAAGCAATGACTATCACAAAAAGCGATTTCATTTAACAAACTGAAACGCGTTAACGCATTGCGTTACGTCAACAATAAATCAAATGGCAAAACCGAAAATTTAATTTTGAAGGGACAAAAAAGATATGGATACGCCATAGATAATTTATCTTAAACACAATATTTTAATGTTGGCAATTTCCTTTAAATACATTGTAATGATGACTTGATTAATCAGAAACGTAAACATAATTGTGTCAAAAACAGTGTATGCATTTCCTATTAATAAGATAATTTACAATAGACAAATATCATCCATCTCAACCACCAAGGACATTAAAACGTTACCATATTACAACATAATTCACATTACATACAAAGTAATACAATAATAACATCATTATAAGCATAGTAAATTATACATTGTATCAACCAGATGCTGACCATGATTAACAAGAGTAATAGTAGGAGAAAATAATGATGGGAAAGAATCGGAATAAATTATTTGCGAGCCGGTAACAAGAACAGGTATAAATGTATTGTTCGAGCATGTAATATGGAGGTAAACCACGATGCTGGGGGTATATAGGGAGAGAGCTGAAAATGAGCAAAACAGTTTCAAGGAAAACAAAAACCGATGTTCCTGCAAGAACAATAAATGCAGTATACAACCTTTTGAACCAACACCTGCACGGGCAAAATATTTTCACTGCACCTGTTGGTGGAATTGTTGTGACCGGTTACAGGGGGTTAAGACTGTCATTAATTTGGATTTTGGGTTATGATATGTCAAAGGGGTTGTGGTTTATAAGATGAGAAAATGAAAAATACCGAAGGTCTCTAGACAACCTGAAAGTTTTAAAGATCGGAATTAAATTGTGAATAGAATGAGCTTTTATGTTTAAATTATTAATTATGCATTCGTGGAGACTCAACGTCTATAATTCGTATTTATGTAATAAGAGAATTAGTGAAAGTAATTGTTTTGTTGGACTAAATTAGAAATGGAAGTAGTGTATATGGATTTTACATGCAAATTTTACTGATAGAATTGAGTGATAAATAAAACACAAAAAATAAGTGTTTCGGAACAGACAACAAAATGAAATGATATTACGAAAGTATATTATGTAACTATTTGAAATTATTTTGTTAATAGAGTTTAAGTTTAGGTTGAATTTTTTATTTGAAAACTAGACGTATAGGCATATTTGTAAGGAATATCTAGCTAGTCTAGTGATGGAATCTAATTTGGGAGAGACCTTCATTTCGAGAATATATGCAACTGAAAAAAACTGACATAAGAATTCTTAAGATACGTTTGAGAAAAGTAAAATATACTACCATGACGGTTTGAGATACTAAAGGAAGGGAGATATATATGGAATAACGGTCTTCTGTGGAACATAATATGCAAGGGATCGCTGTGACAAACAGTTTGCCACCTCTAATTATGACAAGTAGAAAGTCTTTCAGGGTAGGTGATAATGTAACATGTTTTTTCAACCATTTTATTTCCGTTTTCTGTATTTTCTTTAATAATTTTTCTATAGGAACCCACTGCAGTTAGCCGACACTCATATATTGTTACAGGATCCTCGTACATTCAGGACAAATTAAAATTTATTCACTTAATGCCCATTTTACCCATACGAAAACTGTATTAAAATATCAAACCAACAGTAGTTGTGTTACAATTTGCTACTCAAAATATTAGTAATTTGCAATAATCAAACTAAACATACCCACAAAATTTGTAAACTAGGTTTGGCTTAATTCGTGGCATAAAAATTGTCGTTCCCCACAACTGTTTTCACGATTCTGTTTTCATAACAGAGACCACAAACCATTGCTTCATTTTTGAAATGGAAAAAAGTGGGTCAAATATAACATTATGGGTGCTCATAAGTATTTTTGTTATTTGCATATTGATTTTTTAGCACGTCATGAGTTTTGTTGTAATAAACGTCTTTTGTTGAAAGCTATAGCTATACAATTTTCAAGTTCTATTATCGATGATTATCTTGAATACTGGTATGGTATAACATTTAAACATTTGATTTTTTGTCTTGCATAGCAAGTTAGATTTCAAAATTCGTGTAATTTTGGAACATTTTTGGAAACAGGTTTTTAAAGCGACATATAACGAAAACAATTTGTGAAGTAAAAAGTACAGGGATGATATTTTGGTTTAAAAAATAAATATGGCAATACCAGCCTGCAAAAATCACGTTCAGGTGGTCCAAGGTCTGTCGATACAGAAGCCTGAAAACCAAAGTCGAAGCAAATCCCTGCCAGGTGATGTGAACTTCATTCGAAACTTTGAAGGCCAAAATGTGGCACAGGATTTGACGGAAAAACAAAGTTCAAATTGTGTTGAGCAGTGCAAAAGGTTGCTAACCAACCCAATTAACAGTTTGATCACACAAATTGTAACGCGATAAAAAATTTATTCTTTTAACCCAGAATCACCAAAAACTGAATTAACATTGACGAACCAGCTCAGGCAGAGATCACACCGATTTGAAAGGAAATGTAAGCTTTATGTTTGGTGGAATTTTGAAGGTTTGTTGTACTGCTAGTCATGCAAAGCTACCACATCCGACCTCTAGCCATCAACTGAGTCAGTTAAATAACAGTACTTAAGCAAAAGTATCCCATAGGAAATTGACGAAAGACTGAAAAGTTGTGCCTCGTGCAGCGTTTAATTTAATATGCATTTTGTTTAAAATAAATGTATGCTTAATGTTATTTAAACTGCCTGTATTCGTATTGTAATTTAAAATCATGTTAATCGTATAATATAAATAAATATAGCCCAGATCTTGATTCTTTAGATTACCATATTTCAGTTAAAGAAAGATGTGGGTGTTTTTTTGCATCCCAAGACAAAAATGAATACCGTTGGAGAATAGATTTGCTAGCAGAAAGTTGGGCCAAGCCACAAGATGAACTATTACAAAGATTGTCTTTTTTGACACACAATATTAGTCATAGTCGTAGGTTAAAAAACCAAAATATTTATCAAACACCCTGGTATTTAGTTTAAACAATATGTACTAGGTTATCATAAAGTAAGGGATATATTTTAAATCATTAAAACTTTTTAATAAATTAAGTTAGTAACATAAAATAAACGAAATCTAGTTGCTTTATGAATGGGATTTTACCGTATCTATGAGAAACAAAAGCGTTGTCATAACAATTGTTGACACTAGTGTCAAAACGAAATTATTCAATTTGAAGTTTTATTTTGAAATTAAAACTCAAGTAAACGTTGACTTCAAACGACTCAACTGTAATAACATGGATTTACAAACAAGAATTGGTTTAGTTCAGTGCTATTATAAATCCGCAGAAATTACACCGCTGGATTACGAAGATTTCGCACGAGAATGGGTTTGAGAGCGGGACCCTGTCTAATGAAAGCGCATCGCAATTTGATACAAAATTTGAAAGAACAGGGTCTGTAACTGACTTACCAAGATCGGGAAGACCAATAGTTAGTGATGTCCAAGTTGCAGAGGTTCTTCATGAAAATCAAGACATAGCCAGAAGCAATTCACTCGCAATCAGCAGTGCAAATGCGATATCCAAGCGATTGCAAATGCCGTATACCACGGTTTGGAAAATTTTACGCAAAATTCTAAACATGTATCCATATAAACTGAAAATGCTGTTTGAATTAAAGGACGCAGATTTGGCTACTAGGTACGATTTTTCTTTATGCAGTAATGGCTCAGATGGAAATTGAACCCGAATGGTTATCCCGTATTATATGGACAGATGAGGCACATTTTACTCTGAATGGTGGAGTCAATACTCAAAACTGTAGAATCTGGTCTGCAGAAAATCCGCAACAAATCGCTTCAAAAAGTCTTCATGACAAGAAAGTCACCGTTTGGTGCGGTTTTACAGCTGATTTTATTATTGGTCCGTATTTCTACGAGGAAATGCAGAATGGACAAACCGTATCTGTAACTGTAAATGGTGAACGATACTTGCAAATGTTACAAAATTATGTTATTCCACAGCTGCAAAACGAGCACTACGGAATTGAAAACATCATTTTATGCAGGATGGAGCACCCCGCACATTTTCGACCAGTCAAAGAATTGTTAACCAACGTTTTTCAAGATCGCGTGTTAAGCAGACATTTCGTAAATTCATGGCCTCCAAGATCACCTGATCTAAACCCAGCGGATTACTGGCTGTGGGATTATTTAAAAAGTTTAGTGTTTAGAAGACGACCAACTACGCTACAAAAATTAAAAGACAGTATTACGGAGCAAATTGGTACAATTCAACCAGAAATGTTACGTAATGCTGTGTACAATTTGGAGGTAAGGATGGTGATCTTACAACAACAAAATGGAGGTCATATTGAGCAATTGCCGTAACCTGTTTGGGCATACTAAATCCCATTTCATAAGCAATTAGATTTCATTTATTTCTTGTTATTAACTTAATTTGTTAAAAAGTTATCATAATTTAAAATATATCCCTTACTTTATGATAACCTTATACTATCACTATAGCGATTGAACCATGATTTTTAATGATAAAAAGATTTAGGTTTAAAACTCCTGCCAGCGCATATAAAGCTTACAGTTTGCTATAGAAACAGACACCACAAGACAAAACGCCCATACATACACACAAATTATAAATTTAATAAACTTTTCTAACAAATGCTATGAAAACTTTCGAGCAAATCCACAATATATAATAATTCCAGACAATGACACTAATTAAGAGCTGTCAAGATCTTTCAATGCCGACAATCCAACCAATTGTGAATCTTCGTTTAAAATTATCACTTACTTCAATAAGAACGATAACTTATTTTTAATTTGAAAGTGATGTCAGATTAACTGGGACAAGAATCCTTACACAAATTGGTATGCCATGGGTTGGAAATAAAAAAACCAAGATAAGAAAGGAGTCCAGGTTAGGTTTTTACTGTTTGAATTTTCTAAACTAGTTAGAAAGTTGCAAATTCCTCAATGATTAAGAGCCCAACACGCACAGAGCACATGTTTCCATTGCTTTTAATGTAAAAAGGTGTATGGTAAAAAGTCTAGATTAAGTTACAGCTGCATAAGCTCATAAACCTCTTTCAAACACGCCATATGAAATTAATAATAATAGAGATTGGTGAGGTCGGGTACCTGTTTAATAACTTTAAATTCATTCAAGATAGTGAATGTATATAAAATTAAGTCTTAAAATTAAATTAATATTTGCAAAAGTTTTGACCACAACAGAAAAAAGAAACTTACCCTGCTTTTTTGATGACACAATAAGGTCGCCTGCCATTAAACGAAATCTGTTGGTGAGCAAAATTTGGACATATGGCCTGATAGGAGTTTTAAATACCGTTGGAAGTACAATACTCTGCTCCTTCACTTCGTTCATTTACTGTAAACAGTTATTAATGGCCACACCGCTGAAAATTACTAAAATGAAAGGATTAGGTTATAATATTTTAAAAAATAGTGAAAAATGTCCGAGGGACACTATTTTAAAATATAATATACATGAACATTTTAAAAACTAATCATTAATGCAAGTTCAACTTACCCTTTTTTCACAGCCACGAACTTATAATAAACGTAGTGCTTAAGGAACGCCATATACAAAAAAGAAAGATATCGTTGTGCTTGATTAAAGTGGGACTAGAGAGAGCAACATGTTTCCAGTATGTGTAAAACAAAGAAGTGCAGAAACATTTTTATACTATTTACTAAATCACATAGGTTCTGGTTCTCATTTTATACATTGAAACCATTTGTAAGTGCAAGAAAACGAGCAAAAATTTCCCAGAATATAAATAATATAAAGAGAAAGGCCGAGCAATTATTTTAATGTTGATATATTATAAACTCAATACATCAAAACAATACCTTAACTAAACTTATTTATTTCTTAGCCGTCTTCGCAGCCTTGGGTGCCTTGGCTTTCTTAGGCTTACTACTTTTTGCTTTTAAAATGGCAGCTCTTCTACGTTGTTGCAATTTAGCAGACCTAATTACAGTATGTTTGGGATCAAGTGTAATCTGAAATAAAAAAATATAAACCAATCGTATAGCTAATAAAAAAAAAATATTTACACCACGCTTTTTGGCCAAAGCTTCATCACGTTGTAACTGACGCTTCTCTGTTGAAAGTATTGCATGCCGTTTTAAAACAGCAGCATATGGATTCAAACTTAGCATAGCACGTGTATTCTTAAGTGGATTGAGACGACGTACACGGCGGACAATTTTCTTTCTAAATAATAATATTTTTAATAATTAAATGATAAGTGCTAGTTTTAGTAAGAGATATAAAACTACAAAAATCAGGTGTCAACGACTAATCATTATAAATTCATAACCCAGTGCTCAAAAAGGTTTTCATCATTTTGTTTTCAAACACTTAATATTCATATTTAAAATATTAGTTAAACAATACGTACTGAGGAGCTCGAAGAACCTTGCGTATTTCATCTGCTTTCAAGAGACGTGCCAAGTCAGTGTTAGCCATTTTAGGACGTGGCAAGTTGTAGCCTGAAACAAAGATAATCCTTCAGTAACTGCTATGTTCAACAAATAGCTTGTCTTTTACAGAGCACTGTTTCAGAATTAGAAGTTTAAATCAATGTTTATAATTACAAACCAAGATTAGAAACATTTTTGTTAAAAAGTTAATACTGCACCTTATATAGTACTGGTTGCAGTGTTGGTCTGTAGTCTATAGATCATAGGCAATGCAAAAGGTGACACCCTGTTGGACACCTGTTACACATGCGGCAGTCCAGCTGCTTTCTGGCCAACTCTATTTTTATGTCATTAATCGTTACTTGGATGTATTATTATATAATTATTTATTAAACATTATTTGCATTATTGAGTTATTGTTTTAGGTCCACAATAATCATGGTGTCAGTCGCCAACTAAAATATAAATACGATCATGTGTTTTGTTAACAGACGTATTCGTAAGACTACGAGTTTAATTATTGCAAAATGGAATGGATGTACAAACCAACACGACTTTTAAATTGTAAAAATAACATTACTGAGAATTGCAGATTGTTCGTCTAGAAATATGATAATTTTATAAAAGCAACGGATTTATGTACGAAAAGTGAAGAAAAACAAATAGCAGTGATTCTTATTCTAATTAATGATTGATAAAGGGTTAGAGCTATTTAACATTTTTAATTTTACAGCAGAAGAAAAGAAGTTATTGAAAACTATTAAAGAAAATTTTTAAGTACACAGTGTTCCTAAGAAAAATACAATTTTTGAAAGATTTGTTTTTAACAGCATTCGTTAGAAGAAAAAGCAGCCATTTTTAACTGAATTCAGAAAATCTGTAAAAACGACAAGCTATAAGGACATGAGATGGTATGCAAATTGTTATAGGTGAGTACAACAAAGACACTCGAAATGCTCTCAAGGGAATCTGTTAGATAATACCGTGAAATTTTTAAGGGCGGGAGAGATTAACAAAACCAAGTCGAAAGTTTTGCAACAAGAAATACCTTTAAATGAATTGAATACCAAAAGTCTTGGTAATAAAACAGCGAGTGACACTTCTTGCCAATACTGCAGATTCGTTCACTGTAGAGATGAATGTCCAGTATATAAGGCAACATGTTGGTGCAAAAAGTTAAATCGTTTTGTTGGCCTAGAAGCAGAAAAATTAGGAAAATAAGGCCAAAAATAAGAAGAAAAGTGTTCACGAAGTAGTTTTTCGGGATCATAAAGATTGGCAAGATAATGAACACATGTTTTATAAGTGCAGTGAGCAAAGCAGAGCAGCCAATGCCGGCGACAGTCTACGATGTGAATACATGTGGTTTAAACACATTAATGTTGAAGGTAAACAAACTGGACATTGGCACTGAAGTAAATGTTTTGCCTTTTTATTACCCCAATGATATTTTATGTAAAAATATTGTAAAATCAAATGTAACGTTAATAGCATACGGTAGCGATAATTTTAAATTTAAACCAGTAGGGGAGATCCTTAAAACTGCAAAGTTAAGGATAACAAAGATTTCCTTTATAGTAGTCGATGGGAAGAACTAGATACCATTGTTAGAGTTACGGACTTGCTTGAATCTCAATTTAGTTAAAATAGATTATTTGCGTGCAAGCAAATTTAAATCAGAGGGTCTCGTAAAAAAGTATCATACAATTTTTAAAGGTTACAAGGAAGTTTCAAATTCTGAGTAAAATTGTTTTAAAGCTGGATTCTATTCCACATGTACAACCAATAAGGCATATATCACAATCATTACAAGCAAGGGTCAAAAAATCTAAACTAGGTAAGTTATAAAAAGATGGAATTATAGTGAAAGTGGATAAGCCAACAGAATGATTAAACCCTCTAGTAGTAATAGAATTAAAATAAAGACGAGGTTGTGTTAGGCCCCAAGCATTTAAATGTTGTGAATAAGAGGAGCACATTTTTATTCTCTGGAAATAGTTAGCAAACTGTCAAATAAAGCATGTTTTTCAGTGTTAAATAATAAAGATGAATATTATCAGATTAAATTAAGGAGAAAAGCTCTGATTATTGTAGTTTTGGAATACTATTTGAACGCTATCAGTTGCTAAGGTTTTATTTTGGGATTAAGTCAGTCCCAGAGGCTTTTTCAAAAGAAAAATTATAAGTTGATTAGCATAATTCAAGAAGTAGATATCAATTTTGATAACAATATCATAATAAGCTCAACAGAGCAAGAGCTTAATGATAATCTAAGAGTAGTTCTCAACTCTGCTAAAGAGTTTAACATTAAATTTAACAAGCAAAAAATTCAATTGAAATCCAAAACTGTCAGGTTTATGGGACACTATTTTCAGAAGAAAAAAAGAGAACCATGCGAGTAATATGTAAAAGCAATCGTTGAAATGCCTCACCCGCAGCAAAAAAGCGATATTTTAAGAGTGTTGAGTATGGCAAAATATGTAGGTAAATTTGTACCTAATCTGTTAAAAATAACAGTCCCTGTACATAACTTGACAGGTCAGTATGTTGAATGACTAGTGAACTTGAAAATGCCTTAACTCAGCTTAAACATTTACTAACTCATGCGCTGGTGCTTGGTTATTTTTATCTATCTTTGGGTATCGAAATTGAAACTGATCATCCAAAGAAGGAATAGGAGCTTGCAAGGTACAAAATAGACATCCAGTAGCTATTTGGCTCATGCAGCTTATCAAGGAGTGAAATAAGATATGCTCAAATTAAAAGAAATACTGGCAATTAATTTTGCATGCTAGAAATTTCATTATTTAATTTATGGTTTTAAAAACATTTTAGTTCACAAGCCGCCTTTAGCAATTTTCAAAAAGATTTGTATAATGTACAATCAGATTACAAAATTTGCATGTAAGATTGCTCATGCTTGATTTGAATGTGGTATATAAGCCGGGCAAATTTAGCACATACGTTGATGAAGAATTAGAATTTGTTATTCATTCGCTAGTAAATCATTTGCTTATCTCAGCTGAAAGAAAGCTTGAGCTTAAACAAGCAACAAAATATGACCCTCATTTGAGTTTATTGATGGAGTTTATTAAGTCAGGTTGGCCTGACAGAAACGAAACACCATCTGTCTTTCATCAGTTCTTCAAACTAAAAGACAATTTCGCAATTTGTGATAATCTTTTGTTTTCTGGTCACAAATTAGTAATACCCCAAAGCTTACAACGATTTATGCTCAAGAAGCTTTATGATGGCCATATTGGCATGGATAAGGAAATGAGAGCCGGGCAAATATTTTATTAGCCATTAAGGAACCAAGAAATTGAAGAATTCATAAAAAAAATATAAAATTTGCTATGAAAAATTGTAAAGAACCGTTATTACCATTTACTTCGCCTAAAAAACCACAGCAAAGAATATGAGTCGACAATTTTCATAAGCTGAAAATGTGTATTTAATAGTAATAGACGCCAGCTCAAATTGGCTGGAACTGCTTTTCTTTAAAAAAAAAAAACACTCGAAGTAATTTTAAATTATTTTTGCTAAATTGGGATATCCTGATGAAATGACCTGCAATATTCCTTTTAATACTTTCACAATGAAGGATTTTGCTACAGAATGGAATTTTAAAATTGTATCAAGATCTCCAAACTACCCTGATTCAAATGGTCTTGCTGAGAAGGAGGTGGGAATAACAAAGAACATTGTAAAAAAAATCGCACAAAGAAAAATCAGACGTGTTTGAGGCATTGCTTCAATACTGCAACACACCATTGAAGCATATCAACTATTCACCGGCTCAGCTTTTAATGAGCCGTATTTGTAAAATAAAATTGCCAATAGTGACTGAACTTTTGTACCCTATGCTTTACAAAGACATTAGCAATAAATTATCAGAGAGATTATACCCGTAATGCTGCATATTTCAATAGAAACGCCACATACCCAATATTGAACCAGGTCAGAGCATCATTAGGATTATAATAAAAAAATGGTAAAATCCTAATCAAGTTGTTAGTAAGACGAAAGTCCACATTCGATTGTAGTACAAACACCCACTGGTGACATAAGAAAAAATCTTACAGATTTAAAAGAATCTGAGAATAAATTTATTGTTGAACATTTTAATGATACTGATATTAACACTGTAATACCTGCAGACTCTAATCTATTAAGTCTCCTGTTCAAATTAGTCCAGAATTAAGCTTCAGTAGGAAGAATCTTAATAGTGAATCATGTGGAGATCCTATTGTTATTCCAAATATAAACATATAATCACTCTAAGGTCTGGTCGCTTGGTGAATCCTCCAGGACGATTAGATTTGTAATTTCATGAGGATGTATTTCAAGTTTATATTGTACTGGTTGCATATAGTGTTGGTCTGTAATCTTCGTAGGTAATGCAAAAAGCGATGGATGCCCTGCTAGACATCTGGTATGCATGCGGAAGGGCAGTGAAGAATGTTTATTTCCAGAACACCTTTATTTGAATACTTTTGACTTAGAATTATTTTTAGTCCATAAAATTTCGTTTTGGTAAAATATTTAATCCTATAATTATAAAGTAACCGGTATATTTTTGTCCCGCATAAACAAAGTTCCGTTTTCAAAAAACTTCCAAGAACGATGAGTTTTGTGCTCAAGTTCATATAAGATTAATCTAGAAATCGCGTAGTTTTCGGTACAAGGTTTATGCCTGATATGGTTGGTTTCAATACACAACACCGCGCTGCAACGTTCAAAACTGGTCAGTTGTTTCTTATCTGTCGTAGAACGAGGATGTCTTTCCCGATTTCCAAGACAGGCAATCGAAGAATCGCATCGAGTTTGCGACCTCCTAAATTGTAATTGTAGAAAGACCTGGGGTGATGTTAATCAATGCGCAGTTATATGGAGTTATTTTAAGTTATATCCAATTAAATCAAATTAATTTAAACTATGAAATTTTATAATCTTTACGGCTAATAATGCAATAAATTTTTACAACTAGAAGGCACATTTAAAATATGCTTCAACTGTAAATGATGGTTTGTCGTGAAAATTTCTACGACGGCATTTATACGAAGGTGTAACTTGGTGGTGATTTGGATAAAAAAATTCCTACCTTACGTCTTTTGAAGTGGTCATCAATGTCATTGGTTAGCTTAGCACCGGTCTGAACACCGGATTCTACCCTCTTCGTTAAAACCCAAGATTGATGCTACGGATGAATAATTAATCACGGGGTTCTTGTTAAGTTACATGCAAAACACAAACAAATTACATGCATTTTTATCCGTTTCATTCAGTGGTCAAAACAATACACATACAAATATTAAGAAGTAGTGAGATTAAAATAACTAACCATCACTACAAATAAATCCTTAAATTAGAACAATCACCGAATTCAGATACAATAATTGTATCACGCACTGTGATCTTCACTTCGAGAGCACATCCTCCTACTCCTGCAGCACTCACGCATCTCCCTCTAGTACAACGTAAATAAGAGTTGGGCCTGCCACAGGCCCTAATGGGATACGAGGGTTATTTGGTTCGTAAATACTTTAAGGTCCGCCACATTTCAAGACATAGCAAAACAGATGGTGAGTTTAGGTAATAAAAATCTCCCTTACTGTCCAAGTCCAACAATCTTTACTTTTGAAGGTTCTTCGAGTATAAAAATTTCATAAGAGTAGTTTAATCAGAGATTCAACGTGTTAGACTAGAGGTTGAATAAATTCTCAGTAGAAATTAAATAAACATTTAATTTGATTAATCATTGCCTACATCAACTTTATATATCATATTAATATAAAACCAAATTCTGGTGTAAATAGAAGATATCAGATCTGCTCTCTATGATATAATTTAAAAATGTAAATAAAATATTTTCAAAGGCCCAAAATTTAACTAGGGATGACTACAGAATTTAAATAATTTTGTATTAACACATTAATGGTGTCCCAAATGACACAAGGTATTCATGAGCGAGAAATTATCAATCATAAAATTTTATCTAAAAGGTATTGAACCTAGCATGAAAATATCAACCCAATTTTAACTGTATTTACAGATCAAGTAGATTAGATGTATGAAATTTTGGTCCAGTACAGCTGCAGACAGTGGTATATCTTTCATGTTTCTGTAGAGTTATCTAGGGGCACAAATAACGGTCCCCTGTGATTTAAATATATGTAACCTTTTCTTGTAGGTACAAGATTAAGTGTGTGACAACAGAGCCTTTGTGCTCAGAAGTGTAGGTGCACCAAGTGGTTTTTACCTTTTCCAATTAGTGCTTTCTCGTTAGAAATAAAAATTAACAAAGTAGTGACGCCTTGATATTATCCCCTCCTCTTGAAACGACTGCAGACCACTCCAGGTTAGTGTTTCAACTTGAAATTTTTACTTCATCTTAATTTAAAATTATTATAATAACAGTCGAACAGTTTATGGTAATGTTACAGCTGCATTCTAGTCCATTTCATTTTTACATCATTAACCCTGCTGGACACCTGTTATGCATGCGGCACAGCAGTCCAGCTGCATTCTAGTCGACTCCATTTTTACATCGTTAACCGTTAACTTGTATGTATTATCCTATAACTACCCATTTAAACATTTTTTGCACTTTTCAGTTGTTACTGTTTTATCCAGTGCCAATATTTTAGAACTCGCGCATGTTACAGTTGTGTATTTTTATAAATGTGTACATATTTCTATATGAAGTAAGAATAGGAAGGCAGTAACAATTAGTTTAAAACTAGCTCTCATCCTTATTCCATTATTGAATTTAATCTGATATAAAGCAAAGGCATAAGGCTGAGTTAGTTTTATAAGTGTATCATCCTTGTCTAATTTATTCCACAAGAATACATGCAAACTGATTGCAATAATAATTAAAAATCAATACAAACGACTACAGCAGAATAGTAATCCAATGAATATTCAATATTAACTACTACAGTAGTGGAAACAGGAATAATACCACATAATAAACTGTAACTAGTTAGCACAAACAAAGTTTAATAATATATTATAATCAAAAGTGCAAGACGTGGTAAGACTATCCCATATTAGAGACATATAGCTTACATGTGTAAGTATCTTCTCTTAGCATACGTATATAGAAACAAAAAAGAATTAATATAAAACATACACTACCTTTTTTAGATTGTGAAGAAACCTTCCATGTACCAAACAATTTATCCAACTGTTGAAAAGCAGACTGAGTCCATATAACAAATCTACCAACATGCCCACCCGGAGCAAGTTTAAGAAGGTTTAGTTTTTCAATGCTAACTAAATCAATTCCAGGAATATTACGGAAAGCACGACGAATTCCTTGATCTTGATGATAAACAATCAGTGGCCCACGACGTTGAATTCTTCTGCGATTACGCATTTTACCCTTACCAGCACGAAACCGTTGAGATTTGTAAACCTGAAAATGTTCTTTTATAAATATGAATTATTTAAATATACAACTACCAACCTTTTGTATATCTTCCCATGCTCGAATGCGTCTTAAGAATATGACTGCTTGTTTAGTTTTCGAAATCTCTTGAATTTTATCAGAAACAACCAATGGAATTTCTGGAACTTTATCAATAACATGTCCTTTGCTTAGAACTAAAGCTGGAACACCACTAGCAGCCACAGTGGAAGCTAAAGCATAGCGCCTCTGGTTAATGTTAACGCGTCTATGCCAACGACGCCATGGTTTTGTTGGTGCAAACATCCGACCTCCTCGACACATGTTACCAAATGCACCTTGGCCTGAACGATGAGTACCACCACCACGTACACGTGGAATACGTGCAACAGCTCGTCCAGTACCCCATGATTCGGCAGATGTTTGATGACCTAAATGATACATTACATATAATTTCTTTTTATAACAATTTGTGTTTTTAACATGTATATTTACATTCAGTATTGGAGGTATAATCAAAAGAAAAATCATAAACACGGACCAATAATTTCATCATTACATTTAAAATTACCTTCACACTTTAAAACTATGTTAATTCTATAATAAACCAACAAATGTACAACAACTATTGTAGTCTTGGGTGGTTTTAAAATCAAACACCAATATCGATTCTTACTTTGATGTTATAAATGACAAGCTGACAAGCTTCAAATTAATCCTTGCTCATTTATTTCAAGTTTGGTTGCTATATGAAACAATAGTTACTTAAGATCCATTTTTAAAATCAAAACTAATTACTCTGACATTAATTTCCTCTGGAATAGGTTTCGATTTTACAAACAAGAGGTTCCATAATTTTGAATAGAATAAGAATCTGCATATTTGATTTCACAGCCAGACAAGTACAAAAATGGTTAGAAACTCAAATTTGTATATAAATAATAGTGAAATTCAATAGGAAATATCGTAAATACCTGGTTTGCATACATCCAACGTATATAATAAATGTGAAGAAATTACTTACAGCTCAAGTTTCAGAAACACCTGCAGTGGTTCATATAGTATCGGAACAAAATCATATGCTGAATATTATATAATAGTGTTCAAATTGCACACGTAACACTAGAACCGCTGAAAATATATACTACCTAGAACTACAAGGATCGGTCAAAATGACCGATAATACTGTTTTTAGCATATTTAATATTGCACTGGAAATTCACGATACGATTGCCTGTATTTATGAAGGTCAGTGGTAGATTGGAGAGGTTATGGAGATAAGTTTAGAGCATAATGATATTAATGTGCTTTTCTACCACCCACCTGGACCTAGAAATTCTTTCAAAAAGTCATCCAGTGATAAGGTTTAGGCGCCTCTTCAAAATGTTTTAAGAAAATTAAGGGTTTTGGAGCTTAAAACATCCACTGGTCGATCACATAATATCTCTCCGGGGCTTGGCAAAGAAATCAGTAAATTTCTCAATGGACACAACCAAAAGGGAAAGACAATCTCAAAAAACAAATGATTCAGTAAGTTGTCAGTTAGTCTAATATTCAACCTAAAAAGTATTTTATTAAAATAAAAGAACAGTAATAAGGACAATTCCTGAATTTGAATTTTTAACTCATTGAATTTAATTATTAATAATTGTATTTTTCAATCATGGACATATAATGTAAGTACATGGTTTCAATATTATAAAAGTTTGCTATTTTTGTATATATTTTAAATTGTAAATGTATGTAGTTATATAATAATGAACATGATGCCACGCATTATTTATTCCAGGGATTTCATTAGCTATTTTTACCTACTTTTCAAAAATTCGTAGCTACCGAAGTACTCAAATATACACGTTGAAATTTTTATAGTAGTTTTGTGTTGCATCTAAGTATAACATATAAAAAATTGGATTTTTATCAAGTCCCCCACCAGAGATATTAAAACCTAAAGTTAACAAAAATTAGAAGTTTAGAAATTTATAAAAAAAATCAACTTTGATATACATCCCCCTGTGCTAAAAAATTAACCTCAAAGCGGCCTCTTGAAAAATGAAAACAGTTGTTTTCAATAGCAGTTTTCAAGTATTGGACTTCAAAATATCTAATAGTGAAGAAGACATAAAAGATAGAGCTGACTGTAAGAAAAACAATGGTGAATTATTAGTTTGACTGACCAGTCCTGAGAAAATTAGTTTTCCGTAGGAGCTTACAAACTCAAAAATCAGCATGTGCCGTGAAACAAAGATGACCACCATTTTCAAACGGTTGATTAAAAATTGTTTTGAACTACCGATTCCTATGTAATTGATGCCGAAAACATCAATTTTTTCTAAAAACGTCAAGCAACCACCTTTGGACCACTTGATATGGATTGACCCCTAACAAAAAGCAATAATATGGGTTCAGTTCAGTAAGGCCACAAAGGTATTTCAGAAACCTATTATATAAAAATAGTAAAACTAACATAATCTTCATAAAAAAGAATAATGGAAACTACTAGTTTTTAGACAAACAATTAACAGATGTCCAGATCTCCTTTGAATGCCCGACCACGCAACCAACTACGTCATTAACCTTCATTTAAAATTATAACCCAGTTATTTCGATAAGAATGATAACTTATGGTTTTTAATTTGAAACATTACTTTAATAGCGGCATCAGATTAGCTACAATAAAAATCCTTACAAAGATTGATGTGTATGCACAAGTTGGAAATAAAAGACACGATTAGGAAAGCACTCGAAATTCCAAAACTAATTAGAAAGATACAAATTCCTCATAGTTTAGAGCCCACACGTGAAAGCATGTATTTTTATCACTTTAAGAGTAAAAGCCATGTCATGTTCAAGTCTGGTTACGTTACAGATGCAAAAGTTTATAGACCACTTTCAAACACACGATCTGAAATCAACGTTAATAATAGCGATTGGTTTAGTATAGCACCTGTTTAATATAACTTTAAATTCATGCAGGGCAGTGGATGTACGAAAACCAAGTCTTAAAACTATATTAATATTTGCATCGACCACACAACAGGACCTACAAACTTACCTGCTTTCTTGCTGACACAATACGGTTGTCGGCGATTAAACGAAATCTGTTGGTGAACAAAATTTACAACATCGGGCCTAATAGGAGCTTTAAATACAGCTGGAAGTAGAATACTTTGCTCCTTCACTTCTTCACCCTTTTCACTGTAAACAGTTATTAACGGCCGTGCTGCTGAAAGTGACTAAAATGAAACGACCCCAGGTTATGCTAACAATATTTTAAAAAAATAGTGAAAAAGTTTTAACCTCAAATTGGTAAACACGTGGCCATCGGAAAATTAAAGTATGATGGGCAGTGTTTTAATATATAATGCACATGAACATTTCAAAAATTAATCATTAATTTAAGTTAAAATCAAAATATTAGCAGAACCTTACCATTTTTTCACTGTTACGAACTTAATAGTCGATGTCGTTCTTTACGAACGCCATACACTAAAAGGAAGAAATATTTGTGATTGCTTTAAGTAGGACTAGAGGGAGCAACATGTTTCCGGTACGTATTCACTTGGCGCATTCAATAGAATAGAGCTTGTCTAATAATATTTAAAGCATAGACATACCGAACCTACCATTCAAATACTTCTAAATAGAATATACATTAAATACTGATTAAACCTTACTCGTGATCTTAGTTCGTTTTGGTTGTCACTATATTTATATAGTTAATACTACAATCCAATAAAATAATAGTGTAAGTTCTCGATTTTTTGTGTATATAATTAACTAGTCAATTTTATATACGTCTTTAGTATTAATCAACATAACGTACATGTGAAAATTGCCTGTAAGGAAACATTTTTCGTTATTTATGAAAGAAAAGAATTTCATTTTATTTATTAAGATCGCCGAATTATAAAGTTCATTTTCTTTTATGTTAAGATGCTGTATTATGTCTGTAAGAAATTAATATAGAGAAGACCCATTGATTTAATAATGTATATAAATAATCCTAGTGTTAAACAAACTAGTTTATTACGGGGGCATGCGATATCAAAGATAAATTGTAATTTGATTTAGAGCACTACTTGCCCAATACTCCGCTCTCAAATTTGTATTACCAGTTTTCATTAGGTTTCCGGAAAGGTATAAAACGCAAGGACATAGGAGATATGGATTATTATTATGATTACAAATATTGTTTGTGTATCAGTTACATTAACGTTATTATAATTCATTCAGTGACAAACCGTTTTCGTAAGTAAGTGTTATAGTTACCGTCAAATACAGTTGGAGTTGTAATCCAGGAGCTGGTGGTATTGCAAGTTGAGTTAAGATTCTTTTGCTAAATTTACTCTTTAGACACAGACAGTATATGTGCCTCTAAAGACCGTTCCAAACTCTATCACTCCATTCCTGCCAAAGACTAGCGTCAGGAGCTGTACTTGAGACAGATTTGGTTGTTTTCCTTTACACTACCCCAGAATACAATACCAGAAGCGACACTCTCAGTCTTGAATTTTTGTGCGCATATCCCATTTCGGCCATGTTCCTGGTGGTTATTTACTTTTGTTACGTCCAAGAATAATTTTGAGGTTATATCAAGTGTATGTTATTTACGAATAAATACATTATATCTTTGAATTTGTAAAAGTGTTTTTTTGACAACTGCTTTTAATTGGGGTTGCTTAATACAAAATACTAAAAACTTGAAGAATTAAAGTTTTAGGTTGAATGAGTCATTTGAAAAACTCCATAAATCACAATATTTTTACTATGAGATTTAATTTATCTAGTAAACAATATAGTATGTGATTCTCGTGCTCTATTTAGTATTATTCAGTAAATATATAAATTAAATAAGGGAATTAGAAGAAAATTAAGGTTATGTTTACAAATAATTGATTCAAACTTTGCGCTAAAATAACCATCAAGAACATGGTCGATTTCTGTCAAGGTTACCCAGTTTTGAACATGAATACCAAAGGCGCCGACAGAGAGAGTGTCGCTTCTGGTATTGTATTCTGGGACACTGCCCAATCCAAGGGCACTGTGGTGAAATCCTATTAGTGACCGACACGGTAGAGTTCCCCGAAACTGTGGCCGCCGACGTCGTAAACTTGTGCTTTCCAGGAAATCAATTAACGCGAGAAATAGTGTTTTTGCTCGTCGTAACCGTATGCTAACAGTTTAATAATCCGTCCGCAGGGCTGCAAAGCTATACAGTTATTGACATGGTGTCGTTCCCAGATCCTGCAGGCGCCTACATTTGACTTTTAGTCTACCCGAAGATACTACATTGGCCATGAGGGCAAGTGTTTTTACCTAAAAATTTTATCGAATCCTTACTGTTCCAAGCAAGGTGGGGATCTTTGACATGCGTGACAACACTCACACGCGAAACTTGCATTTTATCTACCATCTGAACGAGGGCGTATATTTGTGAAAAATGCTCACCTAACATTTTTGAAGTTGTCCGTGTCAGGAATCGAAATCAGGACCTTGGGATCAGTAGTCGTAACCAAACCTGTCTAGTCCACGAAGCCGCCATTAATCCTGCATGCCCTACTTTTGATTTTCTAATGCTCCAATCAAAAGTAGTACATTGGCCAAAGAGTGAGTGTTTTTAATTGGAAATTTTGAATTTTATCGGATGCTATTCTAAGCAAGGTATGGATATTTAAAGTAAGTGGCAACACCCATGCACGGGACCTACATTTTATCGCTCATTATTGTGAAAATGCTGGGCCTAACATTTTTCAAGCGGTCCGTGTCGGCCTGAGACTTTTACCCTAGTTGTTACACGCAAACCAACTAAGCTACATGACCGCTGATCTTGCAGGTCCTACATGTAAATTTTTTAATAATCCACCTGAAGGTACTACATTGACCAGGAAACGAGTTTTTTTTTACCTGGAAAATTTTGAAGTTTGCCGAACCCTTGCTGTTCCAAGCAAGGTAGGGTGTATTTTTGTGAAAAATGCTCGCTTAACATTTTTCAAGCGGACCGTGTCGGGATTCGAACCCAGGTCTGTGGGCAGACCTTGCAGGTCGCCGTTGTATAATCGTCCAGGCTTGACGTTATTTGTGGTCGTTCTAATAAGTCTGGCCATCGTCGCAGCTATCGACTTATGCTGGTGCAAACCACAGCATAGATCCTAGCCTTCCTGGAACTGTTTGACCCCAGAAAGTCGTTTCTTTGCCAAAGCTACTCTGGCCTCTGTAAAAACTCCAAGAACATTAGAGTAATGAAAAGAATACTGTTCTATAAATTTTGGCGCTTGAAATCCGTATTGCCAAAGAAAGTGCGTCATACGTCATTGCTAACTTCATGAACTATAGTTAGGTTTTTGGAGGATTGAAAACTTCTTGAGCAGTATCTAGTTTTCTTCAATACCCATAAATTTAATTTTAGCAAGAAAAATAACGAAAAGCACATCTTCTGGAGCCGCGTCTAACTGCAGAACGATTTTCAATCCTATTCGACCTTGAAGTTTAATAAGTTTTGCCCTAAAATTTTTACCATTACAATAATTTAACTATATCATGATTCCAATCTTACTTTTGGTTTTGGTCCATTAGGTTTCTGGGAATTGTATTGCATATAAATATAATTATTTATAAACCTTGATGTTTGTGTGTACACAAATGGATAAATGGAACAATTCCACTAAATTCAAGCAAAGAGAATAATCAGCTCTGTAAGAGTAATTATAAATGGGTGTAATTATTAGTGATATTCATCATATTACACAGGATTATCTGGAAGAATCTCTTTTACCACTTTAATCTTTGTAACAATTGTGACAGTTGTAAATAACGCTTTACTTTTTAGGGAAATAATGTTTAAATTTAATACCATTTAGGTCGATCAACTTTTTTTTGGTTATAGGAGCAATGCACATCTATAATATTTAAGTGATGGATCTGCCCAATTTTTTTGGTATTTATATTCTGCAATCAGCAACAATAAGAAAAAGAACTTGTTGGTTAGAAAACATTTTGCAAATTGTGGTCTGAAAAGTAAGTCTTATTCTGCAGTTCATGTTTACCGTAATTGACAGAGCGTAACAAAAACAATCCAAATCATACATTGTTTAAAAAGTTAATGCAGACAATAAATGAACAAAGCCAAGAGGGAAACACTGAGCGTGTAGGACATTTTGTCAACCTTTTTTTGAACGTTTATACCACGCTAGCCATGTGATAACTTATAATTCTACTCCCAATAAGTTTTTATAAAATGTTGTTTAATATTTAAATAAGGGCAGACCGATAACATGCAATTCTAATATGAAGAGAGACCTTTATATCACTTACCTTGATGTTGAAGAATAACAGCAATAGATGCTTTTCTTGGTTAATAATATTGCAAATACACTTATATAATAACGGGTAATTCTTATACACATTCAAGGTCGCGTAGGTTTCAGAATCGTGCTGCAATTAGACGCGTTTCATATTCTGGTTGTTCCCTTGTGTTCAATATTTGATATTAATTTGATTTTATCATTAGTGTACTTAATAATATTTATTAATGAAAAATGTATCGTATGGAAGTTTTGTTTGGTTTTTAATAATACTTTTATTCGTGTTACTCTAATATTTCGTATACCGCTCAATTGAAAAGCAGAAAATGAACGATCATATTTTTGGCATGTATATAAGATCAATAATGAACAAATAGCTGTTCACACAGGAGCAATGAGATTTATTGTACAATAAGGAGTTTTTCAATTATTTCGAATCGTTTCTGAACGACCCAACCTACATTATCTATATTATGTTTGTGTCTTGTGTCAGCTGATGGATGACATCATTTTGGTTATTAATGTCAGGTTAATTATTTTATTTGTAATAGTTTAGAGCATTAATCATCGGTTTCTTTTAAGTGTTTTAAGCTCACTTTAAATAAGTTATAATGTTTTCAACTAATAATGGCAATTTTACAAAGCTAAAAACGAATTTACGTTTGGCTCTAAATCGTTTAAAGTTACTCGAAAAAAAGAAAAGCGAATTAACTCAAAAGCTCGTCGTGAAATTGCTGATTATTTACGGGCTGGAAAGCACGAAAGGGCTAAGATTAGAGTGGAACATATAATTAGGTAAGAATATCATTTGGAATTCTTAATATTTAATACCATTTATAGGGAAGATTATCTTGTAGAGGCAATGGAGATCGTTGAAATGTATTGTGATTTGATTTTGGCGAGGTTCGGTCTTGTTACACAAATGAAAGAGCTAGATGAAGGCATTGCAGAAGCAGTATCAAGTCTTATATGGGTGGCACCACGTTTGCAAGCCGATGTTCAGGAATTGAAAGTAATTGGGGATCTTCTTGCCTTAAAATATGGGAAACCGTATACTGATTCATGTAGAACAGAAAGTGTAAATACAATAAGCGAAAAGCTAAAACATAAATTGTCAATTCAGAGTCCTCCGAAATTACTTGTTGAAAAATATTTAATTGAAATAGCTAAAAACTATAACATCGATTATGAACCTGATCCACAGGTTATGCAAGAAGGCCAAGGAAACTTAGGTAAATAAACGAATATTTTGCGATATTTTTGTGTGAGGCAAATAGTTATTTACTTTGTCGATCTGCTTATGCAAGTGTTTTGTCAATGTGTGAAAGGCATGCATTATAATATACCATAGAAAAATTTGCAGAAAACTGGTAGAGTTTTTCAAACAATATTAAAGTAAAGTTTCATAGACTATCAATAAATATTATCACATCACAATGACAAAAGTATAAAATACTACAAGACAATATCAACTAACTCTAATCTGTAACTTGAGTCAAACATGCAGTTCCCTTAAGTATTCATAACTTTGCGGATTTTTAGAAGGTAGGAAAAGCTCTATAACAAAGTTTGTGCTGTGACCTGTGGTGGATAAAACACCAGCACGGACTGATGTCTTGTATAGTGGACAAACGTAGCAAGGGTCGTTTTCAGGTATCTTCGTAATTGCTAGTAGCCATATAGCAGATATAGGAGGGTTAATTTGTCCTGGATTTGCATTGTCTAACTGTTGTTTTAATATCAAATCGACCAGCATTGGCAAATAAACCATGGACTAAGACAGGTTCGTGAAGTTGGCACTCCCAAATGGGAAATTTTTGAAAATGTACAATGAATTCATTCGCCCACCGTTTGCCCAACACAAATTTTTATTTGCCCACCTTTAAAAAAAAGATATCCGAATGAAAAAATTGGGAAACCATAAAGTTAGCACCCCAATTGCGAAATTTTTTAAAATGCACCTACAATTCGTTTGCCCATAATTCGCCCACGTTTGCTCAACATAAATTTTTGTTTGCCCTCCGCTCAATAAAAAGTTATAAGCAAACCAAAAAACAAAGCAAATTTTTAACCCAGTAGCCCCATCCAAAAAATTCTTCAATTCGTGAGAAGAATTTGATTGTCCACGATTTGTCGTTTGCCCAACCAAAATTTTTATTTGCCTACCCTTTAAAAAAGTTATAGTTAAATAAAATAATTGCGAAAATTTTCAAAGTGCACAGAATTTGTTTGCCGACGTTTTCCTAGCACAAATTTTTGTTTGCCCATCCTGCAAAGGATAGTTATAAATAAAATAATATGGACAATCATCTAATATGAGCAATTCTGATGCATTTTTTACGCATTGAGGGCTGGAATCGTTTGCCCATGAGTTAAATGTTGGTTGCCCACCCCGCAAACGATAGTTATAAATAAAATAATACGGACAGTCATCTAATATGAGCAATTTTGATGTATTTTTTACGCATTGAGGGCTGGAATCGTTTGCACACTCGTTCTTGTCGTTTGCCCATGTGTTAATGTTGTTTGCCCACCCCGCAAAGGATAGTTATAAATAAAATAATATGGACAATCATCTAATATGAGCAATTTTGATGCATTTTTTACGCATTGAGGGCTGGAATCGTTTGCACACTCGTTCTTTTCGTTTACCCATGTGTTAATGTTGTTTTCCCATCCAGCAAAGGATAGTTATGAATAAAATAATATGGACAATCGTTTAGTATGATAGGGGGCAAACGAAAAGAACGAGTAGTCAAACGATTCCAGCCCTCAATGCGTAAAAAATGCCTCAGAATTGCTCATTCTAGATGATTGTCCGTATTATTTTATTTATAAATATCGTTTGCGAGGTCGGCAAACAACATTAACGCATGGACAAACGAAAAGAACGAGTGGGCAAACGATTCCAGCCTTCAATGCGCACAAAATGCATCAGAATTGCTCATATTAGATGATTGTATTATCTTATTTATAATTATCCTTTGCGGGGTGAGCAAACAAAAATTTGTTCTGGGCAAATGTGGACAAACGAATTGTATGTGCATTTTGAAAAATTTTGCAATTTTTTAATTTAACTGTAACTTTTTTAAAGGGTGAACAAATAAAAATTTTGGTTGGGAAAATGTAGACAAAAATTGTGTTCAATCAAATTCTTTTCACGAATTGAAGAATTTTTTGGATAGGGGTACTGGGTTAAAAATTTTGCTTCATTTTTGTTTTGCTCAAAACTTTTTTTTGAGAGGTGGGCAAACGAAAATTTATGTTGGGCAAACGTAGGCAAACGAATTATATGTGCATTTTGAAAAATTTCACAATTGGAGTGTTAACTACACGGTTTTCCAATTTTTTTATTTGGCTATAACTTTTTTTAAAGGTGGGCAAATAAAAATTTGTGTTGGCCAAACATGTGAAAATCGTGAGCAATCAAATTCTTCTCACGAATTGAAGAATTTTTTGGATAGGGGTACTGGGTTAAAAATTTGTTTCGTTTTTGTTTTGCTCATAACTTTTTATTGAGAGGTGGGCAAAGGAAAATTTATGTTGGGCAAACGTGGGCAAACGAATTGTATGCGCATTTTGAAAAATATCGCAATTGGGGTGTTAACTTCATGCTTTCCCAATTTTTTTATTTGACTATAACTTTTTTTAAAAGGTGGGCAAATAAAAATTTGTGTTGGGCAAACATAGGCAAATCGTGGGCAATCAAATTCTACTAACGAATTGAAGAATTTTTTGCATGGGGGTGCTGGAATAAAATTTTGCTCCATTTTTTGTTTTGCTTATAACTTTTTATTGGGAGGTGGGCAAGCGAAAATTTGTGTTGAGCAAACGTGGACAAACGAATTCAATGTACATTTGCAAAAATTTCCCATTTGGGGATGTTAACTTCATGGACCTACTCCATCAGTTGCTAATATTATATCGCCATATGCATCTGGTACCTTTCTATGTTGTTCATCATGCACTAATTTGATAGTTTCTCGATCAATTAGAGTTGGTTGAATTTTAATTTCAAATTTTAGTTGATTTATAGGCGTCATACTGTCAAGCCTGTTTGCAGCACTCCAGTTAAAAAAACCTTGCGTAAAATAAAATCCCAATAGCCAATATGATGGTGGAAGGTACCATTTTACACAGGCACAAATAAAATCAAGATGTAATTCTGTCATGAACCTGGCTTCCTAAAGATTTTAATAATTTGTTAAATCTATCGACTTCCTGCATTAGAACCTTCGTCAGTGATGGCAGTCTGCCTTTGTCGTCTCTTTATGAGCTTCATTGGTAACAATTTTAGTAAGAATGGCATTGATGACACCTTCTGCTAATTCGTACACTATCTCATCACTCGATCTTCCTTCACCTCCACATGCAATCTAGGTTGACAATCTATAATTGTTTTAAGAACTGTTTGAGTTTCATTTACCTGATATGTAATACTTGCATTTTCATGCATGCCAAATACTTCTGGTTCCTCTATCATAGGAAACTTGTCGATAAACTCTGGATATTCTTGTAGTTTTTCACTAGTAAGGCAACGATAGATACCTGACTCAGAATAAACATAGTCTGAATGAAGGGCTTTTGTGTGGTGCAAAAAGTTTGGTAAAAATGGTTTTTAAACAATAAAGGTCCCAATAGTCAGTTACACGATCACAGTTAGTGATTTCTCCAGTAATATATTCTAATGCATCCCAAAGAATAACACCACCTTCACAAAACATCTTTAAAGTATTAAATGCAAATTCCCGATCACTGTCACTGAATTCATAAATAATACTCCCTCCTAAAGCACCATACTTTTTTTCATTCTTGAATAACAGCATGGAACATATTCCAAAAAGCATGGTTCTTCAAAAAACTTCTCTTGCGCATCAGTTAAAGCTCTTCTAACATTAGCACGTAACCCTTTTGGAGGCTCATTAGGTACTTTTATAAAGTTTTGTAAAACTGATACTGGAAATGATTTTGAAAGCATTGAACTCTAATACAAACGAAAATTGCATTGTTCAATTAATTGTTCAGCAACTGGTCCCTGACCTTGATCTAATGAAATTGACAATATTCTTTATATTCCCTATCAGTTGCAAAACGCTGAAAGGGGATCAGAACTCGAACCTAGTACGGATACCAATGGCCAACTGAATTCGAAATACCTTGATACAAGAGCTGTGATGGAATTTGAGGACTTTTCACAAACGTTTGGCCTAATTTTATTCTCACATATTCGCTTATAGTAAATACAAGTTTTTCTTCTCTTAGTTTTTAAAATGAGTTTTCGAAGTTTTCTAAATAGCCATCCCAATTTACACAACTCTCGTCTTCATTTGGAATAAATTCAATGACCTGCTCGTAGTTACCAATTTTAACTTGAATTGTATTTAATATTTCTGAAGGTAGCTGTTTAAAATGATTAAAAGTGTTTGATAGATAATTTGCATTTAACCACATGTCGTTTTCTTTTTACAATGGCTGCTTTACACAGCTCTCACTGACATCACTCCACGATTTCGGTACTGCGTGAAAGCTGTGTAAATATGTTTCATCTGTGTAAACAAACTCCATCCTTGTGCTTGGAATTGCTTCAGCAAAACTCTAAGTGCTTGATTCAAATTTCAGTCTTTTCAATCAACATTGCATGATTATTTTCACATTCCTTGTCAAATTTGTCAACAATTGATTTTGGCTTAAGTTTTAAGATTGCTTTGTGTGGAGACAAAAATTTTTAATCTACAGTAGTATTGCATATAAAAATAATCCCAACTTATAAAACATGGCCCTAACATTACTGCTCCTTCTCTACAAATTCTTTTTAACCATTGATAAATACTCCAGTAGGTGCTGCAACTTGTTCAACCTCAGGAGTTGTAAATTGCCCTACGTCTGTTTCCAGTTTCATAAGTTTATAGATGTTATAAATTATTTCTGGGCCTGACTGTGAATTACTTGCTTTCGTTTACTCACTTTACGTTCCAAAATATGCAGTGCAATTAAATAGTTATGAAAATAACTGTTTAAAAATGTAAAACTGAAAAATACTGTAAAATTTCACACAGCAACGTAAACAATGATCAATGACAAATGTAAGTAATGAAGCAGATGACTTCAACTAAGACACATCTGCCAAGCATCTTATTCATGATGAGGGGGAAACGCAATAAAACAGCAGTTATTTATTATACAAGGGAAAAAAGTACTAGAATTTAGCTCGAGGTGTTTGTCTCCTGAGACGAAGCAGAGGGAGACAAAACATCGAAAGTTAAAATCTTAAATTTCTACCCATGTATAATACACTATTTTTTTCTGCAACAGGCAAAACGATGATTTAATATTGAAAAAAATATTACAATATATTAAAGTCAAATAATCAATTGATGCCAAATTTAAAGTTTCACACAAGTGGGCTGTTGTACTTATAGGGACAGTTAGACTTGCGTTGCTAAGGAAACCTTTAAAGTAATCAAATATCTATCAATTTAATTCTGCCAGTGGTTTCAAAAATTGCTTACTTAAGTTGTTTTGAATATTCAGAAATCAGAAATGGACAGTTTTGCACTTCACGTCCACACAGGTGTTGCAGTTACGCGACGAAGTTATGATACGATGTTATGTTACACCCGAATGTTACAAGTGTGAACCCGGCTTTAAATTAAATATCTTCGTGTTCTTACTTATTTGCACATACCCGGGGGAAAAGTACTCATTTTTTCCCTGGGAAAGAAGTAAATTATAAAAAGTGACATTTTGTTACCTGTCAAAAAAACATCAAATGTCAGATTTTGTTCCCGTAACAGAAAAAATTTTTTTTCGCACAATTTAAATTAATGTGTTAGATTAAAATATCCGTTTGTTTCAATAATGTTTTGGCTATTTACAATGTCAAATATCTGTTAACCGAACTCAACGTTTTTAGGCTTCGCTTTTAGTATGCATTTAAATTTTAAGCCTCCCTTTCGTACAAGTGAAGGTTTGTGAGATTTGGAAAGACCTATAACTCTGTTCTTATTGTACATATTAGAATAGGTCGCTCTCGGTGATTCTAAATAATGGTTTCTTTTCTTTAACCATTTGAACCTTTAAGCATTTAATCGTTTAAGCCTTTAAGTTTCAGAATCTTGCGGATTTGAATCTTTATGCCTTTGAGGTCTTAAGCTTTTGCGCTTTTGTCTTTGAGTTTTTGAAGCTTTAAGACTTACGGCCGGTTTCATGATAAAATTTATACTTTAAAAATTAAAAGTCCGTTTAGTTAAAAAGGTGTTTCATAATCCTTAATAGAGACTTTAACTACTGTTAAAAGCTCTTTTAAGTTAAATGGCCATATATTGACCGTTTAGGTCTTAAAGGAGGTTTTAAAGTTATACTTAACCTCAGAAACAGTTGTCAATTTGCTACTGATTTGCAATCTTTTTGAATATTGTTTAATTAATGTGATCGATAGTATTTTTTATAATGGATAATCGCGTGTGGGCATATGTAGCAACAAGTAGTGTTTCTACAAGTTCTTCCGAGGATGAAGTAGTGAATATAAGAAGAAGAAAGGTTTATAGAAAAAGAAAAAATAGATTTAATGGATATGATGACTTGGATTTTTTTGAAAAGTTTAGATTAACTACCCACTACTCTGTTCTTATTAAATAAAATCGAACATTTATTAATTACACCCACCAATAGGTATACTTTGATTAAATATCATCAAATTGTATATTAATACACTTGTTTTAGAGGTGGTAGTATTGCTAGTATTGTTACTAACATTAAGGTTTTATGTAACGGGCAGTATGCTTCTTGCAGTGGGCGATTTTATGGGCGTTTCAAAATCGTCAGCATGCAGAATTGTTAACCGCGTGTCAAGAGCCATTGCTTTGCTTTGTCCACAGTATATTAAAATGTATAGTGATGTTAAGGAAATGCAAGAAGGTGCAGGAGAATTTTATACATTGGCCCAATTTCCTAGAGTAATTGGAGCCATCAACTGCAGCCTTATTAAAATACAATTTCCAGGTGGGAGAGATGCTGAAGTCTTCCATTGTCGGAAAGGCTATTTTGCATTAAACATACAAACAGTAAGTGATGCAAATTTATGAATTTGCAGTATAGTAGCCCGTTGGCCGGGTTCCACTCATGACCAAACTATATGTAACAACTCTTTATTAACACGTTGGCTGCGGATCAAAATTAAAAATACTTTGTAATATGCTGATAGCAACTTTTTTTTAAATTTCAACCTAAAAGTTAACAAGACCCATAACAACAAATTCAAAATGACAATATACAATTTTTTGTTAGAATTCAAGCGTGGCTCCCATGGGAGCCATCAGCACACTGAAAGAAATTTTTAATGCATGATGGCGCCTATGTGAGCCAGTTATATAAATACATTTAGAGAATAAAGATATATGTGTGTGTGTTGAAAATTACGACACAGACGTATATGAATAAACTTAAACTAAAAACAATAGGCAACAAAAAATTAATATTATTACAGCACACTGTGGTAGTTGTCAAAACATTGTCCAACACATAACCCTGGAATGTCGAGACAGGTGGTGCAATGGTATATGGGAAGCTTTCTTATTTTGTTTTGAGAACAAGCTCGACACCGCTTACGCAATACTCTGTTTTTAGAATCCTTTTCATCAATTTTAGAAATAACATGAGTAGTTTTCCTTTGTGGAGCTTTTGATGTAGGAGCTGTTGGAGCTGGAAGCAAAACTTCCAAAACCGCTAAGCTATAATTGTAAAATGACATTTTTTTACCTGGATATTTATTGAACAGAAGAAACGACTTATATAACAACATTTGTAAAATGTGAATTCCCATTTTTTTGTACCATCGTAAGGTTTTACGACCGCAAGGGTAGTAAGCCATCATTTTGTAATTAGAATATTTACCTACCGCGTGAGGGTATCCAATTAACAATAAATAATAAATGGCAGGACCTCTAGCACTATCGTACCCTCACGTTTCGGGACGTTGCCTCGCAAGCTGCAGCAGTCGGTGAGAGGGGGGGTTCATTAAACAAACACACTGAGACGAAATTCCGATTGTTTTATTAAATGGGCTACTAACTAAAACTTTAACTAATTACATATGCATAACAAAAATATACAGTAAATAACATTATTTACAATAGGGCGCCACCATGGGAATTAAACGCCCATGGACCAATCATGTAATAGCTCTCGTCGCACTTTGTTCGTGGGCGATGAACCAAGATTGCAGGACAGAAAATAATCACTTCACAGGGGCTAATTTTTTAAAGTCTCCGGCTAGCACAAATACAACTTAACTAAACTAAACTAAGATCCTTATTTTATGAATATTAATAACAGTCCTGGGTGAAACCACCCCAATACAATAATTAATTAATTCTACCGTAGTCTACTTAACTTGCTTATGGCGACGACCTCCTTTAACCACGGGTCATCAACACCAGGAAAAATACGACCTTCTCAAGGGTCAAATACTACAGTAACGTGACTCCTGACCTGAGCTTGCATATTCAGGTAGTCTCGTGGCTTAGTGATTAACGGCCTCTGACACCGTCGAAACACAATATAATAGTAGACCCTTCTAAAACGATGCGGTCTCCCAAAACAATAATCTAACGGATCAATTTACTTGAACTGAGCTTTAACCCGGAGTTGTATTTTATGGAAGTCGACAAATACTGTATTTAAATAAATAACTGACTTATGCTGCATAACACAGCCTTGAGTTCATGGTAATACCACATATACTATTTACTTACTCAGAGAAATAATTAACTTAGAACATAACGGCACGCACTTGACTTCAGAGAAATAAAACACTTCACTCAGTCTGACCATAAACAACCAGCTTTAACCTCTAACACGTCTGGAAATAAACAACCCCGATTACCACCGGCTGGCATCCTTATATACATTTAAGTTAATTGAAAAATAACCCCTTTCTTGGCTCTCATACTCGACTTAGGATACGCCGGTCGTAAATCTTTAAGATTAATTAAACTGCCAATTGCACTAAGATAGCCACACAAGTAGATCTCGGAACTAATTTTAGTTGAGTACTCCGCTAATTGAAAAATTTCTTCCGACCACCCAGACATAAATAGGGTCCTAGAACATGATTGACATCTAATCATAGATAGCAACTAAGCTGACATGTTTAGTGCCTTTGAAGTAAAGTGCCTTTAGAAAAATTAATTAACTCTTGGATTATGTCTTCCTGGAACTTCGCTAGGACGCTCTTGGGTGATCTTGCAGCTGCTTACAATTGCAGACATATTTATGCTACAAGACCTTCATTCTAATAATTAGAATGCTAAAATTAAACTAGAAAATAACTATTTTTAGAAATAATAGAACTATTAGAGCGTATTAAAACAGTATGTTACAATTTGATCAAAACGATCTATTCCACTCATGAATTTATTATATTCAGCAACTGGAGGTGGTTTCATTTTTTCCTGGCTTCTTTTGTTTCTTGTAGTAACCATTTCGTTGGAAAATTCAGTAGATGTCTCGTTTATCTTTCCATTTTTCTATCATTATTCCATTTTGATATCCTGTACTGATGTCTCCTTTTTTTAATTTTTGGGAGACTATTCTTAGGAAGTCCTTTTCTATCAGCACGTACAGTACCAGTACAGTAGGTTTGCTTGTGCAACAAGGTTTCAGCCAGATGAGGGCTGTTATAGTAATTATCCATGTAGAGAGAGTGTCCAGAATCCAACTTTCCTTTCATTAGATGAAGGACTAATTTTTCTGCATGCCCGGTGCCTCCCAATTCGTCCAATTGTCCTGTATAAATTGCCACATTTAAAACAAGGCCATCCGGTTCGGTAAGCATATAACATTTAATTCCATACTTGTGTCGTTTGTTCTTTATATACTGTCTAAATTGTAGTCTTCCTCTCCACAGAACCATCTACTCATTCAGAGACAGATTTTTTCCTGGATAGTATATCTCTTCCATTTTTGAATTAAAATAGTTTAGAACAGGTCTTATTTTGAATAAACGATCTTCAGGAACTACTCCGGCATCTGGATTTGAAGTAAAATGCAGAAATCTTAAAATAAGCAAAAATCGACCTCTACTCATAAAACTAGAAAAACGTTTTAGACCAAATAATCTATGAGTTTTCCAGTAATCTTGTATTTTTGGACATTTTATTGTGCTGGTATGAAACAATAATCCAATAAAAATCAATAATTCTGGAATAGTAATTTCTTTCCAATCACTTACGCGTGATCGTTTGCTATTGGTTCCTAAGAATAATACCTGATCTGCATAAATTTTTGGTTCTCTCACCAACATTTCTAAAAAGTTTTCGTCAAGAAATAAACGAAACCATTCGTAAGGTGGCATGTCTTGATGAATATCCACTAAAACCTCATTAGTTTTAGTAAAAGTAAAACATTTTAGGGAACTAGACACTTCATCCCAGGTTTTTTTTTCAATAGGTTCTGTTGTTCGGTTATTGAGTGGATTGTTGGAAATGTCACATTCTTCAACTTCTTCTGCATTATCTAGTAAATATCAAATTACAACCATAATTCAATGTACAGTAATATTTGTATACCTGCGCTATCATCTGATGATGTTTCCTCATTTCCAATATAGGAATCGTCATTATTGTCGCTCTGTTCTGAATCAGAATATAATAAAAACTGTTCTAATTCTTCGTTTGTTAGATTATTAGGATTTTTACATTGATTTTCATACGTTTAGGACGCGATGATCTTGGCTCTGAATCGCCCATATTCAGCGCCCGTAAGAAACACGAAAAAAAGCGAGAATCTCAAAACTGAACTATATATTTACAAATCAAAGCTCTACCTATATGCGGCACCCGATATAGCACCCTTTACCAGCAAACTGAAAGCATACTAAAGCAATGAAACGATCTATTCAAGCGGCTCACATAGGTGCCAACCGCACATCACTTGAAGAGATCTGTGGCGTCGATGGGAGTCACCCGCATTGAACGTGTTAAAACATGAATTTGAAAATAATGCATACAACCCATATCGATTAGTGGGAGACAGTGGTTATGCAATCAAGCCATATCTTATGAATAAACCAAAAGAAGTTTATACACCAGCTGAAAACCTTTATAATGAAAGCATTATTCACACATGAAATGTTGTTAAAAGACAGTATGGTGTATGGAAGCGACATTTCCCAATATTGAGCACAGGCATTTGGCTTTCATTGGAAACTGTTCTTGTTGACATTGTAGCCACTGCTGTCGTACACAATATTACAGTGGAAATGCAGCACGAATTTCCAAACGAATGGTTTGAGGGTAATGTTGATGATAATGATGATGTAGAAGAAATAGTCGACGACAATCAACACCAACAAGCAGGGAGGCTTATACGTCAACTTTTTATAAATGAACACTTCAATAACATACAAATTGTATAATATATTTATGGTAGTAAATTAATTTATGTACATACATCAAAATTTGTAAACTAAAATAATATAACTATGATCTACGACTACTGGGATTTTTATTTGAAAGCACAAATGTATAAAATTATTGCTCGACTTCATTAAGGCGATACTAAGCAAGTTGAATTTCCAAATTTATTAACTGCATTTTTTTATGCTCTTCTCCCCGCTCTGCTCTGTGATTCAGAAGCACTTTCTCTTCCTCTATTAGCTTGGTTTTTGCTTTATAAAATTCCTCTTTGGGCGAGAAACGTTGGATTGGGAGCAATGGGATGCAGACGTTTGGCCATGGGTTGATTTAATTTCGATGGTGTGTAGCTGCTCCACTAAAGAATTCAAATTGAAATATAAGCAATATGTTGTTTTTTAACATTTAGCGAAAAAGTAGTATTTATACCACGTAGGAAAAGCAACATTCCCATATTCAGTACTGCTCCACTCTGCAAGCAATCTTCACGTCATCCAAGAACGTTAAGCATTTCCTACTATCGTAACATTTAATTTCACACATACAACATGCGTGCAACTTGATTGTAAACAAGACATGTCTACAGGAAACTGTAATTATACCCCAGTAATTAAATTTGTACAAATACATAAGTTTCTTTTTAGTTTTTGTGGCCCAGCAATTTCCTTTGAATTTAAACATGAAGTCTCAGGTGCCATTCTTGTGCCTTTGCATCTACATCGACTATATTTACTAAGGTAGGCATCAGAACCACCTTAAAAATCAAGGCTTTAGTAAGTAAAAGGTGTAAAAATCAATTACATACATCTATCTCTTCTATTAATATTGTGGATTGTAGTTGGTCTACTGTATAAACAGTTTCATCGAGAATAGGTGTTGTTTCCTAAAATATAAAAAGACCTGCAGATAACATTAGTAACATTACTAAACAATAACTACCTCTACAAAGTCACTATCGTATGTGGATGGTAGGCCATACACAGACTTAATGTTGATAATATCTCGCACCATATCCAATACAGGATCTTCTGTCGATATAGAAGGACCTCCACTCGTACCAATAAAATTAAATCGATTTGCTGCTGTCACCTACCTCGCTTATGTTTTTAAATTTTCATATTTTGATTTTATTTGCTCTACTGATCTGAAAATCCTGTTTTTGGCGTTGCAGTTATTAGCAATTTTTCTCCAAGCATCGTTCTGAAAATACAACTCCTCTAAACATTATATTCAAGCCTATATTTAAACATACCTTGTCAGTACAAGTTACACGATTTGTTATTTTGCATTCTATGATGCTTTTATATTTCTTTATATCTTCTAACAACAACAGCTCCTCGTCCTTAGAAAAGTTGCACGATCTTGAACGAGAAACTGATGTTGTCTCTGTTGTCATTGTATAATTAAAACGAAAAAACAAATGCCAAGGAAGGGCAAACGCTAGCCCAGGGACAAGACCGTTTTGTATAAAGTACTAAAAAAATAAAGAAACAAAATTGAGGTTGTGTTGTATTTACACAGATGTCAAAATTTGATTCGAAATGTCCAGGTAATACAAAAATTCCCCATCAAATCTTACCAAAAGCACACTACACCAGCAAAATATTTTTAAAGGAGCTTTTAACTAAAGTCGTCAATGGATATGTTTATGGAACAGTACCACCTTTAATTTAAGTTTAAATGTACCTTTAGCTTAAAACCTTCTTTTGCTAAAGGAGCTTTTAATGTTTGATTATGAAACCGGCCGTTAGTCTTTAAGATTTAGAGTATTTAAGTGAGCTTTTAGGTCATCGAGCCGTTGAGCCTCTAAGTTTGTATCAAGTTCACATAGAAACCAGTGGTTATTTTTTTTTTTGGGAAACTTCCGTTTTCCATAGATTTTTGTGTGGGATATTAAAGTACATAATTCTTCAATGGTTTTGCATTTTTATTTATCGCGAATTTTTCGTTCGTGGTGAAATTTAATTATTACATTGTGATTCTGTATTACCACAGAGTGGGAATGGTTTTGGAACGCATTAGAACAACAGTGTGCTTGCTCACTATCCGTGGGAGATCTTGATGCTATGTATTTTAATACAAATCTCTCCTTTGGGTTACAGAAGGAATTGTAGGAAACCAGTAATTTTAGTTTGCTTTGAACTAGACTCAGGGGTATGGACTCTTAATTACGGGTTCTTTTTATGGGTTACCTAAAAACATGAAATGAAAAATTACTGAATTCCAGTTACGTGGTTTTATTCTCCACAATAATAAAGAAAAAATGAATATCCTAGTTAACGCTTATACTCACTACTAAAAACAAATACATAAAAGGGTACAAAACAACCGTACTGCACCCATCCTATTTTAGCTAAAATATTATTAACTATTCAGGGTCAAAGAACTACCGGACATAGGTAGAATAAACTTATGTATTAATAATAATGCTAGCAACCACTTATCATAAATTATGCTAATATTAGTAACTCGAATTTTCCACGTCGATACTGTTTCACTTTCACGCGCCTTTGAAGTTTATTAATATAATTATTTTCCCAAGTTCCGCACTTTGATAACGTCGGCGAAGTAAAATATAACACCAAATGTAGATAAAATACTGTTAGATAGGGGTCCCTTCCTGTACGAGGTTGCTCATATACAAACGAATCATCCTCAAGGCAAACAACTACCTTTTCACAAAACACGTCGTTGTAACCAGATCACCACTATCTACAAACCGTGAATTCTAATATTTTTTCATAACAAAAAGTTGGAGCATACTTAATACTGTAAATGCATACGATACCTACAGATTCTACTCTGTTCTGAATCCAAACTTAGCACTGCGTCACTTTCTCAGTTATTATGTAAGTTTTAATTTCTAAAGCATCACTTTTACAAACGAAATCACATTAAATTCTCAACGCGAATATAAACATAAAATAATCATCTAAAAACCACATTTCCTATTGCATATCTCGCTCGACACCTCACTCAGCCGACAGACCAGGCGCAACTAACTGCCCGCGCCCTCGTTTGTACCCCAGGATGCGCTACACGAGTAACTAACTTAGATATACTTACTTACTAGAACACAACATTGTTTTCGATGCAAGGACAGAATTTTAAGAAGAGGGAAGATATAATTTAACAAAAATAATTATGTTTAGCGGGCATGCCTAGTACAGCTTGTATAACTCTCATAAACACTATGAAGTCTTACTATAAATTTCAGTGGTTGTTGTGTTCAGAAACGTTACCAAATAGTTTCTAGTAATGTATCATATTTTGTCGATTCGCTTATTAGGTTTGTGGAGTTTTTACTTCCTTGTTTTGTGAGCATGCGTGGGATACTGTATGTTGGAAAGATGAAGTGGTATTAATTGCTTAATGATTTAGCAGGATTGTTTTGAAATAATGCTGGTTTAATTCACTGTCTGACACTGAAAACTGTACAGGTTTCTAATAAAATAGATGGCATGATTCTAAACATTGTTTTCTCCTAGTTTCGTTATTAACTGAAAGGCGTGATTTGCTAGATGTTGCAGAATAATATTCTATGTTAACCGAATTCATTTTATTTTTGTAGGTCAAGATGGTATATTAATAGATTTAGGTAATAATCTCGATAGTGGTGGAAGTGGTGGTGCTCCTCAGCCAGGATTTATTGGATATCCACCTCAACCGTCATTCCCTCAAGTACCTTTTAATTATCCTGTAAGTAACCATTATAGACGTTTACAATTATTTTAATAATAGCTATCTTTCAGCCTTTGCCGCCTAGCGATCCAACAACTGCAGGCTTTGTGCACAATGAGAAGTCGTCAGCGATGCCTCCATTCAGTCCACCTTTTTCATATAATATTCCACCTACCACAGGGATGGAACCAAAGGAATCAAATATACACTATGGGGTATGTGTACAGTAACTAATTAATTTCTTCTTTGCATGAAATATTTTAGGACGATTCTTTGCCAACATATAGTATGGCAATGACACCCGATGACAACTTACAGGTTTGTACTGAGGAATATATTTGCAACTTGAAATTTTGTCTGGGTACCTGACATTTAGCATATCATGTTGTTGTTTTTATTGAAATAAGATCTTTATACATATTTTTGACATACATATTTCGCCATAATTTACTTAAATTCGACTGTGGATGTTTTCAATCGAGATCATCTTTTTTATGTAAAAGTTTATATACGTTTTCATTTTATCTTCAGAATTTACAGAAACCTACACATAAAACAGTTGCCTGATATTTAAAACAATATCTTATTCGAAATAAAATGTTTTACTCGACTCTTCTTTAAGGGGATGTAACTCCATAGGAGTACGTTTTAGTGCTGCAGCATCCAAGGGGATGCAGCTTTCATAAGCGTAGATTGTAATTAATAAGTAACAATGTTCATATAAAATAAGGGAAATGCGATGCTATTTGATCTAAACGATTATTTACAAATTTCACTATCGCATCTAAACTGTGTTAGCATATAGCGAGCACATAATTAATTGCTGTTTGTAAATCATTGGAAAATACAACACAAACAATCAATTATTCTAATTAAAAGACCAGTTGTATCATAACTGAAAACCTGTGACATTCCTTAGAAATACTTCCATTTTAATAGTTTCTGTATTAGTAAATTCCACCAATAGGACTAAGTTATTTTCTTTAAGAAATATAATTTTTTGGTTACATATATTTTGATCTAATGTAAAATTATTTTGTATCTTGTATGATTCACATTCAAAGGTTGTCAAATTCATTGTCAGTTTTTAAAGGTTAGAGATGATATCATCATTGTAATTAGTACAGTTCCGTGATCTAGTTATTTTGATTAATAATATATTATGCTGGTGGTATCGTCTGAGCACGAAGACAGGTCATATGCAGTTTTGTGCTAACTCAAATAAATGAGAACTTGTAGTTTCTGATTATGGTAAGCTATACGTAAGTTGATTTACATATAGATTAGATAGGAAAAACCACATGAAGTATGTTTATTTTACAGTCTTAATTCATCAGTCCGAAGTTTGGTGAGAATGTCTCGAATGATTGATCCATTTTTTCACAGAGCACTTCATAAGTAACATCCAAACCATCAACATACTGCTTTGGGTCAATTACCTTGACTAGAGGTTATCGAACAAGGCTGAGAAGTAGTCTAATCATGTTCGGATGACACCCTACCAAGTGGGTTAGTTTCAATTTCAGGGGCATGTTGGTTCCCAGATCAACCTTGTGTTAGAAATAACCACGTTGAAGATGGTGAAATACCCCTAGACTCGTTATAGTCAATCACCTGTCGGGTATTAGTAAATTTATCTGATACTATACCAGAGAGAGAAAGAGAGGAGAGAGCGTTTGTACAAAAAAGCATTTAAAATTTAATGCATGAACTGATGAAGCGTGCCCGTAGTGCGTCTGCGTGTTTAGGTTAATAGTCTTGTTAAATAGATGTGTGATATATTTGATTTTTAATACTTGCTTAAGACTATTATGTATTTGTAATGAAAACGTAAGTGTGATATATAGATAGAAACAAGTCCTGTATAATAGTGTAAAGACATGTGTACATTTGGTTTTTCTGTTTTCATTATTGTAACGGTATAGTTGCCGTTTTATTGTAATAAATTATTTTGCAATCACTTAGAAACATGATTGAATATCAGGTCATTTAACATTTGCTTTTAGAAATCGTCGTTGCAGCCAGCATTCTTAAATAGGTTTTATGTTTTTTTACGTTTAAAGTAATAGTATTCTTAATGATTTTTCAAGTACATAGTTTAAGCCAGAATCACCGTCCTGATCTCAGGTTTTGACACCCTCTTGTTATTCTTTCTAGAGCTTTCCCTAGCAACACTGATGTTAGGTAGCGTCCAAGGCATTTCCCGATCGAGACAAATTTCTTACCCTATGGCATTCTGGAACTCTATTCAAAATTTTTTCTTAATCTTCTTTGGGAATTAAACCACTCATAGTTTTTAAAATCATCTTTATTTACGTTTCGATCCATGACCTAGGATCGTTGTCAAAATAATAAAAACTTCAAGTTTGGCATTTATGACATAAATTGAAAGTGACTTTGATTTATTGATGTTCGAAATATTTGGTTTGAGTACACTAGGCAAACATTTTTAAAGTTTAAAAGAATGATTGCCTTCAATTTGTGTTGTGGCCTGGGACCGACAATACGCTTAACGTGAAATCAGTTGATTAATTTTTATTGGTGAATGTTAGATAAATTCAATAACTTGAGGATTGGAAAACATTTTTTAACATGTTTCTATTTATACAATTGAGAGGATGGTTATTAAAGAGTGCGATTATATTACCGTAAGGCTTAAGCAGTCGTTTTTTTATATTTATTTTGAGGGGGAAAAATCATTATGATTTAGGCTACCTCTTTGGTAGATTTTAACGTGGTCCTGAGGCGACCCCATGGCGGGTTTACACTTGTCAGATACCACTGTTGTTCTATGAATATTTTATATGGTTTTGAGGCGACCCTAAGACGGGTTTACACTCATCAGATACCAATATTGTTCAACGAAGATTGTATATGGATCTGAGGCGACCCTATGGCGGGCCAAACATGGCCTCCATTATTTGCAAGACATTACAGATCTAATTATTAAATTTCTTCGTGCTTTTTGCAACATACGTGATGTTATTTAACCACACGCTCTTCGAATGCGATCTTTAAGGATATCAAGATTCTCTGGGCGCGTTTCATAAACGTGTGGTTTGATATATCCCCAAACAAAAAAAAATCTAAAACAGCGATCTGGTGATCTTGCTGGCCAGTTTATGAGACTTCCATTTTTGATCCATTTTGCACCAAACATTTCGTTTAAAATATTTTTCACAATTCTTGTATTGTGAGGAGGTGCTCCATCCTGTTGAAACCACATATTGCAGCGTATTTCTAGTGGGATATCATTCAAATAATCTTCGAATTGTGTCTTGATAAAATAGGTGTATCGTTCCCCATTTAAAGTGTTCCTTGATAAAAATAAGGTCCTATTATAGTATCACCTAATATTCCAAACCACACATTAATCGAAAATCTTTGTTGAAATCTGCATTCACGAATTTGACGCGGATTTTCTGTATTCCAGAAATTGTCGTTTTTTTCTATTAGAGATGCCGTTATTGTTAAAATTAGATTCATCGCTCCAAAGGATTAAAGGTAATAAATTTTGAGAATTGATAAGCCAGTTGCAAAATATTATTCTCCTATCTGAATCACCAGGTATCAAACCCTGCACTGTTTTAATTTTATAAGTATTCATTTTATGATATCTAAGAATAAAAAATATTTTATTTCGATTAATATCTAAATCTACTGCCGCTTCACGTATAATATTTCATGGATATGCTCTAAAACATGCCAATATCAAAACATCTTCATCATTATCTGACCATGTTGATTTCTTGTCCTTTTTATTTTGTTATTAAAACATCCATATCTTCTTAAATTACCTTCGAGTCGTTTAAAAGTTTGAGAATGTGGCTGTGTTCTATCTGGATACATTTCTCGATAAACTTCTGAGGCTTCTCTCGCGTTACCATTACATTTAATGTACACCCCTTAACATATTCATTTTTTTATCATTGGTATAATGACGTTCCATTGCAAAAGCCGTAAGATGAAGGTCAACAATGTGGAATTAAATTACTAAGGAACAACTGTCAAGAACCACTATCAATTGTTTTGCCGCCCACTGTTTTGAATACTTATTTCAAATAGACGCCTGATGTTAAGCGCTATTTAATAATCGATTTCTGCGTTTAATTGATTAGATAATTATTATTGAGTGATATATCGTTGGAAAGAAAATTGTAAGCACTTTCAGAATATGCAATAATAATGCGTAAGTTCCATTTGAAATTTTGAATCGATTTGCTCTATCTAAAAAATTCTATGCTCCATTGTTTTTTATATTTTGACATATTATTGCAAATAAAAAGTTACACAACTTTTGTATATAATATTTCTCTGAAATTCTTACAATAGCTGAGATATTCGCTGTGACATGAAAAAAGACACACTGTATTAATATTTAAGGGACTAGGGTCGGACTGGACTCACGCCCGTCCTGTCTGACGAATCGGACTGGAAAATGCACAAAATGTAATGCGAAATACCACACGTGATACACCTGTTGCATACAATTCCTACTTCAATAATTAGTAATCATAAATTTACTTGGATAAGGTTATGATTAACATACGCTATTCTACTACTTTTATTTAACAAACTATATTGAATCCGAGATAATGTAGTTGTAGGAATTTAAAGTTCATACTGTACATGAAACCTCTATAAGATAAATCTTTCGTAGTGTTCAGAACTGTAGTTTTAAATTTGAAATGTGCGGATATTAAATCCCCACTACTAGTTTACAGGTTGCTGCATCAACCTCCTTCATTCGGTCTTCGTGTATGAAACGTTCAACATGTAACAGTACAAGATGTGCTCCCCTAAAAATTTGTGTTTTAGGGACATAAAATTCACAATAAAAGTTGTAAATAGTTTGTTTATATTATGTATACAATTACAATTAGTAAAGTTTAACAAATGAATACAGTGTTATTTATTTGCAATCAGTATTGAGTGTAATGCTCAATCGACTTATGGTATTAATACAAAGCTACAGTCCATACAATAAAATAATTTGGCATTGAACCAGCACAGGTGCATTCATTTATACGTAGCGTTAATTTCGATAACTTACCGATTTATGCAGCTAACTGTGGCAGAAGTCGTTTTTGCAATGCAGATGTGCCCAATGATAATGTACAGATCTGGTTTGGTCGCATTAAAATGTAATAGCACAACTCTTACCTGGTATGAATCAGGCCGCTAAATAATGCCAGGGTGTTGAGCTAACACCGTGTAAACATACTTTAACGTATGTTATAATTATACTTGTGTAAATATTCCTAACTTAATTGGATTATTACGGCACACTGCATGCATAATTGAAGTTTCCTTTTATCATCTAAACAACAATTTCCCAAATAGATTGGCATCAAATATTTTAGATATTGAAACAACTAAATTGGATGACATAATGGACCTAAAACAGAGTAATCAAATGCTCCTGCACGATATCTGTCACCATATATTTATTGCTTCATTTAACAATTTAATTACTCAATAAATGGACCTACACTTACGAGTTTGTGTTAATAAACAATCTCGTAGAAATTTTACAATTTGTTATTCCATCACAAGAGCAATACATATACAACCTTATTAACCCAAGTCTGCATGACGAATCATGGTCATGTTTCTTAAGCGCCTGCAAAAGTTATCAAATAATGAAAGCGGTGCATGGGAATTTTCATTTAGTATCGATATCTACTAGGTAAATTTAAATACCAAACAAATACAGGGATGGACTTTGGAATTTTTTATTTAAAGCCTGCTAAATTAACCGCTAGAGTGCCGCCGAGAATGTTTGCACATGTGTGCATACAACCAAAATTGCCACGAGTGCGAAAGCGCTCGCAAAATCAGTTGCCATTTAGTGCGCCGCAGGGGAAGTTGCTCGCACGCATCGGTGATTTTTTAACTTTCTACGTGTTACATAAAGTTCAAATTATAATATTATTAGTAATTACAATATAAAAAGGATTTGGAAAATAAGTTTTTTAACCCAAAATGTCTAACTACGAAAATAGTGAGTGAAATTGATCGTTCTTCAAGTTGTTAAGAAAGTGATAGTGGGAGTGATATTGTGGTGCGCTTACACCGCATAATGCAAATTTTGAGTGACAGTGGTAATAGTGACGATAACAATTATTTTGCTGATACGGAGGATGTATTGGACTTTGAAAATGACGATGTGACCTTGACCTAATTCACACGTCTACCACCAGATACATAGTACAACAAACAAACTCCTCACGTATATTGCGAACTACCAGGACCAAAACATACCCCACCAGGTGACGCAAAACCTATTCATTTCTTCAATTTGTTTTTTACGTCTGCTCTTATAAAAAAATGGTTGTTGAAACTAACCGTTACGATGCACAGTTTTTGCAAGATCATCAAAAAATTCAGTTATTTTGATTTCTACGTACAGTGATACGGAAAATGTATCTGGCACAAAAGAGGAAACTACGACTCTATAAAAAACTAAACCATCAATGGTACACACGTATAATCAATTTATGGGCGGAGTGGACGAGAGCAACAAAATGTTATACACTTATTTGGATGAACGAAGAACTCTCAAATTTTGGAAAAAGGTTGTATTCAATGTATTTGGAAGGATGGTGGTGAATGCATATATATATATATATATATATATATATATATATATATATATATATATTACTCAAATTTGGACCAGGGTAAAAAAATTAATAAACGAAATCAAATAATTTTAATCACCGTGTATAAGGACGCTTTGGGTAATAATACGCTTCATTCAAAGGCATATTGGATAAATTCGTCATTTTCTTCTAAACATAGGGTTTATATTGTTTAGATAATGTTAAACACTGTGTATATTAAAGCAGTGGAAAATAGTGCAGCAATTAAAGGCCTACTGTGTAGATTTAAATCATTCAATTAGAATGTAGGGTTTGTATAGAATTTCATTAGATAATACGCGTTATTAAAACCGTGGAGCATAAAAATTTATTCGTTTCATTAAAAATAAAATAAGGGATTTAAATTATTCACTAGATGCTTTCTATAAAAAGAAGTAGAATTAAAATGTTCAATTTGTATGTAATTTAATCGTTCCAAGTACTAAAACTATCGAGAAGTTATAAAAGACATAGGAAAGTCACGTATGACTTCGGCGTATTAGAACTCAGGAACACCTGCAAAGAATAACGATGTATATGATAGGCGATAAACTTTAAGCTATATGAGTGCAAGTAAGAAAGCGAATTTGTGGTATAAAGACAAGCGAGATGGAATGCATTAGCAGTTAAATGAGGGGAAAAATGTGAAACAAGCGCACAGGTTTTAGATAGAACGAACAGACTAGATTGGCGATTAAGGTTGAAATAAGATGCAAACATGAGAGGGGAAGCATATCAGTTGGTGTGTAAAATTAATTAGTTGTTCTCGGATGTGTTGCGAGGCGTGTGGAAAATTCTTAGATTTTCAACTTGGACGAGTGCAAATTTTTAGTAGAATCGCTGTGCCGAGCCGTTTGAAGGGAAAACAGAATGCGAATTTCTTAAAATCGTCCGTCGCGGGACAATTTCGACTTGCAAGCGGGTCATTATATAAACCCGTGCTTATAGGTGTTTTGCTCTCTTATATTTTTGATTTTATTCGATACTTTAAACAGTTTTGCTCTTTATTTTTTGATTATTCGATACTTTAAGTAGAATACGTGGTGATTACGTGCTACAATAAAAGTTATTAGTACACTTAGAGAAGATAAATGAAGGTAACAAAGTCTAGTTATATTTGCGGGTATTACTGTACCAAGTATCCAAATTAATAACGATAAATAAATAAATAGAAGTAGGCAGTTTTTGGTATAGCGTGAAAGAATTATGAATTTCAGTGCTATGTATCGGGAGTGTCAGTAATCAAATGTTATTCGTAAACGTGATTGGATCCACAAAACAAGATTTCGATATACTTAGATGAGTTCCTGAGAAACCCTGAAACCTTTTAGACGAATGGTGGTGTAGAAAAATTTTAAAGGCGGCCAGAAATCCGAAGAAGTAAACATAAACCAGCTGGAATGGTGGGATTAGCAAGTCCGATGTACATTGAAGTCACGAGTGCATTAACCTTCAGGTAACTTATGCTTTGTTGTTCGATCTTTGATGTTTTGGTGTGTGTTGAATATCTTTATAATTTGTTTGATAAAAATGGACAGTAGTAAATTTGTATAAACAACAAATTTTTAATTTTAAGGTAAAATTTTCTTGTATAAGTAGAAAGGAGTATTTATCAGGTTTATGTTTTTGATTATGATGAAAATTTGGGTCTGTCTTTGAGCTCAATTAGACTAACCTGTTAAATTAACGTAAAGGGGTGGGAGATGCTCCCTTTTATTCAGACTCAGGTCTGCAAATATTGTTTATTTAATTAGTATGCATCCTACAAGGACTCTAATTCCGGATGCAAATTAAAATGATGACAAATTTGAACTTGAAATTTTATAATGCTGAAATTTATGCAGAAATTTAATTTTGAAATTTTAATGTATTGTGAATATTGGTGTAAATAGAGTTAATGTTGATGTTTGTGGTAGGAATGTGTTTTTTTTATGAATGAGGATGAATGTTTTATCTAGGTGAGCAGCCGAGGCGGAAGGATTCAAGAGGCGATATTCAGGTAAGAAATTGAATATCAGAGGAGATTTCACCGTAGTAACGAGAATCACAGCAATCTTGGCGCCCAATTCGTGAGGCTCGATTCTTATAGGGAATCACAGCAATCTAGACGCCCAATCTGTGGGGCTCGAATGATCAGCAGAAAGTACCAGTTCCCGTGACCAAAGGCGCATTTTACAGCAATCTATGACGGCCCAACGTTGGGGCTCGAATGTTTTTTTTTACTCTGGTGAGGCTATATATATATATATATATATTACTCATATTTAGACCAGGGTAGAAAATTAATTAATTACATCAAATAATTTTAATCACCGTGTATAAGGAATTTTATTAGATAATACACTTTATTAAAAAACCGTGGAGCATAAAAATTCATTCGTTTCATTAAAAATAAGAGATTTAAATTATTTACAAGACACTTTCTATAAAAAGTAGTATTAAAATGCTCAACGTGTAATTTAATTATTCCGAGTAAAGAAACAAATGGAAATGACGTGCAAAATTTATATTAATTGATTCAAGTTTGGGTAACGAGTATTAAACAAAATGTACAGATAATAATTGAATATTTGATTAGGATTCACTCAAAATTAAAGGGTATTATTTTAATTGGAGTTAATTGAACCATTAGTAACATATAATATGTATAAAAGCTTGTAAAAACCCAATAATATTCAAATCGTAGAAGTGTTATTTAGAAGTAGGACGATTGAACACCTGCGTATTTTTAAAAGTCTCGTTCTGCGTAAATTTTGCAGATAACAAATGGTTACAGAAGAACCGCGTGCTGGGCGGTTGAGATGGGAACAGAGTATGCGAAATTCTGGGAATTGTCCGTTTGCGGGACAATACCGATGCACGGGCGGGCTATTATATATACCCGTGTTAATATGGGTTTCTCTCTCTTAGATTTTTGATGATTCGATGCTTTAAACAGTGCTCTTAGATTTTCGATTTTGATTCAATAATTTAAACAGTTTTTCTCGTATATTTTGGTGATTATTTAATACTTTAAAACAGTTTGCTCTTTACGTGCTACAATGAAAGTAATTTAGTGCACTTAGAAAAGAAGATGCAAGGTAGTAAAGTCTAGTTATAATTGCGAGTACTGTACCAATTATTCAAATTTGCAACGACAAATGAATACACAAAAGTGAGTCTCGAGTTCAAAATAAAATTTTGTGATTTTATTCTAGGAAACTGGCGAGGCGTTTTGAACATTTCACAGCATTCTATATATATTTAAAAGGTTAAATTTAACTATAAATAAAGCAATTTGAAAACACCCTGTATAGAGGAAACAACCAGAATTTACGTGCGAAATTTATTTCATTTAGTTCAGTTTAAAGTAACAAGTATTAACAAAAATTTACAATTAATGAGTAAAATTTAGTTAAGTTCGTAAAGAAAATAAATTTTAGAAGCCAATGCAATTTATTTATTAAATTAATGGAGTTTAATTAAACGGGTCATTACGTCTAATACACATAAAAGCATGAAAAATCAATAAATCCAAGGCGAATAGCTTTCGTTGTAACAAACAAATATATCGGTTGGGTTGAAATACCATGAAAAGCCAACTCTTTGAAATGTTGTGTTAAAACGTCGGTTAATTAAACACCTGCATGTTTTCTAAATGTCAGGTTCCCTTTATTTTTATAGATAACAAGCAAGTTTCAAAGAATATTGGTTAAACGACAGTCAAGAAGCACGAATACAAGTCCACATGGAGTGAAAAGAACACGAACAGTAATATCGATTTCTACCACTCAAACAAGGTTAGAAGGAAACATATAATATGCATAAGAAAAGGACAGCGTTAATATAGGCGGGATTTTTAAGATGTCAATGCATATACTATTGGTCGATATAGTTAGTTCTACAACAAACACGGGGATATTTGAAGTCGGGTTTATTGGAAAATATCGTAACGACGCGCTAAATTTCGGAGATTTCGAAAACGGTTGAACCAAAATTTGAGGAAGTGTTATTTTAAATTAGATTTTTTACGTGAAGAGCGGCCTAGAGGTGGCATTCGGAATCATATGAATACTTGAAGAAAATTAGCATTGCTCTCTCTATTAACTTTGATATCTTAGTATTTTCACCGCTTCAGAATACGAGTTTGTAAGTATACATATTTTTAAATTAATGAGTACACTGTTGGCCTCATAATTTGATATGCGAATAAGTGACGAGTCTAAAATTTACTAGAGGTGCAACATTTATCTTAAACAAGCTCGTGAAGTGACGTGAAGTAACGTAAATTAAAATTAATATTAAACTAAAGTACGCAATTATGAAAGAAGTGTAATTCATTTGGATTTGGATTTGGATGTACTGTGAAGGCAGAGCAAACAGCACAACCTAAATGGGGTTCATCTACAAATAGCTAGAAGCCACCAGTAGAGCAGAGTGAAACAACTTAACGGCATCGTCAACGGAGTAGAGATCTTCAAGAAATTCCAGGTAACGATTTAAAATTGTTGTTGTTATAAACTTTGAAACTCTGAAAATTGTGTGACGTGTGAGAGTGAATTTGAAGGTATTGTGCATTATTTTGCGTATTGAAAATAATACGTATAACTAACTTTATGATGGTATTTAAATAGAAATCTAAAGGTGTATATAAAGCTTATTAACGTTCCATCAGGAATTAAAAATATTTATTGTTACGAGTACATGGGTTTTTTGTTTGTTGTAAGAGTACGCGAAGTACAAAAGCATACATTATTCATAATTAACTGGGTTATCATGAGCTCACCATACTCCAGAGTATACTAATTTAAAATAAATTGTAAATAAAGAAAGAAAATAAGGTATTATTCAGGGCCCATTTACTCCGGGTATATTCTATGTGTTTGATATTTTAAATTAAAATCCAGGACAGTACAAAAATAGGATTTATTGAGGTGTAACTTGATCTCTGAATAGTGGATAATCTTGAATTTTATTTGTAAATAGTGACAAAATAAATATTGTATGATGGTTGTATTATTTTGTGGTTTTATTGAGAGTGTGCGTGAACGATACAGAGTTTAATAGTGAATCTAGGTATCCAAGAGGAGGCCCAACTGAGCTAGCCTGGGAACTGAAGAAGAATTAAGGTGATGAAGAGAGGAATCTGGGTAAGAGATTAATATTATTTTTGTTAAAAAATTTTTATTGTGTTAAATTGATGACGATTTTGGAAAATTAATAAAATTTTCGAAAAGTTATCCGGGTGTAATTTACGGCGCTGTGTAGTGTACAGCAGCAAGGATTGCAGTGCTGTGAAGAGGAACAGCTTGATTTGTGCCCGCTGTAAGTAGGGGCTTCATGGAGTCTGTGTGGGAAAGCACACATGGTAACTTTTTTTACTTTTAGATTCCAGTTTTTGTTATAATTTTTGTTCACAATATACATTTCCATATTTTTTTTTAATTTTATTACCCTTGTACAAGTTTTTATAAAGAAAATACTGAAAACATTATTAGAATTGGACAGCTTTTAGAAGAGACAGTTTTTTTTTAAGACAAGGGTAAATGACATCAAAAACAAAGATTTATTGAGCATTACTAAGTATATATGAGTAAAAAACAATGGCACTAAAAGGGTTAATAAAATAAACGGAACGTAACCGATTTTCTACACAATTTTGCAATTACAGAATGTTCTAGGTACCTAGTGCTTTCTCTATTATTATAGTTTTTATATTGTTACTAATTTGTGTGTGTTTTTGTTTTTTAGAACAAGGAGCAAGGATCAAAGCCACTACCGCACAAGATTTCTAATGATTCGTTTTCTAATTTACCAGATTTACCTACAGTACCATCTGATAGTCCTGCTCCATCAACAAATAATAGTACTACAGATATTGATTTTGATGATCTTACTCGTAGGTTTGAAGCTCTTAAAAAGAAGAAATAATTTCTTTTAAAGAAGTCTAAATATTCAATAGATTATAGTAGCATACTCTCACATTTTTGGCAATGATAAAGCAGATCAATGATATTTTATATCTTTAAAAATACTTTTGAAATTAGGTTAGATTCAAGGAATATATTAAATATATAAAAAGATTTGAAAACATGTACAAATTGCCGTTTTTGAAATGAATTCCATAAATCTTACAAACTGAAAAATTATTCACATGGATAAAGTTCTTATTCTGTCCTAAATCCGTTTCGAAAATTGAAATTTGCTCTCACAACAGCATTCAAACACCACGTGTCTACAAAATTCAACCTTTCAGACAACAGCATATCGATAAAATTTTACAACGTTATCGTTATTTAAAATTATATCACAAATTTATACGCGTCTACCTGTGCCAAGCAGATGTGTCTATTTTGAAGAAGCAGTTATACAATTTGCATATGTTATTCTTTATTTGCATCTATTAAATAAATATTCTGCTAAGTTTACATTTAAAACTACTGACAATTTTTAACAAAAATTTAGGCCGATGACTACATCTCTAATTTAAAATTAAATGTTATACTGGTTTCCTTTTACAATGCAATGGTGAAAATAAATCGAGTTCTTGGTCATGCTATGCCGTTACAGAATTACGATTGATTCCATTTAGATCGGTCACCGAAACTTTTTCAAGAAAAATACAACATTTGTTTTACTCAAAAGAAAATTATTGGGGTTTTTACTATTTTATGTCATGGCACGAAGTTTTAGACATAGAAAAGGGTTTTTTATAAAGATGATACTGTTACTTTTGAAGTATATGTAGTAGGTGATGCGCCTCATAGTGTATCATGGGATAGGAAAAAGCATACGTAGGACTTAAAAATCAAGGTGCAACTTGCTATATGAATTCGCTGTTGCAATCTTTGTATTTTAACACATCATGTAAGAAGAGCTGTTTACAAAATGCCGACTGAATCTGTTGACTCCACTAAATCGGTTACTTTAACATTGCAAAGGGTTTTTCACGAATTACAATTCAGTGATAAACCAGTTGAAACAAAAACTAACAAAAACTTTTGGATGGGAAATGTTAGATTCATTTATGCAACATGATATACAAGAATTTTTATGGATATTACTGGATAAATTAGAAAGTTAAATGAAAGGTACATGTGTCAAAGGTACTGTTCCAAGACTATTTGAAGGTAAAATGTAAAAATGTGGATTATACTAGTACACGTACTGAAACATTTTACGACATTCAATTAAATGTGAAGGGAAAGAAAAACATTGAAGAATCGTTTAAGGAATACATTGCCAAGGAAACTTTAAATGGTGATAATAAATATGATGCAGGTGAACATGGTTTACAAGATGCTGAAAAAGGTGTTGTGTTTGCAGTATATCCATCAGTGTTACATTTACATTTGATGAGATTCCAGTATAATCCTGTTACAGTTTGCTCAGTAAAATTTAATGACCGCTTTGAGTTTTATGAGAAAGTATCTTTAGATAATTATCTACAGGAGCCAGATTCTACAAATCCTGCAAATTACACTCTGCATGCAGTTCTGGTGCATTCAGGAAATAATCATGATGACCATTATGTTGTTTTTATTAATCCTAAAGGTTGATGATGTTGTTTCTCGATGATCTAAATTAGAAGCAATTGAACATAATTATGGTGGTCATGAAGATGACAGGAATATGATTGTTAAACATTGTACAAATGCATACATGTTAGTTTATGTTTGCGACTCTGAACTACATCATGTCATTTAAGAGGTTACAGATGCTGACATACCAAGTGAGTTAGCATTTAGATTAGCAGAAGAAAAACCAATTGAACAACTACGCCAAAAACGAAGCTCATTTATATATGACTGTAAATATTTTATTGGAAGACAGCTTTGATCGTCATCAAGGCAATGACCTGCATGATCCTGAAAAAGCATCATATAGAATTTTTAGGATAAAAAAGACGGCAACGTGTGGTGAACTGATGAAAATGCTTACGGATGGTTTTAAATATCCACCAGAACAAATGAAGATGTGGCCGTTTGGTAGTAGATCAAATAACACTCTCCGTCCATGTTTGCTTGATTTGGAGGCAGACTCGGAAAAAAATATATTACTTCAGAAAATCAGAATCCTTGGACTGTTTTTTTTAGAACTATTGCCACCTGATTTAGGATTACTGGCATTACCTATTTTTGATAGTAATGCCGATGTCCTTTTATTTTTTAAATTGTATGATTCTAAACAAAACAGAATACACTATTGTGGACATCAGTATTGTTCCATTAACGGTCGTTTGTCGCTTTTCCACAAGATACAGAACTTTTATTATATAAAGAAGTTAGATCTAATTATATGAAAGGATTACAAATGTTAACAAAACACTTGAAAAGGTCTTAGACGAATTAATGGATGGTGATATAATTATTTTTGAAAAAGATGAAAAGGAAGAACAGTCTGATCTTCCAAACTGTATAGACTATTATAAAGATTTGTATTACCGAGTAGAAGTTAACTTTGTAGATAGATGTATTCTTAATGATGTTGGTTTTACTATGAAATTGTCACAGCGAATGACTTATAATCAATTAGCTCGAGCTGTAGCACAGAGAGTTGGTACAGATCCGTATTTATTACAATTTTTCAAATGTCAAAGTTATAAAGATAGTCCTGGTCATCCATTAAGATGTACATATGAGGGTACATTAAAGGATCTTCTACTATTTTCGAAGCCTAATAAAACACCAAAGAAAATTTTTTATCAACAGTTTAGCATTAGAGTTAATGAATTAGAAAATAAACAACAATTTAAATGTATATGGGTAGGAATGAAGTTAAAAGAAGAGAAGGAATTAACATTATATCCCAACAAAGGAGGCACTGTAGATCTTTTAGAAGAAGCTAAAAAACAAGTAGAATTTAGTGAAGACGGTAGTGGAAAATTAAGGTTAGCTGAAGTAAATTGTTCTAAGGTAGCTTATGGGCCAAAAGAAGATACTTCACTGGAGTCGTTATCTCTTGCAGGAGCCAAAAAATACAGGATAGAGGAAATGAATTAAGACTCATGAATGATGAGATGTTAGTTTCATGTGCTCGTTTTCAAAAGGAAATATTTTCCACCTTCGGAATACCATTTTTTGTCAAAATTAAACATGTTGAACAATTTAATAAAGTGAAAGAACATATACAAAAGAAACTGTGTATACCAGAAAAGGAGTGGAAAAAGTTTAAATTTACTAATGTTTCATTAGGAAAACCTCTTTTTATTGACGAAGATGATTTTCTTATAAATTTGCAAGATTTTAGAGGTAATCTTATTACCAATGCTAATGCAAAACCTTGGTTGGGATTGAAGCACGTGAATAAAGCTCCAAAACGAGCAAGATTTAATTATTTGGAAAAGGCTATTAAGATGTACAACTAAGAAGAGTTGCAAGCCAGTGGGGATTGTACCTTATTAAAGTTGGTAACAACTAAACACCATCATAATTATCGTTTTGATTGTTTTTTACTTTACTTGAAATCTCGAAAATCATTAAAAAGGAATTTTTAGAGGATCAAATAAATTATAAAAATGTGTAGAACTTGCAGGATAATTTTTTCCCGAAACTGATATAAAATAGTACCCATCTCCTCGGTAATTACGAATGATTCACACCACAACGTATAATTTTGGAATATACAGTTTAATCAATGTCCTGTTTAGATTCACCACCAATTAATTCTGTATTCATGGATTTCAGTAACATTTCTTATCGCTGAACATTTTTTAAAGTTCTAAAATTTTTAAAGAACGCTAGGATTTTTAATTATAATTAACGATGGTACAGATGCAAATTATTCTCTAATCTCAATTTCATAATTTTCCATCGAACACTTAATGGCTTTGCAAAATACTTGCATACAACAAAACACAGTTTGAGAAATGTATTTAGAATGGGTTTCTTGCTATTATTTATGCATCCAAAAGGATCGCGATAGAACTTTAACAACAGTTTAGTGCCGTTAAAATTATAATACTGTGAATACAATTTATATTATTATGAGAAAAGAAGTTGATTGCACAACTGCAAATGTTTTATACTGATTTATAATTAGAAACCCGAGCAGTTAAAGGTACTGACGACTTGTATTCAATTTAATAAATTTTTTGTCAACCGTCTTTAAAAATCTATCATGTGTATGTACTTTATTAGGATTGCTATTGTTAAATATCAAACAAAATGCTAGATTTTAGTTTTACTATGCATTTGATTTGGAAAGAATGCTTGCACTTAAAAATTAATCATGTCAAAATACCACCCATGTATTTGTACTGAAGGTTGAACGTATTCATTATAATTTTCAAAAAAATTTTTTAAAAATAAATTCCTTGAATCTAATGATATATTTTTGTCGTGTATAACTATGCCAGGCTTAATTGTATGTCCAAACATTTTAGGAAATTATGCAATGCTTTATATAGTGATATGCACATTTTATTTTAATTAGACTAATTGTTGTGAGCAAATTGTTACGGGTGTTTGTGGCATTGTTTTAACTTTGGAATTGCCCAAGATGAATGGGAATTTCCTAACAAAATGAAGGTGCACCGGCCAACTATAGTGGTGCAGGAGTGGGTCCCTATAGCAAAAAATTGAACAAATTTGAGTAATGTTCCAAATTTTACTTAGGTGCGATTTCAAGCTATGTTATTTCTAGCACTTACCGCGTTAGGTTTTTCAGTCCTTCAAGTATATTGGAACCAACTACATCTAGTCTAATATGATTTCTTCTGTACGATGCACAGAGGGGTATTTTATAAATATGTAACGTGCATTTTCATAGCTTAACATTTTACGCTTTTTTGCAATTCGTAAATACATTTCTGCAATTACTATTTCTATATTTTGCGTTTGTTGGCTCGTTGGCGAGTGCGTCGTATTGTAGTGAGGAGATTGCTTCGTTCTTGTCTTGCCGTTCGTATACATTTTGTTGCTTATGTGGATATACAAGTCTAGATAAGAGACGATAAGAGGTTGTAATAGCAACGAGTTGATATAAACAGATGAGCAGTTGTAGTTTGTTCTTGGTTCCTATATACTACTTACGTGGAAAATACTGTTGCTCTTGCTTTGACAATAGTGAGAATTAACGCGGTATCAATTTTCGAATTGTTCATGAACAAGCACGGCACGTTTTTTTTTAGTTGTTTTTCTTGTGAAATAAAAGTTGTATATTAACTGTAGAAAGTGTAGTTCTTATTCCATTGAAGGAAAGATGCTTTATAGGCGAACGTGTTTACTCGACCGCACGTGGTTTACGGAACATTGACGGACGGACTTAGTGATTACGCGTGCTTTACTAATTGTGTTTTTAGTTGATTTTCTTTTGGAAATAAAAGTTGTAGAACTTGCTTGCTAAACTTGACCGATTCTTCTTTAGGATTACTGTGTGCGCGATCGAGTTTAGTGGTCCCTTTTTTATCAGAGTAAGTGCAATAAACTTGTACAGAATTTTTAAAGGAACCACTTTAGTCAGGTTTTAAACTCCCTAAAACATTTGCAAAATGAAATTGCAAAAGTGTTTAACTCATTCCGTATTAATGATATGTTAAATTTACCTTGCATTTAATGATAAGTAAATAAAATATGAACGTACATTTTTTTTAAAGACGAGATTGTGAGAGTGATCGTGTTTTTAAATGTTTCACCGTATTCAAACAATACCTTTACCAACTGAAATTAGCCTCAGAAGTTGACGAAGTTCTTTCTGCTGAAGCAGATCCATTCTGAAAAATTCTTGGCGGATGTTTGGATCGAATTATACTAACTTTAATTGTTCTTAGTTGCGTTTGCTGCATGTGTTCCTGTCTGTTGTACCACAAATTCCAACAATGGAAAAGAAGGATATTAGCAACAAGAAATGCAAATGGAGGTGAAGTTGGACCCGGCGACTGGGAATCTTTGCCAAGCTACACCATTGCATCCGGTTTACCAAGCTATCAGGAGGCTTTAGATCAGTTACAGAAAGTAAAAGAACAATCTGCAGTTAATAGTAGTGTCAAGTTTCAAGTTGATAATGGGATGGAACCATGGACACCCCACACTCCACCAACTCCAACTGCAAGGCTATCAGTAGCCGAATTATTCCAATTCTATAGAAACTCTTCCGGTGCTCCTGGTTTTGTAAGTTGAACTATTTCGTACTTGTTATTACTTTAAATATCTATCCGTTGTTTTGCAATATCCTTCGTCGTTTTGATACCTTTTACAATAGAATTGCATGCTATTATTAAAAAAAAAAAAGAAAGAAAAATCAACAATAATGGACTACTCATATCAATTGTGTTTACCTATTTATCTTTTGTTATAAGTTTGCTTGCTTTATGGTTAATTGGTGTGTGAGGAAACGTTTCTGCTACTCCCCAATATTACCTCACTTTGTACTAAAAATTTTTTGTATTGCTTTTACCCTTGTTATATTATATAGATTATCCAAACAGTTTTTTTTTACATTCTACAAAGTACTGAACAATCTATGCTCGATCAGCATGCTATGCTTTTTCTTTATTTCAGGTTTGCAGGACTAATTTTTTTTATTGCAGGTATTGTTACTATTCCTTACAGCCGTGCACATTATATGTTGGTCTGCCTTCTACAACCCCCCCTAATCTCCGATTGAGCCCGGTCACTTCTTTGATTTTTCTTTGTGTTACGCACGGCTACGAGCCAACGTAACAAATAATGCAGACAAAATTAATTTCGTATTAATTTTTATTCTGTTCGCTTTAGTATAAGTATAGAGGTGTGTGGAACTCATATAGTGACCACGAGCTCAACACCTTTCCATGAAATATGAGTTGCTATTAAATTAAACTGCTTCTGTCCATTATCCTCATTTTTTTTTCATTTCCTTAAAAAACTTTAAAACTTACACAGTATTAATTTTTGTAATAGGTAAACTACATTTACACAGGAAGTAACGTTGCTAAAAGACTGATTTTGAAATTTCTTTGTCTAATGGAACTTAAATAGGGGCCAGACGTCAATAATAATCTATAAGGCCCATAGTGTATTGTTCCCGAGAAAATTTTCTAAAGTAAATTTCCCTAAATTGGCGAAAATATTTATTTGTGGCCTCTACAGCCTTTTCCGATAATGTCCCTATTGAAAGTAAGGCATGCTTAATAATCACAGGTTCGTGGATTAATATTTTGTGGACAGTAGGAGGTATTAGATGCCAGAAATATAGTTCTAGATACAATTTCACATTATCTAGGTAGTGAGTAGAAAATTTCGCAATGTTAATCGTGTGTTCACTGAAAACCGCCTCTAAGACAGTGGCATATCTTTCTCTGAGGCTTTTGTATATACCTGTAATCACTGCGAACGTTTCAGATTTGGCGAAAAACCTTCAGCTAGTTTTGCCATCATTACTGTTTCCATATTGAGATTTCAGTACATCACCAATGAGTTCAAGCTCTGTTCTAAATTTCTGCTTATAATTTTTTCCTTTTACTTATTTTTTTATCTTCTTTACATCGTATTTCCACTTCTAAAAAGGAATCTTATAAGAAAGATGGAGTAACGTTTCAAAAAACCCTATTCGAGCATATAATATTAACAAACTAAATTTTAAATTTTCAGTATTGACTTCATTACATCTTGATAAATCATTGAAGTGCTTAGATATAGCTTTATAAATGTAACATGGTTGAAATTGTCTGTTGCTGTGTTACACACTTTGCCGTCGACCATAGTCAAAAGCATTGTGTGCTACAATTATTTTTCTTCCTCCTTTTACAATCACAGCTGCATTTAAAGATTTAATTTTGCTGTTGAAATAGTGTATTTCTTCCTTTGTTACATCTGACCTCTCATGTTTATACCTTATTCTTATAGTACGACCAAATCGAGGATATGACGTAGCCAGATTTTGCCAAATATCTTTGTTTTTTAAGCAAGTAAGTCGCAAAGGAACTAGAGAAGACAAAGATGTTGGCATTGAAATCACTACTATTTTGGAACTTTTGTTTATACAGTGCTTGTTGCTATCCATCACAGCCCTAGTTGTATTTCAGTTCAAGAGAAACCAATTCTTCAGTTGTTAAAACTTCAAAAACATAATTTAAGTAGAATATAAATCGCCCTACAGTATGATTCATAAAAGCCTGTAAATCAACCCCTACATATGTTTCAGTAATCTGGTAAGATTCTTTTACAGGATAGCAATTTTTTCTTTTTGTAAATAACTGTAGCAATTATAAAGATCTTTAGATGTTTCTCTAATAATCTCATATTGTATTCTACTTAGGGATGTCTTAACAAACATCGATAGAGCTTCTGTTAGAGTTAGTTGCTCATGAACTGATGATTACTGCATTGCTTTTTTGTATTTGTCATTGCGTGTTGGAGTAGCCATGCTGTCTTTCACTACGTTTGCTTCGCCTAAAGTTTCTTGCTCGTGTAGCAGACTTTGTTGAAGAAAACAGCTTGCCACTGAGACATAATTTCGGATTTAAATCGCAAAAATCTTGTAATAAATACAGGTTTGTGCACTTTAGGAAAACGTGGATCGTCTATTTTCATTTTGAAATATATCCAATTTTTTTGAAAACTCCTTTTCAGAGTATTGCTTCACCCTAAATATAAATTTTTAAGTAACGATCTTCACATTAGAAGACTGAAAAGGAAGGAAATGAGAAATGGACGACCAGCCATATAATTATCATTTCTCAAAACAAATTAGCCTGCACCAAAATATCTAATATAATAGTGATTGGCACTCTTTGGCACCTAAAGTTTAAATGTTTAATAAGTAGACAAGTGAAATTATTATGCTACAGAAACAGCATTACTTGGAAAAGTCTGGAATATTAACTAATTACTAGTAAATTTATTTTTAGTTGAAAAACACTGTATTTTTTCTCAGTTGCCACATCATACACTTATAAATAAATTACTGCAATTATAAACCTTTGAAAGTAGTTCTATTAATATTACATACTTGTCTCAACATTGTCCATTTCAAAAATCACAATAATTTAATTTAAAAATACAAGAAAGTAACACAGACAATGTTGGTTTATTGTCTGCTTGCTAAGAAATTTGTACCTACATTCAGCAAAACGCTTAGATGACGTCTAGACATGTCGCGCCGAATGCACCGGGCAACAACGAAACCAATTCTTGTGTTCACTCAGGATCTCAGGTTTATCAAATTGTTGCCGTTTCCTAGAATTCGTGTTTATAAATATAGATTTTTGTCCAAAATACCCCTGTGTGTGACGTGTAATCCAGGGGATTTTTAATTATGGGGTATTCATTCTCTTGGTGAAATGAATTTCCTTACAAAAGGTTACTTGTCTGTTTGAATAAATAAAACAATTCTCAACTCACTTTGCTTAAATCTATTCTAATATCACATTATTTGAGCATTTCTGTAAACAAATAGGCTTAAAACAATTTTTAAATGTACTTACAATAATATTTGGGATAGTGACCTAGAGATATTCCTATAATAAAATACATGCAGTAAACAAGAATAATAAAATGTATTGTCAGTTCATTCTTAATGCATCTAACCTTTATGGTTACATTGTTAAGGAAAAGAAGACATATGAGTATAGTGAGCAGAATGAGAACACTACACTGCTGTACACCTCAACATTTGCATAGGATAGGGGTCAAAGAAACCCCTTTATGTGATGAGTGTGGAGATATTGGGGACCTAAACCATATACTCCTTGGATGCAGTAGCAGAGAAGAACAAAATATTAATCTGTACAAGAAACTCGCAATACTAAAGCCAACCCCTATAGACACACATAACCTACTGGCTGACCCCAACAGTAAAGTCGTGCAACTCATACTAGAATACATTGATATAAATAATCTAACACTTTAATTAAAGTTATATATATATATATATATATATATATATATATATATAAAAGGTAGTAAATTAATAATTAACAATAATAAATATAACTGCTAGCTTTTGCACGTGGTAGTGCTACTGCTTTTAATTTAACATTAATTTAGAATGTAGTAAAAATAGTGGTTTTTTTAGGCTAATATACCCACATCCTGTCTCCTGGCGCAATCCTTTGTGTTAATGCTCTGATACGCCACAGAGTGAGAAGATTGTCTATATATGTCAACCCTGCTCAAAATATACCCAAGCAAGCAGTGGAGGGGATGGGTATTATCCCAGGCACAGCTTAGTACCCTTCACAGTGTAATAGTGAGACTTAACGGTTTATATCTGGCTGTATGCCGCAAGGCAAGAGGCCATTGGTAACTGAAGAAGAAGAAGAAGAAGACCTTTATGGTTAAATATCACAATTAATTGCATTTAAACTTGCACTAACCAAACCTTATATTCTTAATAATGTAACACCATACATTGAACTATACTTTGTAAATTCCATCAACCATAGATACCGTCCAATTACAGATCTAATTCTAGAAAAACTTTTACTTTATAGTTTTATCTAAAAGTCACCCTGAACTTGGTCGAGTCAAGAGATATCATGTCATACATTCTTCAGGGCATTGAATTCCACACTGATTTGCCGGGAAGCAAGCAGTCCCAATCCACTTGTGCTTGTAGGTTATGTCAAAAATTTGTGATCAATTACGTGGACTTTCATTTATTATTCCATAATCAACAGGATCAAATCGTTTCTTTCTGTCTAACTCCACATCTGTTGGCGTTGATGACTTGTAAGGAATCGAATTATTTTGTTCAAGTGGCTGTTTGGCGATGTGATTATCCCCATTTTCTGTCTCGGTGGGGTATGCTATTAATGTATATCTAACACAGTAAAATGGCCGACTGTTATGGTTTCTTTTTGTTAACGCCGTATAACTGATAGAAACGGATACATTGACGTGTGTAATGGTGTCTGGTTGGTAATTTAACTTTGTGGGTTTCAAACTTATGGTCCTTCCTTTGTATTTTACTACATTGTAAAACTCGATTTTTATTGCGTCTTGCATACATTGTAAATGATATCTATAATTAGGTTGGTGTATTATTAAATGGAATATTTTTAATGAACAATATAGAAAGCTTTTTTAATATTTTATGAAAAATGTATTGAAATCTGATTTTTATTTCTCGTAGCACCCAAATGCTATAGAGTGACCGGTAATATGTGTGTTGTAGAAAGTGTAATAAGGCGGTGTTGAATAGATAAAACGTGTTGATCAATTTACAGGCGATTATTTACTTTCTTGAATATTGATGTTGAAATGTAATTATTCTCGAACACTAACATACTGCATTGATACGTATTTACAAACATTTATTACATTAACAACCTGATAAAACAACTGTCTATACTAATGCAGTTAAGCAAATTCTAGTCTGTAATCCACCTGCTCGATTGATTGTATATTTAAAAAGATTTAAGATCTTAAGATTTCGGCCTCTAAAGGTGAATAATTATGTCTCCTTCCCTTTGTTAGTGGATTTAGCTCCATTTTGTTCAGAACAATGCTATAATCTTCAAATTTTAATAAAACCAAAGTGTTATATACATTATTTGATGTGCAAGATAACGGTTCAATTCATCATGGACATTATATAGCATATGTAAAAATAGGAACTCCGTTAGAAAACGACAGTTACTGGTGATAATGTAAATGACGAAGCTAGCGTTGACATTCCATTGGGAAAGTGGTATTATATTAGTGATTCTGTTTCCGAATTGCGTATTTGTTATTATTGTAACAGGTTGGAATACTTTGACAAAAAAATTATTTTACAGTGAGCTAGAATGGAGTGTGCGTTAATTGCAAGTACCTGAGAACGACAACGACATGATGCACATTAGAAAATAGTGAGATTTTCGAAACAGCTAACAAATCAACAATTAGAGATGACGCAACGAGTATGTTTGAGCCTACATTTCACAATATAAAAAAGTCTTAATACTATTTCCCAAATGAAGGGTGCTAGATGAAAATTATGTATGTCATGGCCACCTGATTTTGAGAAAAATGATATTTTCATTATAAACCAGGGTAATTCAACAAAAAATTGATTTAAGAAAGCAACAAATGTTTTTTGAAATACAAAAATTTATTAAGAATCAGTATTTAAATAAACAAACCATAAACGAAGTACTTTTTTTGTTAAGCTACATGATGAAGGGTTCGCAGGGGCACTTTGAAGGGGTTTAGATGATTCGCTTTGATTTAGAAATATTTGGTACGCATAACATCAAATATATCATTAAATGAAGGCACATTAGCGTTTATTTGATCCTTTACTTTGACAGTTGAATTGTAAACTACGATATCGTTATAGAGTTGATCGAGTTTATTTTCCATAGACTGCATGCGAGCGTATTTGGCTTCTAGAGCTGGTAAGCGAGCAACAGTAGCTGTTTTTACATAATCTTTCGTTAGGTCTGAATACAAATCTTCCAGTTTATTTTCCAGCACTATCTTCTTTGCCATATTCGCGAGTAAGTCATATCTATATATAAACAATGATAAATACACAAGCCCGATTCAAATGCTTAAAACAAATACTATTGTATGGAATTTTAATATAACCAAATGACATGTGCGATAACGAGAATGTTGACCTTGAATTATTGATTTTATCAATTCAACACGTTTGCCTTTGAGATAATTGAATGGAATTTATTTTCTAACAATAAAATACCAATGTATTTTAACCGAGAATTTTGATATCCGGCTTGAAGGACCAACACTTATGTTGCCGTCAAAGGAAATTTATGAGGGCAACTGAGAGGGGTTGTAATGGACTGTAAAATAGGGGTTATAGAGGTTTGTCATATACGGACGACACAGAAAGAAATGGTTTAAATACACTTACGCCAAACTTGGATTCTAGTAGCACAACACTCACTTACTGATTGTTATCTAGGACTCGGATAGCTAGATATGGATTGAAGGAATTTGACCTGTGCGAGCCATTGAAGTAGACGAGAGCGTACTAATAAGGAGGAGTTTATTATCCGGCGGTCTGTTCGGAACTCCCGCTTGCTCTGGACTGACTGATACCACGTAAACGTTAAAGGCCGTCGTGGAAGGGGGAAGCGGGGTTCCCGAACGGCACGTACAGATACTAAAATAAACTGTTGGCTTTATGCAAAAAGTTGTAATGTTTTCCTCACAATCTGCAGGCGTTTTTATTCTTTTTTTAAGATTAATGGGACCCGTATTTTTGTCGCATTCTAGATAAGAATGGCCTGTATGGGGATTGATGTAGTTATTAGTTTACAGAGTTTAATTACGGATCCCATATAATGAAAAAATCTCACAAATGCAAAGTTTTTATTTTGTTTCTCTGCAGCCTCCCCAAAATATACAGACATTCTGGACTCCTGAAGGCAAAGTATTTATTATAAAATCAAAAAGAAATGAGCATACTCATCGGAGTCTTTTTCTAACAATGCACTCGCGGTATATATAAAAGTATGAATTGGAATTTTATAGTACATAGATATTAAAACTGAACATTAAAAGCTGCCTCCTATAATACACATCGTTTGTTGAAATATTTGGCAGTGGAATACTTTTTTAGGGTCCATGGCAATAGCTTCAGAATCGACTTCTGTTTGCCTTTTTTCTTTTATAAAAAGTGTATACTTTACGAAGATGGAGTTTCTTTTGCATTTTTAAATTCCAGAGCTTTCAGAGCCATACTTTTTTCTGCTATTTTCATCTTGCACTAAATGTGTCGCTTGGTAACAGATATCAGATAGCAAATAGCCAAAACTTGTTAAAATTTCTTCTAAAAATGTAGGAAACCTTAACTTCTGGATAGTTCTCGGAAAACATTTTCGTTATGTTTAAAGTTTCAGGTTTTGTCACAATTGTCATGTAAGCTGTAATGACTTTGTCTTACTTTAAATAACTGGATGTGAAGATGGATAATATCTCGAACTTGCTGCTTGAATTTCTTGTAATTAGTTCATCCTCTTTGCTCTTTAGGAATGTGATCAGTTATCTTTAACACTTTCTATAAATGTCGAAGCTTACCCCCTGCAATCCCATGAATTGCCAAAAAACTCGTATTTCTTTAAACTATTCTTCCTTTTCTGGATCCTCTCCTACAATCTGCTTAAGGCATATACAGCACGAATCTTGAAACCTTTCACCATGTTTACTTTTGGCTCTAGATTTTCATTTTTGTATGTATGAGATATTAGTGAACACAGTATGCATTTTGTTCATTCTGGGACAATAAAGAATTAAAATTGTATAAAATACATTTTCTATCGATGTCACTTACATTATCAACGCATCTTAACCGCTTGCACCTGCAGAATTCATCAAGCTCATGGGCTTGTAAATGTATTTTTTTCATCACTTAGCTTTTTCATGTTCTTCTTCGAACTTCCACTACCACTAGTCTCACATCTGCCATCATAAATTTAATTTTACTATTGAAAACACCGTATAAATTCTTTTCAGATGCCTAATGAATTATGAACACTGTTTACAACGTAAAGTAAACCGTGTGCGAACAGGTGTTTACCAACGATAAAAAGAAGGCTGTGAAGCATGAAGAGAAATGTTGCTAACTGCATATTAATTGTTTTCAACTTGTAATGCACAGACATACATGATTTTCTTCCGGTGTAGTATATATTAACATGCCTATAAACTTGAACAATAACAAATTTCTCCTGACTGTAAACCATAGTTGGCAGTACTTGTTGAGATCTACAAGATGGCAGAGTGGGCTAATTTTCAACAATTTTCGAACATTCATGCTTTTCTTGCGGAAGTGAACATTATAAAAAATAATCATGCTATATCGCTTCAATTATGTATTTTTCATCTGCAACAAAAACGTATTTTAGGTATTATACTGAGGAATTTTTATGCTGGCTACTGAAGTTTGTATCGTGTTTAAAATACTATAGACATTTACGAAACTATATTTAATAGAACGCATTTTAGTAAAGGGTTGAAGATAAATAACTTAATTAGTTGTTCAAATTTCTAAAATTCAACAGATCACAAAATTTGAGCAATAAATTTAAAAGTTAAATTTTTTTCGTTTATTGTTATCTAAAATCGACGAAAAGGTTTAATAATAAATTAACGATTCAAATGCTTATGCCTACTATTTTGGACATACATTTAACCACGATTGTTTATTAATTTTAATCAGAGACTATAGTATTAGAATTAGGTTATATAAAATTTGTTATGAGCTGTTGCAAGTATTTATAGTACATGTTATTGTTAAATATCAAAATATATATTACGAACTATAGCTTGCTTGCATGCAGCTAATATTCTTGTATTCTGATTCATATATAAGCTATTGTTAATATTTGCACTAAAATGCTATTTTTATAAGGGAAAATTATTTTTAACTACGGGCTTTTAATAATATTGTGTTTATATTATATATTTTATTTTGTACTAAAATACTAAGCAAGAATATTGCTTTGTTGAAGTTGCTTTTAGTGAATACAGTTTTAAAAATTGGTAAGAGTTTTAATCAGTACTTTTGTCTGGCATTAGGAAAGTAATTCGAACATAGTGAACGGAAATTAATGTAAATTGTTAGTTACTTTGCAAGGAAAAAAGGTTGCGCTATTGATGCAGCTCGTCAGACTGTTGTGTTTCTCTTTGCAAAACAACCAACCAAGTTCTTGAACTATACATCAATCATGGTGTATTAATAAGTACAAAATATTAATTTTTTTATTATTTAGTTTAAATACATACATTGTCACACTGGTGCATAGCATATTGTCAAAAAAAAAAGAATCTATAATACAGCTTATAGTTTAACTAGTAGAAGAGTCCACAGAAAATCTAAAACAGTTTACTTTGCTCAAAAGTTCAAAAATGGAATAGAAACCATTATCAAGCAAGTAATTTTTAATAACCCATTTAAATGATTTAATAGGCAAATTCGTAATACTAACTTGTAAGGAGTTGTAAAATATACAGCCATAGTAATTAGCCTCATACCTACTCCTAGATAGTCGATGAAATGGTATAACCAAATTCGTTCTGCAATGGGGTATTGAACATATGAAGATCACTATGTTGCATATATTGAGTTGAATGTTTTTTAACAAATGATAATAAACAATTCAAAATATAAATACTAGGAAATGTAACAATTAAGAATTTTAAGGTTAATGAAAAACTCACGACATTTAGATCAATACCTTTGGTTCGAATAACACGAATAGAACGGCGCTACAATCTAAATATACATTTAGTAGCACTTGCCTGTCACCTTGATAGAACCACATAAGTTAAAAAGCAATGAAAGATGCCAAAATATGCAGATTTTAAAACCTCTCGTTCATTTTGTTTTCTATCTTACTTAATGTCAGTTTGACGCAGCTCTTAACTTGTTTTCTATTCTGTACTAATCTAAAAAGTTTTACATACCCTTCACAACCTAAATTTCTACTAATTTGACTAATATAACTTGATCTAGGTCTTCCTACTCTATTTTTATTTGGTAGTCAATAATCTAAGACCTTACTAAATAGTCCCTCATGTCTTAACTTGTGCCCTATCATTCTATCTCTCTTCACCTTTAATTGTTTCCACACACAGGGTTCCTCACCTATCCTTCTAAAAATGTCTACTCTATCTGTCCAACTAATCTTTAACATTCTCCTATAACACCAAGTTTCAAAAGCTTCTATCTTTTTCTTATCTACCTCTTTAATTGTTCAAGTCTCACTACCGTATAATAGAACGCTCCATACGTACGACTAAGAAGCTTTTTCTATTATCTAAACTAATACTATTAGTTATTAGTGAGCCTTTATTTTTTAAAAACATTTTTCTAGCTTGAGTTATTCTAGCTACTATATCCCTTCTGCTACATCCGTCCTTTGTAATTATACTACCTAAATAACAAAATTCATCTACCTCCTCTAACTCAGTATTACCTATTTTTAATTTTGGTTTAGAACTAGGCTGTAACTCACTTGTCATTATCTTTATTTTCCGGAGTTAATTCTCATATTATAGTTACTCTAGTATCTCATCTAAAATATTTAAAAACCCTCCTAACTCTTTTCTAGACTCTGCTATAATGGCAATATCATCTGCAATACGTAACATGTCTATTTTCTGTACCTGTACCCTAATACCTATCTCTTTTCTTTTTCTAGCTAACTTTAAAGTTTCCTCGATATAAACATTAAAAATCAAGAGAGATAGTATACAGCCCTGTCTAACACCATTTCTAATCTTAGCTTCTTTTTCTAATTCATCAAATCTAATTACTAAGCCTTGGTTTTTATATAGACTGTAAATAATTTTTTTATCTCTATGAGAGATTCCTATTTTTCGCAAAACCCTGAACATAAGAATACAATTAACCCTATCAAATGCTTTTTTTTTAAATCTACAAACGCGAAATGTTTTTTTATTTTTGTAACCTTTTTTCGATAATTACCCTAATCATTAGTATTGGTTCTCTAGTCCCACTGTCTTTACGAAAACCATATTGGTCTTTGCCTAAAGAGTTCTCAGTCAAAGCTTCTACTCTATTTTTAATTATTGTTAGTATTTTGGAAACGTAGGAATTTATACTAACCGTTCTAAAATTCTCACACCTATCTGACTTTTTTGGGATTGGGATAATATTTTTTCGAAATCTATGGGGACCTCACCCGTATTATATATTACTTTTATTAGTTCATATAATCTGTCTAAAGTGTTCTGACGCATATTTTATTAATTCTGCGGTATATCGTCTATCCCTGGCGCTTTATTTAGTTTAAGACCCCTAACAGCTCTATCAAATTCCTCTCTTAATATTAAGAACCCTATTTCTACATCCTCTTCGTGCTCGTTCTCTAGCTCATCTATATCGTCTCTCTTATATAATTCTTCTAAATATCTTTTCCATCTATCTGCTACCTCAACTTTATTTATCAGAAGCTTATTATAGCTTATTATTCTTATCTTTAATACCATTATATTTTTATCTAACTTCCCCGAAAAACTTTTTGACTGCCCTGTAAGCCCTGTCTGTCTTACCTACTCTCAAATCATCTTGCATTCTCTTACAATTCTCATCCATCCATTTATTTCTAGCTTTTCTACACTCATGTACTATCTTATTTCTAACTCATATTTTTGCCTACTTTCACTATCCAATTCTCTGAAAGGTTTAAGCTTTCTTCTATTCTCTATTAAATCTAATATCTCCTTTGTTACCCAGGATTTTCTTGCTTCTACTTTTTTCTTACCTATAGTCTGTGTTGATGTATCATGTACAGCCCTTTTTATTTTTTTCCATCTATTTTCTACGTTCCCTCCTATAGTTATCTCTTTGATCTTAATATCTAGTACTTGTTTATATTCCTCTTTTACCTCACTATCATTAAGCTTACCTAGATCCCATCCTTCTCTTATAGCCTTTCTCAATTTTTTAAATTTTATATTACACTTTATTTTAACTATGTTATAATTGCTATCTATGTCAGCCCCTGGATAACTACGACAGTTTTTAACTTGGTTTCTAAATCTTTGTTTAACTAAAATATAATGTATTGCTGCTTACTTTTTTCTCGATGTTATAAAAAGAGTAATTGTACGACGAAGTATAAGAAATACTTTGGCACAGCTTGCATCGACCTTTAAGGTTGCAGAGGCTGTATGAGACTTGAGATCACAGGGTAAGGGGAATGTTTAGAGAATATCTGAATGTTAAAATTTAAATATCAAGACACTTGTTTACACAACTGTAAAATAACTTAGAGAAACAAAAGTTAAAACACGATAAGAGAAATTTGACTAAATATGTACATTAATACTCAGTTATTATAATTCCAAAGGCATGTATAAGATATACGCTTGTGTCATTAACATTGTAGACATCGCTATATATTTTAACATGATATAGTTCATATGTTTAATAAATGTACACGAGAAAATTTCTATAGAGTAATCAAAATAAATAATCTCTGTTTAAAAACTCAAAATTTAACTTAATGCAAGAGTAAATCAAAAAGTGATCATAATTGTAATAATGTCATGTAACAAATGCACATGAAATGAAAGTTCAAGTAATAAACCTTTTTACCATAAGAAGCTTCATGAAGTTCCGAATGTTTACATATTTTTAGGTTATGTATTAGAGAATTTATTTGAAATCATTTATGATAAGTAAAATGTAATTAATAATCAAAACAAAATATTTGTAGTGACAAAGACAAATTTAAATAGAGGTTAGGCCTCTTTATTTTAACAGAAAAACGATAAGGTAAAAGTTTTTATCTCATACCTGTAGTGTCAGTAACTGAACTAAAACTAATAGTTACTTAATTTATAGGAATCCTTCATATCCAGGAAACTGAGACATCCTGCATTGGTGGATCTCCTAGTGTAGGTACAAAACAGCATGTGGTCGACTTCAAATGTTGTCTTTAACAGACTTCTGTTCCATAAATTAAACTTGTAGATTTTTTCAATAAGATAATAACTGAGCGGCAATATGTAAAGTAGAGGGAAACGAAATATAAAATTCTGTTGATGAGAGTATTTATTTTACATCATCTGGTTGTGCGAAATCACGAGCAACTTTTCCATGTCGAAATCTGAATGAGAGAACACGTCGCCGTAACATCGGTAACCAAAACACAGGTAATCAGAACATAGGTAACCGAAGCATAGATAACCGGAGCATAGCTAACCGGAGCATCCTAGAAATTTCAGTTGTGCTACAAAAGTGAAAATTTAACACGAGGTGCAAAGGAAAATTAATCCATTAATAACTTGCCATCTATATAATTATTTGATGGGTTAAACGAATAAACAAACTCTTTATCCTTCATACTAAACGTATACAATTATATTTAAATGTTAATTTAGGATTTATGATTAGAAAATTTACATACCAGGTAAGCACATGAGGCAAGGTAGAAGTTCAAATCAAAAATGGCCAACAGTGTCAGATAAGCAAACAGATATCAAAAGAGAAATGAAAATTTGATACTTCAAATAAATTATTTTCGGCCATCTTCGGGATGGACGATCTCTAGCGATTATTCTCAATAATACAGAATTTAGAACCACACCAGTTGTGCTTTTGGAATAAACACTTCAGAAATAACCAATAGAAAAATTTCATATAGATATAATTATTTGTACTATGTAACAAATTAGTAACTTGTGGATTAAAACTAATAATTCGGGATTGTGCGAGATAAATTCTTATAGAAAATATACTATATAATAAAGAGAGTAATTTTATATTTAAATGTAGATATAAGCATTTATATGCTAATAGTGCCAAGCACAATGTAACATGCTGAAATATGGGCAAAAAGGCATGTTACAGTATTTGGTATCTAGCCCTATCACCTGGTGTTTTCCAGGTATATATTCTTCTAACATGTTCAAATAGGGTGTTTACAGTTACTAATCTATGTTCCTGGCAAAACTCAGCTAATCTTTCTCCTCTACCATTTCCTCTACCATACCCAAATTTTCCTATCCTTTTTCCCTCACTACCTTCTGCCACTGACGTAATAAAATCGCCCATAACTATTAAACTCTCATCTCCCTTTACTTTTCTCACTGTACTATCTATATCCTCGTATACCTTCTCTACTTTCCCATTTTTGTATTGAGTTGTTGGCATGTAACCCTGTACTAAAACAGTGTCTGTGGGTTTCACACTCAATCTAACCCTAATTATTCTATCACTAAATTGTAAGTACTCTTTAACTTTACGTCCTAATCTTTTACCTAACACTATTCCTACCCCTTCCTGTCCATTAGTTGAAGAAGTGGTAATTATTCTATAATTATCTTTCAAAAGTCATTACTATGTGGTCATCTCACCTCACAAATACCTAAAATGTTCAGCTTTCCTTTTCTCATTTCGACTAATAAATTCGTTAACTTATCTACTCTAAGTAATGAACTTACATTCCAAGTCCCTATCACTGAATCGAACCGTTGTTTTAATTTCTTACGATGACGAGCCCCAAGTACCCTCTCCCGGAGATTCGAATGAGGGGGATGTTTTACCTTCGGACAAGAATTTTACTTGTGAGCTTTCTATCATACATAGTTCGTGTTTTAGGCCATGCATACCTCGGAGATATTGTGGTAGGTTCCCATATCTTTCCACAACACAGTTTTTAAAGATTTGAGCAAAAAGACGTATCTGTCACGGCCAATCTCCAACAACCTTGCAAATTATTGAGGATCGCCCGAGACCAACCGACTCTCCTTCAATATCTTTTAGCCAGCAATGCTGCTGCGCCTTTTAATCGCCTTTTACGATAAGCAGGTTTACTATAGTAGTATTCTTTATCCTCTACTGTACTCTAAAGAAATAGAATTTTTAAGCAGTACAAGAAGTAAATAGATCGAGATAATGTACTACTCAGCTTGTCACAATGTTTGTCCTAAGTTAATGAAGAGTCCAATGTTATGCCCAAAAACTTTACACAGTGGTCCTTATCAGGCAAATCTTTCTTTAGGATAAAGATCAGTCGTTCAGTTTTGTCATTATTTAAAGCTAGGTTATTGATCTTAAACCAATTATAAGCAGTTCCAATAGCTACCTCACTGTCATGAAGTAGATCGTCATATCATTGCCCTGATGATATAAAGTAGTATCATCTCCATATACAATTATGCCACCATTAGTAATCGCTTTTGGGAAATCATTGATAAAATATAGGAATAGTAACGGCCTCAATATTGACCCTTGAGGCTTGCCACATGAAACACCCAGAGGGCCAGAGTACTTTTCATTAAAATGCACACGTTGAGATCTTTTGGATAAGTATGAGGAAATCATATTCACACTATTAACATCAAAATTTAATAATTTTAATTTCTCTAGCAACAGACAGTGGTCCACACAACCAAAAGCCTTACTAAGATCGAGAAAATTACCAACAAAGTTTTCATCTTTGTCAAATAAAATAGTAACTTTGTCGACTAATAAGTTAATTACATCACCAGTTGAAAGAGACTTTCTGAAACCAAATTGTTGGTTACATAGGAGTTTGCATCTTCTAGGTAACTTGTCATTTGATCTTTAGGAAGAGTTTCAATTAATTTGGAATAAAGTTGAAGGAGTGATATAGGTCGATAGTTCTTCAGTGAAGTAAAAGATCCTTTTTTATGAATAGGAACCACTTTCGCTAATTTCAAGGAGACAGGAAAAGTAGAGTCTCTGATACAAGGATTAAGTAGCTTGGTCAAAAGAATTACAACTACATCAATTATTACATTAAGCAGTTTGGAATTAAAATTGTAAATGTCTTTAGAGTTAGTGTTTTTCAATCCTACTATAATATTCCGGACAGTAGATCCGGAAACTTCCCTAAAATAAAATTTCTCAGTATCCGATACGGTGCTATCATGAAGACCACCAGTTGACCGATACACTTGAACGGGGCAAGTATTATCTAAATGGGATCTTATAATGTTTACTGAATCAACGAAGTAATAGTTAAAATCATCAGCAGTAAAACTAGTCTTACTGTGCACATTTTTGTCTGTATTTCTGTGTTTATTGATAAGATTCCAGATGCGCCTATTCCTATTATCTCCATTTCGTATAAAATTGTCATGAGCATTAATTTTGGCAGCTTTTAAAGCATGCCGATAGTTATATTTGTCTTTTAACAAAAAGTTTCAAACTATCACTGGGTTGAAAGGCATACATATCGACAAAGAACAAGTAGTTTTCATGCACCCTCTATACTCGAATGTGAACAACTAACTATCAGTGACTTTTCAAGTTTCCAACATGACAGTATAGATGACATTGCCAGACAAAATTCTAATAAGTAGCAAAAGACAACATGAAAATAAAGAAATAATCGATTACCTACTTAACACTGGCATGCACGTGTGAGTGCTCATATGGGTGTGAGTGCACGTGTGTATACTAGAGTTGTGTGCTGAGTTAGTGTCGCTGAGTTGGGATGAGGGGTTTATTGGATAGGATGTCGATTAGGAATAGATTAAGGGCACGTGGAAGGTTAATTGCTTGTAGATTTAAATTTGGTAGTGGGATGCATTGGTCGAAATGGAGTGCAGTCTTCAATTTGGATCGGGAGTTGTTAGTTAGTGGACAGGAGTAAATGGGGAGAAGGAGGGTTTCTGCCGTTAGTTCGTCGTAGAGGCAGCAGAGGTATTGTGTTAAGTGTAGTTGATGTAGTTTGGAAACAAAAGATTCCGTGTGCGGTATGAAATTGGAAGACGGTAGGGTATGAGAGCGGATGTGGGATGGAATGTCGGAGATGACTGGGGAATTCGCATATGTGTGCCTTCCTATGTGGGATAGGGTCCAGGATTCTTGCCAGGAATGGATTAGAAATCTGTCGACGAAGGTTTTAATCTATGTTTTGGGAAGGGTGTTACATTCGCCCGGGTATTGGGTTCTGTTGTGCAGGATAATGGGTCGGGTTTTTCAGGTTTTAGATTTAGATATAGGAATGGAAGTAAATTCAATGGGAGATTCTGTAAGAGGGCGTAGAGTACGGCGGTGAAAGCTGTTCTATAGGCTCTGGAGCAGTAAAGGAGGAAGGGTCGGAGATTATGCCGAACTTGTGTCTTGTGGAGGGGAGCGGATTATGGGAAACTAAGTGTTGACAGCGTAGCGGATTATTGAAATGATGATTTGGTTGAGGATGAGTTTACGTGTTGGATTTGTAAGGTGAACTGAAGGGAGTGGTCGAGGTTGCGCAGTATGATTTTGGTTTTTGTGTGGAGATTCAATCGAGTATTGAGTTTTAGACGGGTATCGATGTTTAGGCTGAGGTAAGTAGCTGAGTTCGAAAAGGTGACGGGGGGAATTTAGGACGTGGACTTTGGAACTTTGCCGCAGGTCTAGGAATCCTTTAAGGAGGAGCATCTTGGATTTGGATGGGTTGTTTATTTGATGAGGACCAGGATTCAACGGTGTTCATAAAAATGGTGATAGTGGCTTCTGTGGGCGCACGGGAGCTGCCATGGATTAGGAAGGCGAGGTTGTCTGCATTTGCAAAGGTGGGGGATATCCTTGGGTTAGGATTTTTGAAGAGGAGCGTGACTGTTTATGAGAGGAACGATTTTATTATATTATACAAATTGGTCGGAAACTTTGCTAGGTGGAGTTGGTACAGAAGGTTTGGCCATCATAAGGTATCGAAGGCGGATTGGAAATATAGGAAAAGGGCTATAACATATTTTGAAAGCGATGTTTTAACAGTTGAGACTAAGGAGTGGATAATGAGTTCGGTACTGTGACCGAGGCGGAGGCCATGTCGTTTGGAGAAAGAAGAGAATGGTCGTCAATATGGGTGTTGAGCTTATGAAGGATGACTTGCTTTAGTAGTTTTTCTAGTGAGGGGAAGAGGGCTATGGGTCTATAGAATTTGGGGTCATCTGGGAGTTTACCAGGTTTGAGAATTAGTGTGAGGCTGGCGGATTTGAACTGAGCAGGGAATATGCCTGTGGATAGGCATTTCTTGAAAAAGAGGTGGTTTGGTTTTTTAATGAAGGGCCATACTTTTTGGAGTATGAAGTTGATAACATGGTCGGGTCCTGGGTCTTTGTTGGGAAGTAGTTTGGATACAAGGGAGTACAAGAAGAAGATATCAAAGTCAGTGTCTGAGGGGAATTTTGTGAGATTTCTGAGTTGTTGACGAGTGCTTGTTGGGGTTAGGTTGGGACGTTTTGGGTAATGGAGGGGATTCAGTAGGTTGTCGTATGTAGAGAGTGTTGCCTGTGCAGGGGTGATGAGGATATGGGAATTCTTAGGTCTTATCAGTCTTTTCAGTTTTCTGTATATCGTTCAAGAATAGGTTTGTTGTTCGTTTATGATTTCATTGTAGTGGCGTTTCCTGGTGTTGTGGATGAGGTGTTTGTATTGTCTTTTGTCTGGTAGTGTATGTGTGGACTAACGTGTTTATGAGTGCTGGGTCTAGATTGCTCCGTCTTGCTTTTTGTAGTTCATGCCTTGCTTTGTTTAGTGCATTTCTTGTGTTTGTCAGTTCGTGTGTTCATCAAAGAGAGGATCTTGTGGTGTGGTACCTCTTTGGGATGCTGTTAGATGCGGTGGAATGGATATGTTGGGTTATTAAGGTGGCAAGGGTGTTTAGATTGTGAGGGAAATGTTGGCATGACTTTGACGAGGGATGCTGGAGGTACGTTTTACATTTCTCAAACCGCCCGTGTCGAAAATCGAATCCGGGACTTTGGGATCAGCAGTCACACGCGAACTTGTCTGATCCGCGAGCCGTCTATAGGATAGAGACCCATACATTCGATTTTCCAATGCTCCACCCGAAGGTACTACATTGGCTATGAAAAGATTGTTTTTTCCTGGAAATTTTTGAATTTTTCCGAACCCTTACTGTTTCAACTAAGGTAGGTATCTTTAACGTGCGTGATAACACTCAAACGGAGCCCACATCCTACCTTTCATCCGAACTGTTCGGCTAACACTTCTCAAGCTGTTCGTGTTGGGAATTGAGCCCGGAACCTTGAAATCAGCAGTTTCAGGCAATCTTGTCTGATCCATGGAGCCGCCTAAAACACAGAGACCCTAAATTTGATTTTCCATTGCTCCACCCGAAGGTATTACATTGACCAGGAAACGAGTTCTTTTACCTGAAAATTTTGAATTTTGCCGAACGCTTGCCATTCCAACCAAGGCAGGGATTTTTAACGTGCGTGACAACATGTACACACACAGGGCCTGCATTTTACCTTTCATTCGAACGGCGGTTTATTTTTGTAACATGCTTGCTGTTGGAGAAACAATGGGAACATTTACACTAAGCGTGAAACCCCAGATTATTTCCTTAGAGCAAGTGGACTGTGACTTGGGGGTAGTGTTGCGATAAAATACTCTTAGCGGTAAATCAAACAATGATCATGCACTTACCTTAATGTTCATACTGTTGGCTTCTACGGAAGTGATTGGCAGCATTCCGCTGACGGAATTATGTAGAAGCGCAGTAACACACACACACACACCAAAAAATGTATATTGTTTTAATACATGACCGCACGGGCCGAATGCTTCGAAACGAGTGTACAAAACCAGTGCTAGATAGTACCGCCTGGTTTATCGCAAAACAAAACCTTGACTCTTTAAAATAAACAACATTGAAATTTAGAGTGGCGTTCTAACCCAATTTTGAACATACCCCCCACCCAAAATAATAAAATTTTGATAGCTAAAAGAGGCGAAGAAAAGAAAAAAAGGAAAAAAAAGAGAAATTAAAAAAAATGCAAATAAGCTCTATTGGTGAAGTTGTGTAGAGATAAAACGAGAAAAAAAAAAGAAACTCTAAAGAATGATTAATTAATGCGATTGTTGATCACGTCATATTAATTTTAAGGAGGTGGAAGCGGTACCACCTTATTTATTGGTCGTACCGTTTCATCTGAGGGTGTCTTCAACCGAACAACACGTACTATGCCGTCACTTGCAGGTATCAGCTTTGTTACCTTTGCTAAAGGCCAACACGCAGGGAGTGTACCTGGAGTCAAGTACAACACCAGATCGCCTTCCTCCAACTGTTTAGCCGGGGTAGTCCATTTGGGCCTATGCTGAAGGGTGTGGAGGTATTCATTTGACCAACGCTTCCAGAACCCCTGGATTAACTGTTGACAAAGCCGCCAACGAGTGAGTCTGTTAGTAGGAATGTTTGTCAAATCTACTTCGGGTCGTGCCAGAATAGGACCGCCTGTCAGGAAATGTGCCGGCGCCAATGCATCAATTCCATTATCGGGTGAAGCTGGTAAGGAGCAAAACGGGCGAGAGTTTAAAATGCCCTCAATTCTAATAACGATTGTGTTAAATTCTTCTGCAGTAAATTGGTTGTGACCAATTATTCTCTTTAAATGGAATTTAACACTTTTGATTCCTGTCTCCCACAATCCACCGAAATGGGGTGCGTAGGGAGGATTAAAGGACCATCCAATACCCCGAATAGCTAAATAATGTGCAATCTCGGGCTTAGACGAGTCAAAAAATTTTGAAATTTCAGAAATTTCTCTAGCAGCTCCGCGGAAGTTTCGTCCTTGATCGGAATAAAATTTCGCCGGAAGTCCGCGTCTAGAAATAAATCTGTCTAGTGCGGCCAGACATGCTTGGGATGTTAACGAGGTGACGAGTTCGATATGAATGGCACGCGAGACCATGCATATAAACAAAGCAATATATGCCTTCTCATACCTAGCTGTGCGCAGATTAGGTACTTTTACCATAAAGGGTCCGCCAAAGTCAATTCCCGTGTGTGTGAAACATTTTCCCGGTTCGAGTCGGTAAGCTGGAAGATCCGCCATAGGTGGTTGGATAGGTTCCGCCTTATATCGGTAACATGTAAGGCAACGAAATATACGATGTCGAATTAAGTGTCGAATTGAAGGAATCCAAAATCTCCTATTTACAAGAGAATGTACCAGGCGATTTCCACCATGGCCCGAGTATATGTGATAATGATCGCATATCAAGATAGCTAATCTGTTGTCCCGCGGAATTAGGTAGGGATATTTAGTAGCAATTGGGAGCTTCGACAGGCGCAAACGTCACCCCACCATGATTAAACCCACAGGGGAGAGAAAAGGGGACAAATGACGATAATTTTTTGTGCAAGGTTGACCCTTTTCTAATAACAAAATTTCGTTTCGATTATGCTCGTACTGAGAAATTCTTATAATAAATACCAAAGCGTCATTACATTCCAATGACGTTAAGTTGCCAGTACGCAGCTGATCGTTTGGAGCGTCATGAATGCGTGCAAAGCAATTGAATTTGAATCTAAGTATATAGGCAAAAATTCTTTGTACTTTAACAAAACTTGAATATCGCAGCAAAATGTCCGTAAATGGTTGAACATCAATTGCGGACAACAAGGCTTGAGGTGTCATAGGGGTAGAAACGTCTAACCCTTATGCTGGCGAGTATTCGAATGTACTACCTGGCCATTCAGAAATGTTCCGATATATGAAGTCGGGCCCTTTCCACCCCAAATCACAACAAAGCAGTTCCGATAGCATTAACCCGCGACTTGCCGGGTCAGCGGGATTATCTGCACTAGGTACATGCCTCCAACCAGCTGTGGGTTGATTTTCGTGGATTTGAACAACCCTGTTGGCAAAGAATATTTTCAATCGATGCGGAGGGGTGCGAATCCACGACAGGGTGTTTACTGAATCACTAAAACAAATAAGTACCTGAAGGTGTAACGAATCAAATGCTGGGGAAGTAGACTTCATAAGTTTTGATAGAAGACATGCCGCCCCTAATTCGAGACGTGGTGTCGTCCACGTTTATAGTGGAGCCACGCGAGTTTTTGAAATTATTAAATTTATGAAAATTTGGCCATCAATCTCTAATCGTAAATAAATAACTGCAGTCATGCCAAGCTCGCTAACATCAGCAAAACCTACCATGAGACCTTTTACTTCACCTACTTTCCATACACATCGCGGAATAGACACGTTTTCTAGAAGTGGTAATTCGGCTTGAATTTGATTCCACTTCTGTAACACTACGGCAGGGAGTTCGTCATCCCATCCTACCTTTAGTAACCACAATTGTTGAATAAGAGCTTTAAGTATAAAAGTAAATGGACTGATGTATCCATTAATGTCAAAGGTTTGCGCAATACGGGAAAGAATGCCTCTTTTCGATGGTATATCAGAGGCATTTCGAACTTTGCATTTAAAAGTACATCTAATCTTAGATCCCAACAAACCCCTAAAACTTTATTAATAGAATCAGGACTGGATTTAGGTAATTGTATCGTATCTGAAGAATTACCAATTGCATTGGCATGTGAACTGGCCCATTTGCCCAGTTCAAACCCACCCAGTTTTAACAAATCAATGAGTTCAGTTTTAAGAAGTAGAGCATCTTCAATGGAATCTGCTTCTGTCAAAATGTCGTCTACATATGTAGAAGAACTGAGAGCGCACGAAGTTCGTGGAAATTTAGAACCTTCGTTAACCAATAATTGTTTTAGAACACGAAGGGCAAGGTAAGGACTGCAACATGCACCGGAAATAACGCGTGTGTGTTCTAGCTCTGTTAAAGGTTCATTTGATTAAACCTCCAAAATATGTGCAAGAATATCCGATTATCAGGGTGTATTAAAATTGATCTGAACATTTGACGAATGTCACACGTAAGGGCCACTTGTGTAATTCTGAATCTTGTGATAACAAGACCTATATCCGTTTGTAGTTTTAGACCCGGCATTAGAATATCATTAAGGCATTTATTATTACAGTCTTTATCAGTCGGGTTGAAAACTACACGAATCTGGGTATGTGATTCGAGATTCTTTAAAACCCCGTGATGAGTCATCACATACTGGGATACGTCAACCGCAGGTTTAAGGTGCTTCTGTGATAAATAATCACTAATGTTTTCCGCATACAATTTACGAAAATTTTCATCGCGTTTGAAACGCGCTTCAAGCTTTAAAAACCTATTGATTGCATGTTCTCTAGTCGAACCTAGAGCTTGGGAAACATTGTCTTTAAACGGTAATCTGACCATATATTGACCTGAGGCCGTACGCGTGGTACTAGATTTGAAATGCTCTTCACAAGCATTCTCCTCCGGGGAGAGCAAAGGTGGAGAAAATATTTCTTCGGATTCCCAAAATAAACGTAAAGATTCATTTAAAGATTGCGTTTCTACCATATTAGTAAATAAAGCGACGTTCGTAGGTGAATGTATCATTTTAGGTACTTCACCCATGATTACCCATCCAAAAGAAGTAAGAAATGCCGCGGGTTTGCCTTTCAAGTATGAAGGCTCACTTGGCGTGATATCTAAAACAGCTGACACCCCTAATAAAATATCAACTGGTGCGGATACGTGGAAATCGGGATCAGCTAACTTAAGAGAGGAAAATTGTTGTTTTAACTGTATGGGTAACGTAACTGTAGGGAGATTTGTGGTAATCTTTGGTACTACTACAGCTTCACAATTTAAATAAAAATTGCCGTCGTATAAGGAGCCAATTTTACAGTCGACTAGACCCTGAACTTTTGTTAAATGCGATTGTCCTACACCACGTATTTCAAATGGGCACTTTCTTCGTTTGAGATTAGGCGACAGCGCTGCCAGCTACCCTCAGTCGCGAGGACTTGTACTTGTGCTGTGGCTAAGAGCGCAACTGGTCCGTTTTCGACAGCGCAAGAGTGTACAAAATTTACTGGCATAGAAACTTTTTCTATTACATTGGTATTGGCAACAATCTGTACATCGGCGTCTGTACATAAAGGCGTAGTATTAGAGGGGCTCTGTACAGGGCTAGGATTATCGAAATGTAGTAAAGAATTGTGCTTTTTACTACCGCAATGTAGACATCGAAATTTGGATTGACAAGAAGAAAGTGGATGCGGATTTAAACAAGCAAAACATCTACGGTTATTCTTGACTAATTCATGTCTATCTTTTGGTGACAATGCTAATAGTTTCGGGCATCTATTAAATTTATGCGCTTGATTGCATGCCAGACAAGAAACGGAAGCCACTGTGTGTACAGTAGGACCTTTAGACGTGACTTCTTGCGAAGTCATAGAAATGCGTTTGTTACTAGCATTATTGTAGCGATCGCCAGATTTTTTAGCGGCACATGACGTTGGTATGCTCTTTGAAGCAGAGGTACTACCAACTAACGCTGAAATGGAGCATTTATTACGTAAAAACCTTATAAAATTTGTAAACGTAGGATATTCGTGTTCTAGGTAATGCTCTTTTTCAAATTCTTGTTTTGTTTTGGAATCTAACAATCCAAGAGAAAAATGTGAAAATATATAATCGGCTAAATCGGGAAGTTTCATATCGGTTAATGCTGTAACATTAGCTTGCAGTGTTTCGCAGAAATCATTAAGAGCTTGAAAAGAATCTGTCTTTAGTTGAGACAGTGTAAAGATTTTAGATAGATAATGATGAGCAATTAAGCGTTTATTTGTGTAGCGTTGGACCAGCAGGTCGTACACTACCGAATAATTTTCTGGTGAAAACCGCACGCTTTGTGCTAACTTTAAAGCGGAATTTTCCAGGTAGGAAAGCAAGTATGAAAACTTTTCGATGTCACTCAACGTATTGTTTGTGTGAATCAAGGTGTCGTACAAAGATCTAAATGCGTCAAATTTTTCAGGATTACCTTCGAACTTATACAATTTTAATTCAGGTAGGCGAACATTCGAATCGCTGTTCGATGTTGTATTACCGTTAGAACTAACGTTCGTGGTTGTGGTGTATCGACCAGCAACGCTTAAAATCTCGAAGTACAAACCGTCAAAACTAGATTCTAATTATACTGTATCTGTAATAAAGTTTGCATGTACATTCGATAAATCCGACAATGCATCTAAAGTTTGTAGAAATTTATTTCTAACTGACATTAAATAACCAAGACGACTTTTAAAATGATCTAATTTAGCAGGTAAATCTTTGATCAAATCAAAACAGTCCTGTAATCGCCTCAATAACCTTTCTTTACGATTGTGTAATCTCTTAAATTCAGCAATACTTTGCTGATCGGGTTCCATATTAAAACTGATAACCAGAGTTGAATGAAATTACCGCTAAATTATTTATTGTTTACAATAACAATAACGCGAGCCGTAATTTATAATTTCGCACAATGAACCTGGCAACAATCACAATTGGCGATAAGGTGAACTATATTATTTTTCAAGTTCAAGAACAAACTTTGAGCTTTGATTAGAATTATGCACATGTATCAATGCAATTAATGAAATTGAATATAATAGTATTTTATCTCTACACAAAATTTACATATGGATCCGTTCTCAGAAGTGACCACAAATGTTTATGTTGGAGAAACAATGGGAACATTTACACTAAGCGTGAAACCCCAGATTATTTCCTTAGAGCAAGTGGACTGTGACTTGGGGGTAGTGTTGCGATAAAATACTCTTAGCGGTAAATCAAACAATGATCATGCATTTACCTTAATGTTCATACTGTTGGCTTCTACGGAAGTGGTTGGCAGCATCCAAACCAGAACAATCTCCGTTGACGGAATTATGTAGAAGTGCAGTAACACACACACACACACACCAAAAAATGTATAATACATGACCGCACGGGCCGAATGCTTCGAAACGAGTGTACAAAACCAGTGCTAGATAGTACCGCCTGGTTTATCGCAAAACAAAACCTTGACTCTTTAAAATAAACAACATTGAAATTTAGAGTGGCGTTCTAACCCAATTTTGAACACTTGCTTAACATCTTTTAAGCGGTCCGTGCCAGGAATCGAACCTGGACCTTGGAATTAGCAGCCACACTCAAAACATGTCTGATCCAGGAAGCCGCTTATAGCATAGAATCCCTTACATTTGATTTTCCAATGCTTCACTCGAATGTGCTATATTGATCAGAAAGCGAGTCTTTTTTACCTGAAAATTCAGAATTTAAGCGGTCCGTGATGGGACTCGAACCCGGTACTTTAGGTTCAACAGTCACGCTTGAACATGTTTGATTCACGAGCTGCTTATGGCATAGAGATTTGATTTTCTAATGTTCTACCTGAAGGTAGTACGTCGGCCAGGAAACGAGTCCTTTTACCTGAAAATTTTGAATTTTGCCAAACCCTTGCCATTGCAATGCTCAACCCGAAGGTACTACATTGGCCAGTTTTGTTTACCTGGAAATTTTGAATTTTGCCGAACCCTTGCTGTTCCAATCTTTAACGTGCGTGACAATACTCACTCACGGGACCTATATTTTACCTCTCATTCAAACGAGAGTGCATTTTTGTGAAAAATGCTCGCCTAACATTTTTTAAGCGGCCCCTGTCGGGAATTGAGCCCGGGACCTTACCATCAGCAGTCATACGGTAACCTGTCTGATCCACGCATCCACCCCCCTATTCCTTGCCGCTAATGTATATCGCTATACCAGTAGCCACGAGCGTAAGTGGATTTGATGCCTCCAAAGCGGGACTAACGAAAGGGGTTTACGGGGAAATGGTTTCTGAGACGAAAGGGGTTCAAAGGCGAAAGAAATCCGTTCTAAAAAGCTTTCGAGGCGAAAGAACTCCCCGAGTAAAAGAGCGCCCCGGTGATAGCAAATTAGTCCCTTAGATACTGAAAAACTAAACCTAGCAGTTCCTATAAAATTAGACCTCCGTAGGTTTAATCAATGTAAAACTGGATGCGAATGAGGTGTTTGTGTTTTGTGGATCAAGTAAGAATTCAACTACTTACTTGCAGGTATTGCAGGACAAACGCTTTAAGAATCACTTAACCCTAATCATTTGCATTTCAAGAGGCTCTATGGCTTCATGTAAAGTTATAGTAATTGAATTAATTAAAAAAACACTTATAAAAGGTCAAAATATTTCATATTTCCTTTCGCCTACGGCATACTGTATTTAATTTCACATTCACGGATATTTTCTAATATATCATCACATTTAAAGGGCAAACTTGCCAGAAGTAATTGCTTTACACTTCCTTTATGTTAATAACACTTAATGAATATTACAGAAGTATAAGATTGTAATTAAGGATGATCTCATTGTTGTACTTCAAAGGCATCCTTTTCCTTCTAAAATACTTCATTAACGTTCTTATAGTGAACCACGAGGAAATTTTTTTGTTGTTGATTATTAACATTACTTAAATTAAAATAAAACTGAAAGTATTCTAGACATTCATAATAATTATGTTTACAAACATTTTTTTAAATTATAATACTATACAATTATCTCAAACACCGCCTTCTTCACTTTGTGTTAAAGTAGTTGTATTAACATCTACTAATCACATAATAAATGCTACTCACTCACAGCTATTAATACCCTATAAGTTTCAATAAACACAAAATCAAGGTTAAATATTTCATTAAGAGAGGCCTGTAAAGTTTGCTGACTTATTGCACAATATCCCTACCGTAATGTTTGCTTTATAATCAATTTGAAAATTTAACGAATATAACAAGGTTTATTTTGTTTTCAATTTATCAATGTCAGTTATTTCATAAACGGTAACCGATCGCGCTATCTCTACCATCAAAGGCAGAAGATGAACGCATGTGGTCTGGTTCTGAACTTCACTTCATACAATGAGGCGTGGGGTATGGTTAACTGTAAAACATGGTAAAGAGTAAAAATGATTGGACGCCACTATACCTTTGAATTAGGAAAGGTATAGAAACCCGAATAATTATCAAACAAATAGGACAATTATATACGGTAGTATAATTGTCCTATTTGTTTGCTATACAGTACTAGAGTACCTAAAACAAAACAATATTATTTATGTACAAGAGACCGCAGTTTACATCTGAAAAAAATAATAAATCTAAAGGCAACAATGTGACAACAAGTAAAACCAACTGAGTGTACTGAGATCTTATAACGACCCTATTATCATAGCAATATATATATATATATATATATATATATATATATATATATTGTAGTGGATTTAAAGGGTTAAATTTTGGGGTCAACAAAGCAATTACCTAACACCCTGTATAGAGAAAGGAACCATTTATATACGCGCAAAATTAATTTCAATTATTTTATTTAAATTAACAAGTATTGACATAATTTTATAATTAATGATTAGAAGGTAATAGATTCACAAAGAAAATCAATTTTATAAGCCAATAGAAATTATTAATTAATTTAATTCATTTTAATTCAACGGGTTATAACGTCAGAAAACGCATAAGAGCAAGAAAAATTGATAATCCCAAGGCGAAAAGCTTTTCTTAACAAACAGACAGACGTCGGTTATATAGAATACCATGAAAACAAAACTCCTAGAAATGTTATTTTAAACAATCATTAATTTAGCACAGCTGCACGTTGGAAAGATCACCTTTCCCTTATTTCTGTAGATAACAGAGCGAGCTTCAAGGAAATATTTCGCATAAACGCTAACAAAAGCTTCTTAACGAGCAGAAAGGATGCACAATTAATAATATGTTACAGAATGAGACGGGTATAGAAGCATGCATTTTAGTAGGCACGTATTCGATCCACGTGGGGTTCATAAAGACGCGGGCAGATATATCGATTTTGTACAACGCAAGCAAGGGTAGAATGCGACATCAAATATGCATAAGACAAGAATAGAGATATTACAGGCGGGGTTATAAGACGTCACTGAAATGTATGATTGGTCGAAATAGATAGTTTTAGAACAGACGAGCACGCGACAGGTGGATGTGATAGTTTTGTTGGATGTAGAGTATTGACGAGCAATATTTCTAGAAGTTTAAAACGGTTACACAAAATTTGCGAAGATGTTATTTTGCAATTAGGTATTTCGCGTAAAGTGTGGCCAAGAGAGGCCTGGTTTTATCATATAAATACTTTGGAAAAATTAATATAGCTCTCTTTAATTTTGCATCGCTTACGACGTACAAAAATCTACTGACGAGGCTTGTAAGTATTAAAAATTTGTAAATTCAATAGTACAGTATCAGATTGTTATGGCCTTATAGTTATAAACGCGAATAGTGTCGAGTTTATTTAAATTTAACTGAGCTCCAACGCGTACTTTAACAAGCTCGTAAATTAATAATGCGATAATAAACAAGTGTAATATACATGGATTTGGATATTGAAATTGATATTGGATGGGTAGCATGAAGCGCAGCTTAGATGGTGTTCATCTTTAAACATCTGGTGGAGCCGCACGCATAACCACTAGGCCGAGGGGTTTAGGAACATAATACATCGTCAACGGAGATGGAATCTTCAAGTTTTTTCAGGTAACGCATTAGAATTTGCTGTTTTTTTATAAACTGTTGAAATTATTTGTGATGTGTGAGAGTGAACTTTGATGGTATTTTTCGTTATTTTACGTATTGAAAAGGATACGTATAGCTAACTATTAATATGGTATTTTGAATATAAAACAAAAGGTGTACGTAAAGCTTATTGAATTGCTTGATGAATTTAAATTTAATTGTTAAGAGTACATGGTTTTTTTTTTTAAGTTTGTAGTATGCAAAGTGGAAAGCATACATTAATAAACTGAGTTATCATGAGCTCACCATACTCCAGTGTGTAGTAGAAATAAATATAAGGTTTTATTTGAGGCCCATTTACTCCTGTTGCATTATATGTGTTAGAAAATTCCATTTTGAAAAACAAGGACTTTACAAAGATAGCATTTATTGAGGTGTAACTTGAGCAACGAACTGTAAATAACTTTCAATAATTATTTGTAAATAGTGGTTAATAAATATTGTATGATTGTGGAATTATTTTGTAATTTTATTGAATGGTGTGTGAACGGTAAAGAGAATGAGAGTAAATTTAGGTATACGAGAAGAAGCACAGCTGAGCTAGCCAGGGAAGCTGCTGAAGAAATTAATTTGATAGAGCAGAAAACGGGTAAGAAAAATTTTTGTAAAATTTTTATATGTTTGAAAAATTTCTTTTTGAAAACTGGTGAGGTCCGGACCTAAAAGAGGGTTCAACGGCAATATATATATATATATATATATATATATATATATATATATATATATATATATTGCCATGGAACTTTGCTTTTAAAACCTTTTAACATCGCCAGTGTCAAAAAGAAATTAATTTTCAAAAATATAAAATTTTCACAAAAATTTTCTTACTCGGATTCTGCTTCATCAAATTCATTTCTTTAGCAGCTTCCCTGGCTAGCTCAGCCGTGCCTCTTCTCGGATACTTAAATTTACTATCATTCTCTTCAGCATTCACACACCATTCAATAAAATCACAAAATAATACAACAATCCTACAATATGTATTTACCGCTATTTACAAATAATAATTTATAGATATCTACAGTTCGGTACTATAGTTACACCTCAATAAATGCTATCTTTGTAAAGTCCTTGTTTTTAAAATTGTAATTTCAAACACATTTAATACAACAGGTGTAAATGGGCCCCAAATAATACCTTATCTTTATTTATTACTACACACTGGAGTATGGTGAGCTCATAATAACCCAGTTTATTAATGTATGCTCTCCACTTTGCATACTATTACCACAACTCAATAAACCCATGTACTCTTAACAATTAAATTTAAATTCATCATGAAATTTAATAAGCTTTTCGTACACCTTTTGTTTTATATTCAAAATATCATAATAATAGTCAGTTATGCGTATATTTTTCAATATGTTTAATAATCAAAAATAACCATCAAAGTCCACTTACACATCACAAATAATTTCAACAGTTTATCAAAAAAAAACAGCAAATTCAAATGAGTTACCTGGAAAATGCGTCAAAAGTCCATCTCCGTTGATGATGCTTTATATTTCTGAACTCCTCGGCTTCGTGATTATGCGCGCTGCTCCACTAGCTATTTATAGATGAAAACTCAGTCTAAGGTGAGTTTCGTGCTACCAATTAACATCAATTCCAACATCCAAATCCATGTATATTACACTTGTTTATTATTGCATTATTAATTTACGAACTTGTTAAAATATTCGTTGGACCTCAGTTAAATTTAATCACTCGCCACTAACTCGCGTTACTAACTATAAGGCCCCAAATAATCTAATACTATTTTACTGAATTTTACAAATTTTTAATACTCACAAGCCTCGTCGGTTGATTATTATACATTGATAAGCGATGCGAAATTAAAGAGAGTCCTATTAATTTTCTTCCCGTATTTATACAATAAAACCATGCCTCCTTGGCCACACTTTACTTGAAATACTTAATCGAAAATAATATTTCCGCAAATTTTGTATAACCGTCTTGAACTTCCAGAAATATTTCCTCCTCAACACGCTATATCATCCGAAACCACTGAATCACCTGTCGCGTGTTCGTCTGTTGTAAAACTATCTATTTCGACAAATGATACAGTTTAGTGACGTCATAAAACTCCGCCTGTAATATCTTTATTCCTGTCTTATGCATACTTGAAGTCGCGGTTCTAACCTTTACTTGAGTTGTAAAAAATCGATATTGCTGCCCGCGTCTTATGGACTCCACGTGGAGCGAATACGTGCGTACTAAATCGAATGCTTTTATACCCGTCTCATTTTGTAGCATATTATTGATTGTGCATCCCTTCTGCTCTTTAAGAAACTCTTGTTAGTGTTTATGCGAAGCCACCGACGGTTGAACAATATTTCCTTGAAGCTCGCCTTATTATGCTCACAAATAAGCAGAAGATGACCTTTCCAACATGCAGGTGTGCTCAATTATTAATCGTTTAAAATAACACTTCTCGGAGCTTACATTTCATGGTATTCTATACAACAGATGTCTGTTTGTTCGTTACGAAAGCTTTTCGCCTTGGGTTTATTGATTTTACATGCTCTGATGCGTTTTCTGACGTTATTATCCCTTGAATTAAAATAAATTAAATTAATTAATAATTTCTATTGGCTTATAAAGCTGATTTTCTTTATAAACTTATTACTTGTTAATCCCTAATTATAACAATACGTCAATACTTGTTAATTTAAATTAAATAAATGAACTAAATTTTGCGCGTAAATATTATGCTCTTTCCTCTATACAGGGTGTTTGAAATTGCATTGTTTGCCCCCAAATTTAACCCTTTAAGTCCACTACATATATATATATATATATATATATATATATTGCCGTGGAACCTATAAAAATTCTTGGACGAAGCTGGGACAAAGCTTTAACATAGGTCCTTCCCCTTCTTCATTCGAGCCCCACGAATAAGATTGCCGTGAAACCTCAGAAAAATTTGAAGCTTCACCAGTGTTATCAAATAATTTTCAAAAATGCAAAAATTAAAAAAAATTCCTTACCCTTTTATTTCTGCTTCAAAAACCTTCTGCAGCTTCTCTGGCTAGCTCAGCTGTGCTTCTCGGATACCTAAATTTACAACCATTCCTCCTTCACACTCGCACACCATTCAATAAAATCACCAAATAATACAACAATCATACAACCCTTTATTTACAGCTATTAACAGATAAATTATATTCACATGTATAAAAAACAGTTTGATACACTCATTAAAAATAATAATAACCCAGTTTAATTTGTGTATGCTTTTTACACCTTGCATAAATTAAAACAAAATTTATCGACCCGTTTACCCTTTACAATCCAATTTATATCCTGAATAAAATTTATGTGTTTTAAATACACCCCTTTTCAATATCTAACCTCAATAATTTTTCTAGTACATGTATCTTTTCTAATACGTTTATACAACCATAAATAAACCCCAACAAGTCAATCACACAGCACCAAAATTTCACAAATGTTTATCAAACAACAGAAATTTCAAATAAATTACCTGGAGAATTCTTCAGGCTTCCATTCCTTCGAAGATGATTGCTAGAACACCTCGGCTTCGTTACCATTCGCTGTGATACTCAGCGTATCCACAGACGATAACACCATTTGCGAGCCAAGCGCCTCGTCTCACAGTACCATTAAATATATCAGCGTACAATCTTGGTTATTTACGATGCTTACTCCACATATATCATGCTTCCATTTATTGATTTTCGTGCTTTGTATAATAGTAGCCGGAACTCTATTAATTTAATATACACTACACGTATATTGCGTCAATAATAAGATGCCCGCTACTACTGAGTTACTGTATTATCAACACATACAATACTCACAATAAAAGCTCTACTATTATGGTGGTCAGCAGTCAGTACTTTATTGAAGCAAAGTAATCTAGAAGCGAAGAAAAGACAATAGAGCGTTAATAATTTTGATTGAGTATTTATATTGTTTCAAAAACCCCACCCGCGATACACTTCAAGTGAAAAGTTTATTTTCAAATCTAAATTCTAAAAGTTTTGAATACAACCGTCTTGAAAATTCCTGAAATTTACTTCGGTCTACGTGCCGTAGCAAAGCGCTCTCAACCTCCGCGTGTGTCTACGTTTGAAAAACTGTCTGTTTTTAACCAATGATAAAATTCTCTGTCATTACAAACCCCGCTTGAACTATATTCATCTCAGTCTTATGTATGTCTGCTGTCGCGTATAAAACCCCACTTGAGTTACAGAAAATCGATATTGATGACAGCTTATCTCCACTCCACGTGTATATTGTACGTGCGTTTTCAACCTCAACGCTTCTCTACCTATCTATCTGTTGTATATAACCAATCGTGCATTTCCCTCGCTCTTTACGAAGTTTGTTAGCCTTGTGGTTTATACCAACTGACGGTTGAAAATATTTCTATGAAATCCTATCTTAACACATGTTCGACTTCTTCGAATGTAACCTTTTAAAACGCAGGTGTTTGTTAATTATCGAACGTTTAGCATAACAATTCTTAGACTTTGTATAAAACGAACTACATTTACCTTGGAGTTATTGATTTTGTTACGCAAGCACGTTCTCTTATGCTTATACGTGTTGGATTAAAATAAATTAAAATTAATTATGAATTTATATTTGCTTTAAAACTGTTTTTCCTTTATGTAATTTTTAACATACCATTATTAATTATAAAAATACGTCAATACTTGTCCGTTTTTCCTAAATGACTTAACTTAATTTTGCGCGTAAATAAATCGTTCCTTTCTATATACAGGGTGGCTGAAATTTTATTGTTTACCACTGGTTTAACCCTTTGAATCCACAACAATATATAATACAAAAATAAGATGTGTCTGTAAATAAACTCTTATGAATTAATGAATTAATGAATTAATAAGAGCTTATTGACGAATACAAATCAAGCTATTAGAGGTCTAGTCATTAACAAAACAATAGCCTTATTATTTTGTAAATGGCTATACAACTAATAGCTCGATTTGTATTTGTCAATAAGCTCTTATTATTTTCATAAGAGTTTATTTACAGATACACCTTATTTTTTATTGTGTTCTACACAAATTCGTTATTGCGGACTGCAAATAACTTGTCTTGTTATATAATATATATATATATATATATATATATTGCTATGATAAGGGGGTTATTTAGGGGTGTATTGAGTCGTAAAGGTTGCGCAATAAATGTAAATAACAATAGGAATTAGAAAACTGCATTTATTTAGCATGAAAATAAATAATTCACATATTATGCAAAGAGCAAACATTTAACACCTTGTACAAGGACCGCAATTAACTTTAATCAATGTCAGTAAGTATATCTTTCAATAATAGAACACATATTCAGCAGAAAGATAATTATACATGCAATTAAAGTACTTCAAGAAGCGTTCAATAAGTTTATAAAATAGATACGCATGGAATAAGATAAAACCTAGTAAGTCTTCACGCAATTACGCATGCGATAAAAAAGAATAATAAAGCGCTTTGATAAGAAACGCACTTTCAAAACTAAGTTTTAAATACGAGACGTAAACAGAAACAAGTGGATTTACATCACTCATGTTACATCAGTTATTTGTTCAATTCCCCCAAAAGCTTTACCTACACAAACAACAGCCATAAGCTAAATTAAAGACCAGAAATAATAACAAAACAAGCGGCCAAAGATCGTGAAACAATACGAGCATAATACGTAACCATAGAATAATTTCATCAGAAATAAAGCTTGTAAACTCCTAGGAATATCCAAAACAACCATGGTTGGTTACGAGACTTTACGACGGTTATGATAAACTAATCAAAATTTAATAGCGAAAAGTATATAACGCCCAGAGTTGATGAGGCCCAGTCTCAATTTGAACCACGTCGAACCTGAATCACTGTTACTGGAAAATTTACGCGTCGAAATAAATTTCAAATTAAATTATTAAATTTTGTGAAAAGTGGTGTTGTATATTCTTTGATGAAAAATTACATTGAAGATATATGAAAAAGCTTTCGCCGTTTGCTAAAAACGTGAGTAGAAATTTGTTAATTAATTTAAATTAAATGTTTATAATAATGTAGAGCTCTAAGTGTGATATTTTGAAATTTAAGTGTGCTCTTTAGAAATCTAAGTTGTATCTAAGTGGAGAGATTTAAGGTGTATTTAAGTTGTATCTAAGTTGAGAAATCTAAGTGGTATCGAGAAATCTAAGTCGTACCCAGAAAAATATAAAGCAAAGCACGAGGCCAATTTTGGAAACAAGGATTAACAATACTGAATAAAATTATTGGTTTAAACTTACGTGAAGGAGCATAAAGCAGAGCATTGTTTTTCGGTTGAAGATAGTAAAGGGGTGTTGATCCACCACACGCAACAGCAGACCAAAGAGGAAAAGGACTCACCAGGAAATCACAGGTCAGGGCTAACTAATATAAGTAATCATTTCAAATTTAAATTTAAACACTGAATATATTTTTTCTAATTTGTAAGGAGTCAACAAAAATATTTTAATACGTAGAAATTTATATAGAAAGGATAAAAGATCTTGAACATTCTAGATTTTTTCAGTAAAAGGTGTCGTTTTTGGTGACTTTAAATTAAAGAAAGGGAGATACAATTTTTGGGATAAATAATATTAATTGATTGAAGGGTTTATTTGTCAGATTACAAAATTGTGAAGTGTAGATATTATTTCCTTTTATTATACAAATATTGATCAACTTCGTTTCATCATTCTAAGCAGGTAAGATTTGAAGGGGTAAATTGTTTGATCATCGTAACGTTGTGCACTCTGTGTGAATTAAACTGGGCTAGCCGTGACATAATTAAAATTAGAATATTAGAAAAACACAGAGTGGTGGCGATCAACAGGAAACTGGACGCCACCGCGCTGTGTTTTCTAATATTCTAATTTTAATTATGTCACGGCTAGCCCAGTTTAATTCATACAGAGTATACAACGTTTCGATGATCAAATAAATTTACCCCTTCAAATCTTACTTGCCTAGAATGATAAAACGAAGTCGATCAATATTTGTATAATGAAAAGAAATAATATCTACACTTCACAATTTTGTAATCTGACAAATAAACCCTTCAATCAATTAATATTATTTAGATTATTTACCCCAAAAATTGTATCTCATTTTCTTTTAATTTAAAGTCACCAAAAACGACATCTTTACTGAAAAATCTGGAACGTTCAAGATCTTTTCCACTTTTACGTAAATTTCTACGTATTAAAATTATTTTTGTTGACTCCTTCCAAAAATAGACAAATATTTTCAGTCTTCAAATTAAAATTTGAAATGATTCCTTATACTAGTTAGCCTTGACCTGTGATTTTCCTGGTGAGTGCTTTTTTCCCTTTTGTCTGCTGTTGCGTATTGTGGATCAACACTCCTTTATTATCTTCAAGCGAGTTGCTTCGTTAAAACAGTTTTCCGGATACCACTTAGAGCCGTTTTCAGCAAACGGCGAAAGCTTGTTCATATATATTCACTATAATTATATAAAACCACTTTTCACAAATTTTAATAATTTAGTTTGAAATTTATTTCGACGCGTAAATTTTCGAGTAACAGTGATGCAGATTCGACGTGGTTCAAATTGAGACTCAGCCTTTTATCAAACTCTGGACGTTATATAGCTTATGCTATCTAAATTTCATTGGCTTATCTGAAAGTCTCGTAGCCAACCATAAGTTGTTTTGGATATTCCTAGGAGTTTACAAATTTAATTCTGATGAAACTATTCCGTGATTACATATTCTGCTCGTATTTCTATTATTTCACGACCTTTGACCGCTTGTTTTGTTATTATTACTGGAAATTTTAATTTACCTTGTCTTTAATTTAGCTTATGGCTTTTGTTTGTGTAGATAAAGCTTTTGGGGAATTGAATAAATAAACTGATGTAACATGAATGATGTAAACCAACATGTTTCTGTTTATAGCTTGTATTTAAAACTTATTTTGAAATGTGCGTTTCTTATCAAAGCGCTTTAGTATATTGCGTGATGACTTACTAGGTTTTATCTTATTCCATGCGTATCTATTTGTTTCTAACTTATGAACGCCTCTTGAAGTAGTTTAATTGCGTGTATAATTATCTCCCTGCTGAATATGTGTTCTATTATTAATAGACATGCTTACTGGCATTGATTAAAGTTAATTGCGGTTTTTATACAGGGTGTTAAATGTTTGCTCTTTGCATAATACGCGAATTATTTATTTTCATGCTAAATAAATGAAGTTATCTAATTCCTATTGATATTTACATTTACTGCGCGACCCTCACAACTCAATGCACCCCTAAATAACTCCCTTATCATAGCATTATTATATATATATATAGAGCTATGAAAATAGGGTTATTTATGGGTATATAAGGTCACAAGGGAGGAATACTTCATGTAAACATTATAAAAGTCAAGAAAACCAAACATTTAAATCATAAAAAAGTAAATAATTCGTTCATTATACAAAAGCAGATACAAATCATTCTATATAAAATCACTAACCAGTTACAGTTAATTCAAGGAAGCACATTCAGTAATAATTTAGCCACATCCATCAAAACAAATAATTGCGGACGCAACCCAATTCATTTTAAAACATTTAAAACATTCCTAAGCTCAAAATAAATACAAATTCGACATATTTAAAGTAAAATAAACGGAAAATAAAATTTATCTCAACCTAGATGTATTTGCGTAAGAAATCTAAATCAACAAAACGCAAATACTTTATATCAGTTTGTATAGGCAAACATTTAAGAGCGGGCAGATTTCATAAAATATAAAAAAATCGAGGCGAAAACGTATGTGCCGTTTGAAGTGTAGAAATTGCCACATTTAATAAAATCTAACATATGTAAACAAAGTATGGACACCAACATTAAGACTACGTGCAGTTGAAGGTACAAAAATACTAAATTCCGTAATACAAAGCTCTGATGTACGTTCAAAATCAAGCGTCTATAACATGCAATACCGAATAAAACCCAACAGGTTGAAGATCGCACATAATTGCAACGCATTTGCCATGGTCTAATAATAAGATAGCCAGCGGTCAACCAATACGAGCACGTGGAACGAATTTGTCTATAAAACTGACCGTAGCCGATAAGAGGAAGCATTCGATCATCGACGCACGGATTGTAATAGTCGAAACAAAAGTGTTATGTAAATTTCAATTTAGTGAAGTTAAATTGAAAGTTATAAGTGAAAGTCATATTAATTAAAAATTCCAAGTAGAAAACAGTAAAAGTGCGCAATTGAAATACGTGTGTATAAAACTCTACCGTTAATATAAAACGTAAGTCTAGATTTAATTAATATAAACAAAATCTTTACAATTTATTTAAGGCCATAAGTAAGGACACAATTAAAATCGATTTTAAGTACGGGAACTATATAATGACGTTCAACTAAATCGAAGTATGGGAAATTAAAATCGACTCTAAGTACGGACACTGAGTAATCAACTAAATACTGAGCGTTAAAATAAACAACCAACTAAATAATTAAATAAATAAGACCAAATTACGACGCCGAAACACTAAAATACTGTGATAAAACTAAATAAATGGTATGATACTTGAAGTACAGGATTAGTACTTCAAATCATTAAACAAACGGCTACAAGTTGCTGGAAAATAGTTCTAATTACAGGAATACATGCCAAGCGGCAGGTCAACGACTCGAAACCACTAAACAAGCAACCGATTTGGATCAGGAAGCTATAATAAGAAGCAGCGGAAGGAGTATCAGGTCAGAATTATCTTTTCAATTCATAGTACGTTACATTTATTATTTTAAATATTTGATGAACTTAAAACTTGTATGTAATTTAGATATTTGGTGTAAAAGGTCAACAAAAATTTGGTTGGTACATAAAAGTACGTATAAAAAGGGGAATAGTTGTTTGGACGTTCAACAAAACCATTTACAGTAAAATACAATTTTTTTGCCGGCTTTAATTGCTATAAAGAGGTTTAAAAAAGATTATAAATTTCGTAATGAACAATTTGATAGGAGTGTTTATATTTATTTTGATTTAAAAGTTATGTAAACAGTAAATGATATTAAAAAGGACGTAGGAACTTTATAATTATTTTGCTTATACATACTAAACGAATAATAGTGCCAAGCCTACATACTTTCAGACGCCACCCACTCAAACAATAACAAGTGTAGTGTAATGGTTAGCATAGTTGTCTTTCAAGCTGTACATACGTCCATACCATAATTCTTTACACTCTCACGCTGTCTCACAAGTAAAACATGAAGCCTTCCGAAAAGTTCCGAAGACAGCCGAAGACGTCTGGACCTCTTAAAATTGTAAATATGTTTTAACTATTGTTACTCAAGTTCGTTTATAGCCTCACAAGTACATTCCAAAGCCTTTCGAAGAGTTCCGAAGACTACCGAACACTTCTGAACCCCTCTATGCTTGTATATATGTTCAATTTATAGTTCCCATATTCATATCATAATTCTTTATACTCTCACGTTGTCCCACCAGTAAATCACAAAACCCTTCGAAGAGTTCCAAAGACCGCCGAAGAAGTCTGAACCTCTTCAAACTGTAAGTATTTTCTAACTATCGTTATACAAGTTCTACTAACCTCACAAGCCAATTCCGAAGCCTTATAAAGACTACTGAAGACTTTTACATCAGTTTAAACTGTATATTTGTATTCATTCAATAAGTGCTTAAGTTTTACTTAGTTCCACAAGGAATAACAAAGCCTTCCGAAAAGTTCCAAAAATTACCGAAGACTTCCGAACTGCTTCAAACTGTACAAATCATTCATTTTAACGATTTAGCTTTCATTTGTATATATTTAAGAACTTTATAATTATTTTGCTTATACATATTAAACAAATAATCAAGCCAAGCCTACATACTTTCAGACGGCTCCCACTCGAACAATAACAAGTGCTTCGTTAGTGCTCTCCATAGCCTATAGGATCAACCGACAGTGCTCACCATAGCCTGCTAACACTTCAGCGAGCAGCGCTCTTTATAACTTGCTAAAACTTCAGCGAGCAGTGCTTCCCATAGCCTGCTTTTTCTCCGACAGTGACGCTGTCCGCCGCCGTACCTGGGGAAAATACTTTTGCTTCACATGACCGGGTTGTTAAGATTTCTCCTACGCCTACGAGTATATTGTACCGTCTTTATTTACACAAGCGAGATTAGGGCCATATGGCCCTTTCTTACATCTAACTTGCCAATGTAGATATAGAACATAAAAACTATAGAGAAAAAAAATAGATAAAAACAAAAGGAAAAAACAATAGGTATAAACAATAAACATTCTTAATCGGCCTGATGACCCCAAGAGCAAACCTAACCATTTACATTAACACACACGCACGCACGCTCACACACGCATCACATGCCGAGTGGAGTATGTAGGAACACTGCCATGATACTTATTCTGAAATTTGACTAGTTAATAGATATTTATAATAGAGTTTACGGAATTTGACAAGAGACAATGCTTTTCGAATACCCAAGGGGATCGAATTCCAGATAATCGAGCTTGTAACCAAGAAGGAAGAGTGATATATTTGAGTGTGATGGGTAGGAATAGATCCGATACTTCTTCCGTGCGTTCTACTGTTTTTCTTCCTAGTTCTGCTTCTACTCGTCAGGTTATATGCTTTAATTGCGAAAAACTTGGCCAAGTTTCGACACGTTGTTACGCTCCCTTTCTGTATAGCGTACTCAAAATACATCGTTTTGTATAGCTGGTTGTATAACGGTTGATTTACATTAATAAATAAATTGAATTATTCGTCTTATAAATTTTGGTTCCTTATGTTATTTATCGAAGCCGAGATAAGAGGCGCTCAGATGTTATGGTAACAACTATTTTATATCTACAGATTAGCGTAGTTTTGCAGTTGTTCTTTGTTCATAGATGTTAATTACGTTGAAAATACGGCTTCTTTTGCTTTGACAATTTGAGTTGTAGATTAACTGGAGAGTGTAGTTCTGATTGCATTGAATGAAGGATGCTTTATATGCGAACGTGTTTTACACAACCACACGTGCGGTTACCGATTGTGTTTCTTAGTTGAGTTTTTCTCTTGAAATAACGTGCGTTACGGAACATTTGACGGACTTAATTAATGTTTACACGTTTTTACTAATTGTGGTTTTAGTTGTTTTTCTTGTGGGAAAAACGTTGTAGAACTTGTGAAACTTGACCGATTCTTTCTTTAGGATTAATGTGTGTGCGATCTCGTTTCGTTACCTGTTTTTATCAGTGCAGTGCATACTTTGGATTATCCCAAATGCAGTTTTAAGCTTGGGTTTTGGTTCTAAAAATGATGATTCAGTTGTAGCAGGTTCAGTAGATGAAAAAAAAAGGTTGCTTCTTATAAATATGTATCTCATTCACATGTAAATACAGTTGATACTGTAGTTCTGAATTTTCTACTACCAAAGAATCTAAAATAGATCACTACTTGTGCAAATTTCGTTATGCAAAAGCGTTAGATTTTTCTTTGTTACCATATGTAGCAAATAAAACACCTCGCGTTACTGTTGGTTTAATGCAAGAACTTATTAGATGACAGGCATTACATCGTGCCTTGAAAGCCCGCGATTCTAAATTCTAAATTTTTACTACAATTTTTGCGATTTGTGTTACAAAATATTTCGAAATTATTGTCTCAGGAAATAGAATTAACAAGAAATTTATCAATGCTACATGGTTCCATCGGGATGATGATGTCTGCTGCTAACACCAGTGAAACGCGTAGGTGTGAGTTAGTGTAAAGGGTAAGCAATTCCATCCACACCCTCACAGTCAAGGGTGCAGTGCTTCGTTAGTGTAGGACATCGTGAATCCCCCACTCCAATTACAAGGAAGCGTTACTGAAGGACTTTCTGTAAGTTGAACTATTTCCTACTTAGTATTACTTTAAATATCTAACCGTTGTTTTGCCATATCTTCGTCGTTCTGAGACATTTTTGCAATAGAACTGCATGCTTTTAAAAAAAAAAAGAAAAATAATAATACTACTAGATTACTCGTATCAATGGTGTCTTATCTTTTTATCTTGAATTAACAGTTTGTCTGATTTATGTTTAATTGGTGTGTGAGGAAACGTTTCTACTACTCCTCAATATTACCTCACTTTGTAATCAAAATTTTTTTTGTAATGCTTTTATCGTGATTATAATATATAGTTTTTTTTTTCCAAAACAGTTTTCTTACATCTACAAAGTACTGAATAATTTATGCTTAATCTTTTGTTTTTCAGGTTTGCTTAATTATTTTTCTTACAGGTACTGTCACTAACTCCTTACCGCCGTATACATTATATGTCAGTTTGCTTCCTACAACCCCCCCTAATCTCCGATTGAGCCCGGTCATTCCGTGATTTCTTTGTGTTACGCACGGCTACAAGAACAACGTAGCATAAAATTGGCGCCCAACGTGAGCAACACAAGAATTACGTAACAACGTTGTACCTGTCCTCAAGTACTCCATTGTTTTGGTTGCGGATATAAGGGAGTTTCTCGCCGCAACTGTCCACACTATCATCCTACTACTTACAGGTCTTCAAATTATACTTCCAATTCTGTTCTCAGCTCTAAGAGCCAAAATTCTTCTGCTTCTAATTGCACGTTCTTATCTGTACCTCATCTAGGTCATCCGGCTCCCACTATCAAAACATACTCTTCTCCGGCAAATATAACTTCGAACAAAATTTCTCCTGTTTCTAGTTCTACACCCTATTCTACTCCTCCTTCCGCTCGCCCCACTTATTCATTCTCACCCCAGACTTTGCCTCCACCACCCTTACAACCCATGCTTCGGATTAGTGACTTGCAGGTAGCTTCTCAAAAGTTTGTTCCCGCTTTCTTAAATGATTCTAACTAAGAAATTCCTGTCGTATCTGCAAGCACACATGTCGTTGAAGTAACGATAATTTTTAATTCAGTCAGCAAAGGTCCACTTGATGTCCACGAACCTGTATCTTTAATTTCTGTTGCTGTTGCTGTCAAAATTATACATGTTCCTACTTTCTTAAATTGTTCTACGCAAGAAATTTCTGTCGTGTCTACAATAACAGCTGTAGCCGAAATGACGATAACTTCCAATACAGTCTGCGAAGGCCCTGTTAAAGTTAGGGAACCCGTAGCTGTGATGCCTGTTGCTGTCATCGTCAAAGTTTTGTCTGATCTTGTTTTGTTATCTATTGTTGTTAAGGAATCAGTTCCTATTGTGGCTGAAGTTTTGTCTGTTCCTAGTCTGTTGTCTAACTGTGATGAAGTCTTACTGGATTCTATTCCTTTAGCGGACGTTGATGAAACGATATCTCCTCTTACAAATTTTTCTCATGCTGACAAAATGATATTTGCTTCTGTTCTTTTAACTAAGGTTGGTGAAATCTTAGCCGAGGTCATGTTATCTAATGTTGACGAAGGTCAACCTGATTCTGCTTCCTCATTTATCGTAGATGAAGTTGTTCCTGATGCTGTCTGTTTTTGTACGGTTGATGAACTCCTGCCTGGTTCTGTTCCTTTTTCTAAGGCGAATCCTCCTACAGCCTATGCCGTTTTCCTTCATAACTGTCATACTTCTAGTCCTTCATCTAACGCCGTTGAAATTTCATCTACTTCTGTCCTTCTGTGATACGTAACGGAAGTGTGCTCTGCTTGTGCCTCTCTTCGTAAGGTTGATTCTCGTACAGCCAATACTTTTTCTTTTCTACTGTGGATGTTCTGACAACCCATGATGTTTCTTTTTCTATCGTTGACTTTCTTACCTCCAACCCTAACAACAAACAACTTTCTTTCTTAACTCGTTTTGGGTTTTCCAAACTACCCTTGCCACCGCGGGTTACAACTACTACACCCCCTGCTGTCCCTGTTTTGAGGAAAACTGCCCATAAGAGGCAAACATTTGTCTATGCCCCTTACGAACCAATGTTATACTTCCGACTGTTCTAGTCTAAGGTATACTGTTAAAGTCCCGCGCGTAATTGATAAGAGCCACTACGACAGTTGGTAACATAATAAACACGTTCATGTTATTGCGCAACAAGGGATTACGTCATTCTTGCGTCTCAAATTTTTATCACATACAAAGAAAAAGATAAATATACTCACGTAAAATGTGGAGCTCTTCACAACATGGCAGCTATTCTGGGGGCAGGAACTTGGTGTTAGTTGGGCGTGGTTTGGCCTTCGCCCCCGTTGAAACCAAATTAATTTGTCTTCCCTCTTCTTTTTGTAGCGGTACGATAAAGGATCAACCAGCTAGGTGGAACCATAATATGGTACGATAAAGGAAACCTACATTCTGAAAAGGAAAAGACAACGGCACGACACAGGTCACGTCCCTGTTCGACGTTTCGTTCACTCCATTCCGCACTCCTCGTCTGCGCATTCTCTGGCACCGACGCAACGGTCTAAAGGATGCATTTTGTAGACGTTTCACCCACTTTTTAGGCTTCATCAGGACAATAAAATAATTTTTTATTGTCCTGATGAAGCCCCTACAAAAGTGGGCGAAACGTCGACCTTAATTTACAAAATGACACGGTCCCAACCCGAACCATAAATAATTATACTGTCTAAAGTGACCGAAATGCACGCACAAGTCTACTTTTTAAAATATTGGCGCGGTTTCAGTCACATATTTTAAAACTGAAACCTGAAATGTTTACATAGCCGATTTTCGGCATGTAACACCTAAAGATATGTCAGGAAAATCCTAATGTACTTGATCTCGTTTCGTTCTCCTTCTGGCGGCGCAAACGTCTTAAACCCAATATCTAGTCCTCGTGCCCCAGATTCTTATGCCGACTTTGGTCTCCTAAAGCTTTGATTTTTGGACGTTACGATTTCGTTTTACTTCCCTGTTTTACCTGGTTCTCCTTTCTTTTTCTTTCACTCGTGTGGGTGCGGGAATAGAATAGCCTCATGGTACGACTTGCCTGTCGTAAGAGGCGACTACAGCGGTCCAACACATACACACACTTTATGCACGTCCAATCCATACCCACACACTTCATATACACACACACGTTCACCCACACGCTTCATAAATACAATGCTCTACTTGGTTCTCTTCTCTTTCTTTTTCTGTCACCCGTGTGGGTGCGGGAATAGAATAGTTCCATGGTACGACCTGCCTGTCGTAAGAGGCGACTACAGCGATCAAACACATACACACTCGCACACTCTATACACGCATAACACATACACATACCCTTTTTACACCCCCCTCCACACACACTTACACACACACACACACATATGCACACTCTCACCCCTACTCATACATAACTACGTTGGGATTCTGTTTTATTTTCTTTTGTACGATTTTAGTTTTTTTGTGGGTTTTGTACTTGGTGTTGGTGTTATTCTTTTTAGTTTTTTGTTCTCGTTCTTTTCGTTCCACTTTCCTTTCTCTATCCTTTTGCTGGTCCTTTTTGCTGTCGGTCCCTGGTCCGATTGTGTTTCGTCCATCCGCTCTTGTGGTAGGTGCTTTCTAGTCCGTTTTTCTTTCTTCGGAAGCCACGACTTAGTCGACTCTAGGACTAGTTAGCTATTTTTTCTTTGGTTCTTCAGTTACGATTCTTGGTTACCACAGTTGATAGTACATCGTTTCTTTTACCAGCGTCTTTCTCTCTTCCTCTTGTTTTCCCTTGTTGTTCCATTACATCCTTGAGGCTTGACCTTTGGATATTGGACTGAATGGTTTTCAAATTAAAACAAGCAGGCAGGAAATTTTTAAATATGAAATAGAACGTAACGAAAGATTTTAAGATTATTCGTTGGCCAACCTATTGCACCTATCGCGAATGTACAACACTTCCGAATAACCTGAAATAGTATATTGTACAACGAGCATGGAATGATGCCCATTTCTCACGAGTATGATAAATTGCAGCACAAGCTGAAAGCGAGTGCTGCAAATCATACGAGTGAGAAATGGGCATTCCATGCGTGTTGTACACTATACTTTTTCTACGACTGTAGTATGCACTTTTTAAATGTGATACCTCTTTTGTTAATAATATAAAATACATGGTAAGTATAGGAGTATACATTTTATTAATATCATTAGTTTATTATCGTTTGTGAATATACATAAATTCAAAGAAAAGTACAAATTTATCATAATAAAAGTAAATAAATTGATTTAAGTTTAGTTTTTAGATTCATTATTATTAATAATATCAAAGGTTACATTGCAATTATTAAACGTCATTGTAGAAGGTGTTTTCCCAAAAACTAAATTTTCTTGACGTTGGAAATTCTTGTCTTTGGACGTTGATGGAACATTTGATGTGCTATCAATTGAATTTTGTATTCTGTTGCCTACATTCAACTTATTTGTTAAAGAATCGGCTATATAGTTTTCTACGACTGATGTTGTTTTCCAGCCACCGTGCCTTTTTAAAGATGTTATATCTTCTCCAGCATCTACAAGAATAGTGGCGGAAGATCTCCGGAAACAATGACCAGTATATAATTCCGGATTGGGTAGTTTTAAATACGTTGCAATTTGCTTTCCCATAGCACCAAATTTATTGATACCCACTTTCTGTGTGGTGCATTTTCCTTTCTGATAATTTAAGAAAAAACTAGGATCGCAAACATTTGATGGACGTAGATTCCAGTATTTTTTTGTGATTTCATAAAAATTACACGATATCGTAAAGCTGCGTATAATTTTTGTTTTCGTGTCGGGAACTGTAACTAATATCGCAGAACCCAATTCCGTGAAATGAGTAATCTTCATCTGACGTAATTCCTGTCTGCGGCAAGCACCCATAATTCTCATAATTAATGCAGTCTGTAACAATATAAAAATAGCTATAAACACGCATTATTCTGTTAAGTTAATATTACATACTTTTGTCAGAAGAAACTGTTGATCCGGAGCCTTAGTAATAAATTTATTTATTTCCTCTGTTGTAAAAATTTTTGATTTTTTCGATTTATAACCGCTTGACTTCCGTTTGAGAAACGCTCTTAATTTTCCATACTTTGATATATCTACATTATGATGGATGGTGAGACTTGTTCTCAACATAGAATAATGCGTCCACTATGTCGGAGATTTATACTTATTACATAATTCATTAAAGTACGCAATTAAAACATTTTCAGAATAAGATATTGTCTTTTGATATCTTCGCCAATCCATAAACGATTTATAAGCAGTCTCATATTTTTTTTTGGAAATTTCCGGTAATAAATTTAATGTAGTAGCATTTGCGCTTCCACAATATTTGGAGGCGTCGGTTCTAGTTCGCTTTCACTATCACTAGCCATTTTTTAAAGACTTTGCAAATACTTTAGGATTTTAAACGCTTTCACAGTATGAAATTATTTATTTGACATTTATTGGTTTATTATTTGTTTCATAGCCCACCTTTGAAGACTCGGCCGTCATTGGAAATAAGATGCAAGTGCAGGGCTACTTGATTAATAGAAATATAAGCGCAACCGTGCAAATTGAACATTCCCGTACTGGTTGCTTAGCAACTTGCCTAGCAACGAGTGCGGGAATAAAAACCTGTATAGAATGTAGTAGATTTCTCTATCAAAAACACACCTAAAATAGGCTCGTTCCAAAACAGTCGTAGAAAAAATTAATTTTCTATGTATAACGTTATTAATATTTGAAGCAAAAACTTGCGTTTGCCATTTATGGGGGAGAGCAATCGGTTTAGGGTGCAGGTTTTAGGACCATTTGCTATGGAACCTATTGTATCTAGCCGGAATGTGCAACATCTTCGAATAACGTGAGAAAATAATTTTTTAATGTATAACATTACTAATATTTGAAACATTTTGTGAATATTTTCTTACTGGGGAGCAATCGATTTGGAGTGGAGGGGTTTTAAGATTATTCACTGGGGAACCTATTTCACTTATCGCGAATGTGCAACACTTTTGAACAATTCAATAAATTTTTTTCAATGTATAATATTATTTAATATGGTGGTGCTGAGATTGTTACTATTTTACATTATTTTCTTAGTATATCATCTTACTTTGTCATTCATTCATTCATTATTCATTGTATTGTTGGCTATGCATAGGCCTCGGCCCAACCTAACCTTCTCAGTTACTGTAGAAGTTTAACATTTGGGACCTTACGTGCTTACATGTCGCCGATTGCCTTGGAGGGATAGACTAATGAGTTTGACTTATCCTCTGCATGCTAGTGGTGTAGCTGTCAGGTGTAGTGTCACTTAGTTGAAATATACTGTATGTAATGCTAGTTGATTGAATGAGTTGCCATGGTATTATGTTCTTTTTCTTATTATTGTCGCTCGGTTGAAGATTTGTTAGATAGGATACCAGCGAGAAAAGGTTCAGTTCTTTAGGATGGTTCAATATTAAGGGTTGGAGGTTCGGTATAGGAGTGACTGGGTCTAGGTTGATTCTGATTTTGAGGTGTACTTGGTAGATAGATGCCAGGATGCAAGCGTAAACTAGGTGTAATGGGGTTTTGGGGATTGGTTGTCTCAGTGACAATATGGAGATGGGACTAGTTGGAGTTGATGGAACCATGACAAGTAAAAAATTTCATGTTAGAAGGGAGCAAAAATGGGATGTGGGGTGAGATATTTGAGATGTTGGAAAGATGTCATAAGTGAATCTGCCGGTTATGAAAGTGGTACGGGATTCTTCCTAGGTATGGACTTTTGAGCGCTGGATGAGGGTTTTGATTTCTGTTTTGGGAAAGGTTCGGCGTTCATCAAGGCGTAAGCTTCTATCATGTAAGATGATGGGCAGGGTTTTCTTGAGGTTGTGCATCTGAAATGTGACTTATATGGGGGATTTATAATAAAATTTGTAGGGCGGAGGTGGATTTGCTACGGGTTGCTCAGGAGTAGAAGGAGTCTAATGATTGGTTAAGTTTAGTTCTAGCTGAAGGTGGGGTGAAGGGGAGCCAGCAGTCTGCTGCGTAACGGATAATAAGTATTATGATCTGATTGAGTATAAGTCTGCGGTATGGTTTGTCAAGTGCACTAATTTTGGAAGGGGGTGGCGTAGGTTGTGTTCGATTAATTTGGTTTTGTTCTGTAGTTTTGTTATTTGAAGGTAGGTTTTCAGTCCAGTGTCAATATGAAAGCCTAGATAGAGTGCGGATCAGTAGAAGGTAAGTGGGGAATTTAAAATATGGATTTGGGGGCTACGTTGGAGGTCAAGAAATCCTTTCAGAAGGAGGATTTTGGATTGTGAGAGAGAAATAGGTTGTTTGTTTAGAAAGAGCCATGTTTCGACGGATTTTATAAGGATAGAGACAGTGTGTTCTAAGAATGCGCCGGAGTCTGTATAAATTAGGAATCATCTGCGTAGGTATAGGTGGATGAATTATGGAGATTGAGATCAAGTGATGGATTAATGGATAAGTTCCATAAGGTAGGGGATAGCTTGAAGCCTTGGAGGCAACCTTGTGAAAAAGGTTGGTCACACTACAATAATTGACGGATAGGTGACCGTTCGCGATGTGAGAAATGATTAAATTAAATGGAAGAGGTTACTTTGAAAATTAACGAGGCGAAGTTGGTTTAGGAAGTTTGGTCACCAAAGAACATCGGGGGCTGATTGGAAGTAAAGGGACAGGGCAATTACTTATTTGTGATTGGATAACTGGGCTGAGGTGATCAAAGAGCGGATTGTTTGTTCTGTACTGCGACCAGTACGGAAGCCGTATTGGTTGGGGGATAGGAGAGAATTTTGTTCTATGTGAGAGTTAAATTTGGAAAAGATTACCTGTTAGCATAATTTACAGAAAGCATGTGCCTGTAGGAGTTGGGATCATCTGAAGGTTTATTAGATTTAAGGATAAGGGTGATGTTGGTGGATTTAAATGTGTTTGGGAAAATTCCTCAAGCTAGGCATTTTTAAACAGGAAGTGTACGGTTTCTTTGAGAAGGGGCCATGATTTTTAGATTGTAAAATCGGTTATGAGGTCTGGACCGGGGGCTTTATTTGTATGAATATAAATGATATGTGTATGCGTTTACTACTTGTAGATGTTTATTAAAGGGGTTTTGTATGAACTAATATTTATTTTGGCCGCCACTTGGCAACAGAGCACCATATTGAAGTGACGATCGGCTGTCTTCGAAATTTTAGGCTGTCATGTTTGAATGTTGGCTTTGTATCTTTGATGTCTACCAAAATGATAGCGTAACTTACGGTTTTTATTTATAAAATTTTCTTCATTTTAATAAAATATTAATAATGAAGAGAATAACGAGCAATTATGTAAATGGAATGCTTCAACGTACTATTTACAAAATTTGTACGTTTGGCGTTTACAATAAACCAAATGGCAAAATTTTTAAAAGTAAAGTTGTTATTGGAACACCCCTTATTTTAAATCTGGCAAGTAGCAGCCCTTAAGATTGCGTGACGCGTCACCTAAATGGGTTTGCAATCTAACCGGTGTAGAAAACTAAAAGTCGTACTTCTGTTTATAGTGATATTTCATTGAAAAGTTCATTTTACTTCTCTGGAGGTTGTGGGAGTGAGACTGCATGGTAGATGTGGCTGAAATAACTTAAATTTTTGCCTTCGTTGTTTTGTCGATAAGAAAACAGTAGTCCAATGTATGATATTGTTGCGAGCTTCTATTAGGCAACCCGGCTAAACTAGAAGTGACACTTAGTGACAGTGCTGAGAAAATGGAGGAGAGGTCGGCTTAAGTGAAAGTGACACTAAATGAAAAAACATAGTGAGGTCAGTTGAACTGAAATCAAACCTTACAGAAAGGTTAAGTGAAAATGCTAAGAAAATGGAAAAAAGGATTAGTGAAAATACTGAGAAAATGGAAAGGGTAAGTGAAAATGCGTCCAAAATGTAAGAAAAGTTGAATTAAAGTACAGCCAGGTTAGAACGAAGATTAATGGAAAGCTCAATTGCATTGAAAGAAGATTTCACTGAACAGGTAAAAACAGTTGAGCAAAAGTTAGACAGTAAATTGGTACAAATGGAAGAAGATGTGATGAGGCTGCAAGAACAAATGATTTCACTAACAACGGAGTGTTTTGGATTAGCAAACCAAGCTGTAAATCAGAACATTCCAGAAATAAGAAGCATGGAAGGAAGCGAGTCATTACCGTCAAAATTTAAAGTAAAACCACCCACATTCGATGGTAAAACACATTGGCCCACATATTTGAAACAATTTGAAGCTGCTGCAATAGCCAACGGTTAGTGCAACAAAGGGAAGGCTATCTCTTTAATAGTGGCCCTACGGGGAGAAGCTCTTAACATCTTGCAAGCGATTCCCAATCACCAGCAAAATGATTACGGCCTCTTAACATCGAAGCTTGAGATGACATATGAAGACGCTCACCTTCAACAGGTTTACCATGCACAAGTTAAGAACCGCTCGCAAAAGACAAATGAAAGCCTGCAAAAATTTGAAGCTGACATTGCCAGATTAGTTAGATTGGCATATCCAACGGCACCAGATAGTTTCCTCGAACAACTGACTGTTCAAACATTTGTGGATGGCGTTAAAGACAGCGAAATACAGCAAGCGCTAAGATTAGCACGGCCAAAAATGTTAGACGACGCACTGGCTCATGCGCTTGAATTTGAAGCAGCTAGGCAGACATCATACAGGGTGAGTAACAAAGTTTGGTCTGCCATAGAAGAACCTGGTCAAGCGCAGAACAGCATAGAAGAAATAATCAACCGTGTAGCGGAAAGGCTGGAATGACAACGACCGCGGAGATGGGGTCTGCGAGGAACTGCGGTGAAGTTGGTGATATACAGAGACGCTGTACTTAACCAAAAAAACAACCGGTTGAGCAGCAGGAAAACTAGAGCAAGTCGACGTAAGGGGGCGAACGTCGACAGCACAACGTAGTGCCCCGGAGATTATCATCCGGGAGTCTGGACAGTATTTATATCGATGGTAGAATAAATGGTAGGATTGTCCGATTACTCCTGAATACAGGAGCGAGAAGGACAATTGTGAGACCAGATTTGGTTGGTCGTGGGAAAGTGCTATCTGTATCGGTATGTCTTCAAACGGCAAGTGGTGAGAAAACTTCTACTCACGGAGAGACTGTCGTAACGTTGGGAATTGGAGACAAACTAATTAATCATCGTGTGTTGGTAGCTGAAATCACAGAGGAAGTGATTTTGGAAATGGATCTCCTGAGAGAATATGGGTTTCATGTAAACATGAAAGAAGATGTGCTACGGATAGATGACGATGAGATTTCATTTCAAGGGACGAGTAACAAGACGATGCAAGTTCGAATGATTCGTGATATGAAAATATCCGAGAAGGCGGAAATGATAGTAATGGGACGGCCGGATGGTACGCTCCGGGAAGGACAAATAGGCATGATGGAAGCAACAGAATCGGAAATGGGCTACGAGGGATTACTGATTGGAAGAACGCTGGTAAAGGTTCAAAATATGATACCAGTAAGGGTGCTGAAAATTTATTCGCATACGGTGACCCTGAGGAAAGACATGATTGTTGAAAGTTGCATTCCAGTATGCAATATTAAACGTTGTGTGGACGACACGAAAGATAAACCAGCCAACGGTTGCTCACAGAAATTGCCGGATATGTTGATACCTTCGTGTCAAGGATTAAACGGCGACCAACTGGGCAGTTTTCTAGGATTGTATATATTACTGACGTTTTATACTTGGGTTTGCCAACATTGCCAAACCGTTAACGAAATTAACCGAAGATGGACAAGAATATAATTGGAATGACGACTGCCACAGTGCATTTGAACAACCGAACCGGTTACTAGTTACAGCTCCAATTTTGAGTTATCCACGGATAGAGGAGAAATTTGTGTTGGATACCGATGCCAGTAACACAGCTACAGAAAGCGTTCTTACTCAAGTGCAGGATGGACAAGAAAAAGTTATTGGGTATTGCAGCAAGGTCTTGTCACGGCCAGAAAGGAACTATTGTGTGACAAGAAGGGAGCTGTTGGCCGTCGTCAAATCCGTAGACCACTTTTATAAGTACTTTTACAGCCGTAAATTTCCGTTGAGAACAGACCATGCTGCACGAAAATGGTTATTGCAGTTTCGAAATCCTGAAGGGCAAGTTGCAAGGTGGATAGAGCGGCTGCAGGAATATGACTTTGACACAGAACATCGTGTAGGAACTAGCCATCGGAATGCAGACGCTCTATCAAGGAGACCTTGTCCGGTAGACTGCAATCATTGTTCCAAGATGGAAGAGAAAATAAGTGTCATCCATAGAATGACGGTAACCGATGATACTTGGTAATCCGAAAGAATACGAGGAGACCAGGAGAATAACGCCGAATTGGGACGTATTATTGAGTGGACTCATTGGTTATTGAAAATAAAGTCTTGAAACGACACCTGAAATGCGAAGATGGCACTGAGAGACTCCAAGTGATAGTACCGAGAAGCAGAGTGCCGGAAGTGTTGCAGCACTTGCACGATGGTATTTCCAGAGAGCACTTTGGCGTGAAAAGAACCCTCGAAAGAGTGAGAGAAAGATTCTATTGGATGAACTGCGAAGAGGATGTGAAGGAGTGGTGCCGGAAATGTGAGTTGTGTGCCTCTTCAAATGTTCCGGTCACAAAACGGAAAGCCCCAATGAGACAGTATAACGTGGGGAATCTTTTTGAGAGGGTAGCCATTGATATAGCTGGTCCGTTTCCTGAATCAGAGAAAGGAAATAAATACATCTTGGTTGCAATGGATTATTTTACCAAATGGCCGGAGGCATATGCTATACCTAACCAAGAAGCCAAGACGGTTGCAGATGTACTAGTGAGGGAAATGTTTTGTCGCTTTGAAGTTCCGTTGGAATTACACTCCGATCAAGGTCGGAACTTCGAATCAGCGTTGTTTCAAAACGTCTGCAAGCACCTTGGAATCAGGAAGACTAGAACCACGCCACTTCATCCCCAATCGGATGGAATGGTTGAAAGAATGAACAGGACGTTAGAAAAGTACCTGGCCAAAGTTGTCTCTGAACATCAACGAGACTGGGACCAATATTTACATTTGTTCCTACTGGCGTACCGATTTTCGGTACATGACAGCACAGGATACTCGCCCGCTTGCGTGATGTTAGGACGTGAATTGCAGCTACCATGTGATCTTCAGTTTGGATTTAAACCTGGAGAAGAGATCGCAGGTGAAGATTACGTTAGTAAGCTTTGTGAAAGATCAAATAGCATTCACGAAAACGTACGAAAGAATATCCAGGCAGCAAGCGATCGAAGGAAATCACAATATGACACGAGAGCACAAGAAGGTGGTTATCAACCTGGAGATTTAGTGTGGTTGTATAATCCACAAAGAAAACGTGGGTTGTCGCAAAAAATTACAAAGACAATGGGAAGGCCCGTACTAAGTGATGAAAAGGATTAATGATGTAGTGTACCGGATTAGAAAATCTCCCCGTGGTAAACCGAAACTGGTACACTTTGACCGTTTAACATCCTACGCAGGCAACAACCAAGAAGGCTCGAATAATGACAATAGTGTTCGACAAGTTATTACTCATGTGTCAAATGTAGATTTTGAGAGTTTTATGGCGGCGTATGGTGGTTTCGCTAAGGCGAGATTTGGCGTTGTTTTTGAAAAACAGCAAGATCTGTTTAGAGCACCAGAAAAGTATTCCCTTGCACATTGCGTAGCTCAAGATTTGGAAATGTCAAAGTGAATAGCTGTTGGTTTCAAGAAAAAGTTTGGATGTGTGGATGAACTAGTACAACAGCAGCCAACTGTAGGAAAAGCTTTGGTTTTTCAGGATAAAAATCGTTATGTTTGTTATCTGGTCACCAAAAATTCTTCATGGCAGAGACCTAGTTATGGACATCTATGGGAGGCTTTGCTGAATCTTGAGGCTCAGATGATGGAAATGGAGTAACGAGACTAGCGGTGCCCAAGCTAGACTGGACTGGATCGCTTAGATTGGAGGATAGTCCGAAATATGCTAGAAGTAGTTTTCCAGAGAACCAACGTCCAGGTCCTTGTTTGTTGTTATCAACCGGTTGCCTACCAAGACCAAGAAAAGAGTGTTGACTGTTATTTCCAACGACGCGGTGGATGCACCAGAGGAGATAGCTGCCGATACCGTCATCAGTCATCGAATTGGCGTCAAAATGTATTTACAGTTACGAAACGTAACCGTTTTAAAGAAGGGGCAGTGTTGCGAGCTACTATTAGGCAACCCGTCAAACATACACAAGCGCTGCAAGTACTACATATTCTACAGGGAACGAGAAGCTTCTGGCAATTACTGAAGGATGAGTCATCCTTTTCAATTCACGGTATAAATAAGAGCGATGATGAAGTACAGGGTTAGTCTATATCAGAATGTCGAATGTAAATTAAGTCGTGTAAAGTTAGATAGTTGAGCTTTTGGAAGTCCAAGAGTATATATAAATGTTATATTATGTGTCTAATGTACATGCAGCTTGTAGAATACATAAATAGACAAAAGTGTAATAAATAAATAGTTGTGTTATTAATGGACCTATGGTAAAGAAATTAGTTTAAAAAGATATTAGTGCTTGTAAATTCATTAGTGTGATAGTGCTTCATTGTTAATCGGACTGAAAACATCTATAAATAAGGCATATACTGTTAATTAGACTTGTGAGCAGTGAGTAATAAAGACTCTTGTTATTACTTGTTTTAAATTAGTGAAACGCGGTAGTAGTAGCCCGCTACAATATCTAACTGAGATAAATTATATCGTAAAAATAATTGTAGACATAAATGCAAGGTTCTTTAATTCATCATGACGCTTAAACTGTACAAACCCTTAAATCAAGTAATGGTTTTGTGTTTTAAAATAAAAATAAAGAAAGAATACAAATGGTTGTTAAATACAACTATAAGAGAGTTAAAACGACTTAAACTTGTCTCCGGGAAGTCCTTTAGCTCCTACATTAGTCACCTTAAAGACTGCTCCAGCTGGATATGCTTGCTTAACTCCATTTATTGTTAGTTGAGCGCTGGTTACGTACAATATATCCAAGTTTGGACCACCAAAAGCAGCTGATGTAATCTTAAAATAAAAAATTGTGTCAATAAATAAATGGAAATGTATTGTATATGTTAATATACCTATATACATATATGTATATGTAATGCACGTGGTCTATCAATGTTATATAAAAGTACGCGCACACTAATACAGAGCATTTTAAAGGAGCATTTAAATAGAAATCAATCTAAGGACCAACATCAACAGTAGACTAAAATAAAGTGATAAATGGAATCGGAAGGATATAGGATCTTCAAGGGTAAGAGGCCTAAATCTAATGGGAAAAGACATACCACACCTACAAAACGGCTTTATCGTGAACAGGAAAATAATCAACTCCATAACATACTTCTGCTCACCAAATGAAAGACTAGCAATCATGACACTAAGGTGCAAGGCCGCCCACAGAATAATTTGTAGAGGGGGTCAAGACTACTTTCAAAAATATTAGTTATGTTACACAAAGGATGAACACTGTTAATGCAACTCCGTTACCGGACGTATTGGAAAGTAATGTAAGGCATAAAATCTTATTTCCTTAGAGTAGCTCAAAAGCAGTTAGGACCATCGATAATGCAGCGTTTTTTAATATTATAGTTGAAATCACGAAAGAATGCATTCACGCCATAGGTTACTGAATTTAAAAGCGATATACATTAAAAGTATGTCGGTGTTTAATTCAGAAATCTATGACGCGAATGCATTCTTTCGAGATTTCGGCTATAGTATTTGAAATTGAAAGAAAAACGTAGGATTGATAGTTTCTTAATAAATGCAGCATTCTGTAATTAATCGAATTTTCATAAAGTGTAGTGTTACTTACCAATCTGGTAATTGCTGGTGCAGCAGGCTATCAATTCTTTTGGCTTGATGATGCACAGGGTAGCAAATGGAAAAGATTGGATTTTACATTAGCACACACTAATTGAAAATTGAATGGACTTATTCCAATACACGTAATAAGCCGCCCGTAAGAAATGTAAAAATACAGACACGACACAACCATATTTAACGGAAACAGAAAAGCCACATTGTCAATGAAATGGCCACAAACCACAGATATTAATTAATAGTAAATAAATATCCGACTGGCACTTTAAATAGTGTCTTTAATATTTGTTGCACAAACAAACATGACTAAGAACTAAGAAGGGTACAATAAACTATTATAACTGGCACTGCTGAATAGGATTGTTCTCGCGTTTTATTAATCATCATCATTTTTGAATAAAAATATCAATCTTCTTCGGTCTTGACCAAATCTATTTAGGACTTCATGTATAAATGCTTGTTTCTCCCTACCTACCATGCCCTTATGTACACTAAGCATGCATAAACCTGATAATCTGTCCCCTGACATGCTTGATCTAAGCCACGATTTTACCCGCTTTAGCGTACTAAATGACCCTTCTATTGTTGCAGTAGTTGGAGGTAATGCCAAAAAAATATTCAGCGCAGTTTTGATGGCCGGAAAAAAAGAAACTTCATTATCAAGCAAATGTACAAAGTCTGTATCTTGTTGAATCTCTCTATTTTGCAAAAGTTCAACCCACGTTTGCAACTGTTCTAAAAAGTTATCAATGTTGTAACTTCTGGCTATTTCTTCTTTTTTATTTAACAATGCTCTTTTTATATTGTTGTCTTTTAAGTTATTTGGATGTAATCCAGAGAGTAAAAAAGAAGTCGTAGCATCTTCAGAAAACCTTGTGGAAATAGACTGTATAACAGAATCCAAATAAGGAATAAAAAGGCTTACTCGAAAGTAATCTTCAACACTACTCATATGATAATTAGACCTATGAGTTTGTCTTGGTGCAATACGTGGTAATGTGATTTTCAATCCAAAACCATGGGCATGTTTAACACTTTTTTTATAAACCTCTTTAAAATATTGTTCAGGATCACTACGGCGTGTCTTAAAAAGTTTGAGTAGTTCATCTATGTGCTGTTTAAGGGAAATTAGTTTATACTTTTAGACTGCAGTGCATTACAAACAGGTTCCAATTTGCTAGAATATTTGGCCATAATATGCAGACAAAGAATAAATTTCGACGAAAAAACGCAATTTAAAGGTTGACCTTTCCCTATTTCTTGTCTGAGCACAATTTTTTCCCTAATTATTGTTCCACAAATTGAAATTATTTGATTTTGAGTTCTGTGAGAGGTGTATTTTGAGTTCTTGCAAAACTTTAAGTGCTCGTTTAGAATGTGATTCCCACTTTCTATTCTGAATTGTAAAAGATCCTCAAAATTACCTTTTTTATCACCTCGTAATGGCAAATCATGCATACCACAAAAAATGACGGTGGATATTATTGGTATAAGTTTTTTGCGATTCGATTCAATCAAATCCCGCTCAGCTTCATTTATATGAGAGGTAATTGATAGACGTTTTCCTTCAATAATTTTTGTAAAACTAGAAGCTTTTATAGTTGAATCACGATGCCATTCGGTTGTAGCATGTGCTTTTGCAGAAGCGACAAAGTCATGATATTTTGTGAAGGGCTTCACAATGAAAGAACCTAGAATCCCTCTTTTAACAGTTGGCCGAAAAACTACGCAATATTTGCAAAGTGCGCCTTTGAGTCAGTGGCGTAACTACGATTTTTGGGCCCCCCCGCAAAAATTTTAAAGTGGGCTCTCTTTAAAATGTATTACTTTTACTGGCTTATATTTAGCCATATTTTTAAATTATAGTACATGTAGAGAAGGAAGCAGTATAGAATTAAATACATATACTATATTAATCAAGTGCTTTATTAATTATAAAACCAAATTACATAAATTCAAACTTATAAGTTAATTAATATTAAATCTACATATTTATACGCCGCACAAAATTATTTACACCTAAAAATTTGATACAGTAAAAACCTATGAGCTAGCAGACATTCCAAATCAAATTCAAAATTTTGTTTTTCTTGCATGTTTTGCTGCAAACGCGTTTATTGTATCCTCTATATTCATATTTTTGGCAGTGTCATGTTCTACTGCTAAGAGGATAAATCGTCTAATCTATCTTGTGAAGTGCGGTTCCTAAGATAATTTTTAATAATTTTAATTTTGAGAAAGATCTCTCCGCACTTGCAACGCTAACGGGTAAAGTTAGGTATAACATTAAGGCTGTTATGGTGTTTGGAAAACTGCTAGAACCTGTAGATTTGGAAAGTACTAGATATTCTAAAAATTGTAAGATACCGTTAACATTTTTAATTCATCACAAATAAGTCTATTATTTTGAGTGTAGTAAGTTCTATACCTATAGCATCATTTAAATCTTTGTAGTAAAATTTTGCAATTGTTTTGCCTTAGATAAAATATCGTCTGCAGTTAAATTCAAAAATACATTAGGTTCTAAGAAATTAAACTTTTCGTTTACATGAAAAAGCGATTTAAAACGATTCGACAGCTGTGAAATTATAATATCCATTACGCGATAAAATACATTTATTTTAAATTTAAATTCTTCATCATTAAATCGATAATCATTGGATAATTCATCGTAATGCTTTTTATTTTTGGTTGCCTTTTTTATAAATTCCGGTTTAATATTCCATTGCCCTGCAACTTTCGCTGCTTCCTCCTTGATGTTGGAATAGTTATTTCTTGTTTCCTTGAAAAATTTTAAAGTTTTTGAAATAAGAGAGTTATCTGATTAATATTCGCCTTTTCACTCTGAGCAGTTTGTGAGAGCTTGTTAAGCTCTTCTAGAATTTGACTTAAAAACACTTAAAAAATAAAATTAAAATTATCCATGCTAGTTAATATTTGCTTTGCGTCATTTCGTTCATCTGTTTTTTGATATCATAATAATTTTATTAAGAGACATTACTATATCTTTATACCGAATTCTTATGGCAGCTAAAGATTTTACTCGATCCGCCCAACGTGTCGGATTTAAGCGTTTCAATTGTGTGAAATTTTCTTTAAAACAGAAAGCCAATTCCATCTTACTATACTATTAGCAAAAATGTATATATGTTTTCTAAAAGTAGAAAAACGATTCTATTTCTTTTATACCTTTAACGGCATCATTTATGACTAGATTTAAGTTATGGGCACTACAGTGCATATATAAGGCTGCAGGCTCTATGTTTAAAATTCTCTTTGCACGCCAGAATACGTACCGCTCATAACGTTAGCTCCATCGTAGCCCTGCCCTCTACATTTATTTATATCTAATTGCATGTTGGTTAAATTGCTTAATATAGTATTACATAGTCCTTCAGCAGATTGGGACTCTACTTTTGTAAAACCCACAAAAGTTTCACAAATATCTATTTTGGTTACCTCTCCCAAGCTGTCTTTTTAAAATCAATATATCTTACAATTTTACTTAATTGATCAATCTTAGTTATATCCTGTGTAGTGTCTATTATGATTGAGAAAAAGGAGCGGATCTAATTTTATTTAATAAAATATTTTTAAGTGTGCGCTTAAAGTATTAATAATATCGTTTTGAATTTTTGGGAAAAGATATTTAATTGAACCTTTGGGTCGTTCAAGCACTTTTGTAATATAGGATCATAGTTACTAATTAAATGAACTAAACTTAAGAAATTACCGTTGTAACTGTCTTTTGAATCAGAAAACTTTCTCTATGTCCTCGAAATGACAGCATGCGCTGGGATAGTGTTAAAGTAACATTGAAAAGTCTGTGTAAAACATTTTCCAAAATTCAGTTTCTTGTTTTAATAGTAGAGTATCTTTCTTATCTATGGTATAATTTTTTTCCACATATCGTAAATAAAACAACAAGTTAAATGAGATTGAGCAAGCAAATGCTCTTTAATTTTTTGATAAACCCTGCCAATCATTAATTCCGGTCGTCCAACTTGACCTTACTGAAGCAAACAGCCAACATGGTTGACAATAAACACAATTTTTAATTTAGAATAACACAACCACCCATTTGAATTGTGTGGTAAGTTTAACGTATTGCTTTTATTTTCGCTTGCAGTTATTAAGTAATAATAGTGAACTGAAAAACTTCTATTTTATTATCTTTAGGAAACGCACCATCTGGTCTACACAATCCGTAATTAATTATTTCTTTTCTTAAATTGTCATGTTGTAAAACATTGATTTTTAAAAATGTGCAAAATCGGTTGGATATTCTTTCGTCAGATCCATAGATAGTTCATTAAGTGAAAAGCACTACTCACATTTACCTCTGTAATTGTAGTGGTATCTAGTTCCAAATTTCTATCGCGGCCGTCATTATGTGATGTACTTGCGCCCTGGGTGAGAGTTTTAAAATTGTTGACGACTGCTGTTCGTCTGTAGCGGAACTAGTAGATGCTACTGTCGAAAGCCCAATTTCTTTCATAGATTGTTCTTGTTTTCGGACTCTTTAGAAGTAAAAAGGATCTTATTTTTGGAATCTTGCTCTTTGATTCTTCCAATAGTTTCCTTTTCGTTTTTTGCAGCGCCGCTTGTAGTGCTCATTGTATATTATTTCCTGCAATTTTGAATGAAATTAATTATAATGTAATTAGATAAGTAATAATTATTTAAAAGCCTTTTGAAATTACAAATAACACATACATACTTTGCTTTAAATGCTTTAATTAACAAAATATAAATGATTTTTATTGAATGCTTAAAGATTTATTTATATGTATTTCTCAGCGCGACTTCAACTATGATCAAATCAATAGTAGTTTAATAAAAATAGATATAAATACTTACGTTTAAATATGAAAGACCTCCTGTAATACGAACACAACACTATTGAGTAAAACGTACTGGAATGCTTTTTACTTCCTTTCCGTTATATATAATGCAGCTAATGCAAATACGTTGCAACCAGCTGACTAGAAACCACAAAATGAATTTCTTTCTAGTATTATATTTCTAGAAAGCGAAGGTTACTAAGCTACCTGCCATCCTGTGAATCTGTACTGTACAGACAATAGCCCTTTTATTCCTATTTAAAATCCCACAAACCAAACTAACCCTACTATACGTCGTTTAATAATGCTTTACCACTTTATACAACTTATCACTTAAGAATAATATAGACATCTTTGTTATTAAAGTTTACAGTCTCTTTCATCTGTTTATTAACCCTTACAAAATAGGACAGAACGGATAGAAAGAAGAAAGGATGCAGGCTGCAGGTGGTGTTCAGTATTTATCTTAATTATTATTTCTTGTATTTCAGCAGTTCCTAGTAGTAACATCAAGAAAACGTTCGTTAACCTGCGGTTTCTGAATTATCTGCAATATTTTCTTGACCGTTTCTTACCTGCCAAATACGTTGAAGATGAATAAGTTGAGTTTATTATCGTTTGGGCCTTCTTGCACTTGGGGCCCCGCATAGCGGGGCTGGCAGGGTGTAGTTACGCCACTGCTTTGAGTTTTGGAGAATACGCAAGCCAATCGTATTGTTGAAGCCAGTCATATCTAAAAGCACGTCTTCTTTCTTCGGAATCGTTCTTGAAATTATATTTAGGATCTGGTTTGTAAGGATTTATTAATAATGAAAAGAGAACATCGTCGGAAAGTGTTTCATTCGAGTTAACAAAATTGCCCAAATCGAGCATGTACTCATTCTTATCAGTTGAAATATTGGTGTCATATTCCCATGTGAGAGATTTTAAAGTATTAGGTGACGAACTACCAGCTTTATTTAGATCATTGACACTATTACGTACTATACTATTACACTCAAAAATAGCATTAGCACCAGCACCGCTACTACTACAGCCTATGCTAGATGATTCTTTTAGTTCATTTCGTTTGAAAAATTTTCTAATATCCATTGTTAGTATTGTTACTGATCTGAGATCTGAATTTCTGAAAAAAAAATAACACGCTTTACTTTTCTGATATGTCAAAAGAAGAGATTTGTTAATCAAATAGACTTTAAAGAAAAAAAATAAGAATCTCACAATTGCAAATAAATATTATTTTTAAATATGTATTCTCACGCATTAGGTACATTAGTACTTACTGCTATCCTATCCGTAACTAAACTGTAACTGCAATCTTTGGCCTTCTTTAAAAACAAAAACCAGTAACTACACTACTTATCAACACTGATAACAATAACTACAAGGAAAATGACCAATCAATATCTATCAACATACACGTCTTCTACTAATTCAACAGTCAGATAAAGTTTCCTAAGTCACAAATTAAAAGTACACCGCATTCAAAAACACTGAATACAAACTGAAGTCACTGAAGATATAGACGTACTTTACTGTTATAGATAAAGAATATATTTTTTCTCAGAATAGAACACAATGAGACATTTGTAGAACATTCTAAAGTTTTAGTTGTAGAGTACCTGAACCTGTACAATAAGAAAGAAACCATTATGAAAGTCTTTATTTATATTTCGTTTGAATAGAAACTTTCAGGGTAAAGATATTTAGATATTAAAGAATGAAAATAACAGTTTTGTTATAGGCGGTTAGGGTTACTATTGTAAGGTAATCGCATTAATTCGCATTTCCTGCTAAAAATGACATACAAAGTCGGTCTATTTATAGTTAGACAATAGGCATACCTGTAGTGTAATCTCAACATTTAGGTTTACTTTATTTTTAAACAATAGTATAACCGATAGTGAAATCGTAATCTTCTTCAATCTCTAGTGAAGGTGCACTTCGTGTTGCGATTTCTAACGAAAAAAAAAACCAAAGGAACATATTCAAGGGGGGCCAGGCGACCCCCATTGACCCCCTTTGTGGGCGGCCTAGCTAAGGTGTGCAAATAAGACCTATACCTTAATAAACTGCCATGCTCCCACTAACGAAGACAACAAAAGAAACCCAGAGAAAGTTGAGAAATACTGGGAATTCTTAGAACATGAACTATCAAAAATCCCAGGAAAAAAATAATAAGATCCTGGTAGGTGACTTTAACGCACAGATAGGAAAAGAAAGAAAATACAAAAAAGCAGTAGGAGAATACCCTGTCCACAAAACAACCAACAAAAATGGAGAGAGACTGATAGAATTGTGCAAAGGTGATAAACTTAAACTAATGTCCACAAATTGTAGACACTTACCAAGAAAACAAAAAACGTGGAAATCACCAAATCATAGCTTGGAGGAATTCCAGATCGATCACGTCGCCAGTTCATTCAATAACTAGAAGGAAATTATGAATATAAAAGTTCGGAGAGGTGCAAACATTGAAACAGACCACTACCTAACAACATTCAAAATGAAATTTATCCCCCAAAGAAAGACAATTAACAATCATTCTAAAATACGGAGGATTAACACAGAAATATTAAATCTAGAAATAGGGGAATTCCAGGAAAAACTAAACATTGAAACAGAAGAATGGGATGAAATCAAAACAAAAATAGTCAAGACAGCAATGGAGGTAGCATCACTCAAGAGGCAGAGAAAGCACAGGTGATGGAATGAACAGTGCAAAAAAGCCCTTAAACTTAGGATTAAGACCTGGAAAAAAGGCACTCCACCAAAAATGACAAACACTATACTTTGTTCAAAGAAATAGATCACAAACTGCAAAAACAATAACAAACAAGAGAAAATTTTGACAAGATCCAATTACAACAACTTAATGAAGATTTTAAAAAGAACAACTCAAAAATATTCTATAAAACCTTTAAACAGAACCTTCAAGGATACCAACCACCAAACCTATGTTTCAAAAACGAAGAAGGAAAAATAGCCCTAAATAACCAAGAAAACTGTAAAATACTGGCAACATACTTTAAAAGACTATTAAACTGTAAAGAACCAAAACCAAAATTTCCAAAACGAAATCCAAATTATAAATTGAAAACTCCAGACCACCAGAAATTCAACAGATTATTAAAGAACTAAAAAATGATAAAGTCCCAGGAGAAGACTCGATAGTAGCAGAAGTGTGGAAAAACGTAGATACCAAGACAGTCAAAAGCCTATATAAGATAATAGAAAAATATCTGGAAAACAGGAAATACCAGAAGGTTGGAAAACAGCTATGATCCACCCAATACACAAAAAAGGAGATAAACAGATACAAATAATTATCACGGAATTTCGCTCCTATTAGTAACATACAAAATCCTATCCAAAGCACTACAAAATAGATTGGAGCTACAAATAGACCCGCAAAAAGGTGACTACCAGGGAGGATTTTGGAAAGGAAGATCTTGTGCTGAACAGATATTAAACCTGAAACTTATAATAAGGTACAAAAGACTAAAAGCAAAGGACATACATGTAACATCTGTTGATTTTAGAATGGCATACGATTCTATAGATAGAGAAACACTATTCAATACATTAGAAGAATTCGGAGCCGTGACAAATCAATCGCAACTATAAAAATACTTTAACAAACACAAAATCAAAAGTAAAATTTATGGGAGAATTTTCAGAACCCTTTGAGGTCAAAACAGGAGTAAGACAGGGAAATGGGTTATCTTCACCACTTTTCAACTGTGTACTGGAGAAGGTAATGAGAGAGTAGAAAAAAAGAATAAAAGAAGAAAAAATTCCTAAAATAAAAATAGGAAGAAAAAAAGATAATCTAGAAATTGACTATCTGGCTTTTGCAGACGATCTGGCAATACTAGCGGAAAACGTAGTAGATGCAAAAAGCAAATTGATATACTGAAAGAGACAGCAGAAAAGGTCGGACTATAAATATCATATAAAAAGACAGAATACATGACTAATAGAAAAGATATACCAAAACAGATCACAACAAAAAATAGAAAAATTAAGGCGGTTAACAAGTTCAAATACCTGGGAGAAGTAATTCAACCAAACGCCCTTGACAAAGAATCCATCCTAACAAGAGCAAGAAAGATAGAACTAGTATTCCACTTGACAAAAAATATATACAATAAGAAGTCTATATCCATCAATGCAAAGATAAGTCACTATAATACAGCTATCAAACCAGAAGGTCTCTATACCCCAGAATGTCTTATACTAAACCCAGTCAGACAGCTAGACAAGGTAGAAAAAAAAGAAAGAAAAATTTTACGGAAAATCCTGGGACCAAAAAGTGAAGACGGAAAATGGAAACTGAGACGCAAGAAAGATTTATTCAAAAACAGAGAAAATATCAGACACAATGAGAAAGAGAAGAGTGATATTCTACGGTCACATTAAAAGAATGAATGATGAAAGATTAACAAAGAGACTATTCAATTACTTCGAAAGAAAATCTAAGACAAAAATGACATGGATCAAGGAAATCAGAGAAGATATGGAAGAAATAAAAATAGATAGAAAAATGGTAGAACAAAGAGAAAAACTCAGAGTAAAAGTAAGAGGGTTCAAAGGTTTCCAAGAGAAGGATAAAAAGAAGACTGGAGCAAAATGGACAAAAGAAAGAAAGAAATAACACGGAGAAAAAATGAAAGAGTACTAAGAGAAGAAAGAGGGGAGAAAGATAATCATCATAAGCTATTTCACGTAATCCATAGTTGGCCGAAATCAAAAGAAGAAGAAGAAGAAGAAAGTGTATACACTACTATATTTATCTAGTTTATCCAAGTTTAATCATTTATCCGAGAGAATCTTCTGTGTTAAATAAAATTACGTGTTATTGTGAGGCAAACCAAATCTCCTTTAGTATTTAATCTTTATATGTAATTTTATCATAACTTTCTGTTTAAATTAAGCGCCTTTTCCAAACATTTACTGGCTTCATGTTACAAATTGCGTAACTGGTTTTCAGCGCTCGCACAACCGATGTAAGCCAATGAGAATCGACCGTTTAACGCGAGTGGGGGATGAAATAGTTTTACTGGCGGTGAAGGGACACTAACTGTACCTTAAAGTGATGAAAAGCTAAGGTGAATGCTGTGGAGAACCGCCACCTTGTTAATTTTTCTCTCTATCTTTTCCTGGGTGCAACGGAATCGATACTCCCACATCCGCAATTTTAACCAACATAGGCAGCACCCAGCTAAACGATTCGCTGCATAAAACCTTCCGACTAATCAACAACAACTCATAGACAATTACGTAACTTCACAAGAAAACGATACGGACACAGACAATGACATCAACCTCGTTGATTTTTATTTGCTAACCTTAACCCTTGTAAATGCTCAAGTGTTGTCTTCATTACCAACCACACCACACAAAAATCTACCCTACTTTTTTTAGAAAAGCTTATCCTTAGGAATTTTTTCCGACTCTTTAAATCAGCATCATTATCCCCATCCTAAAACTTATAAATCCTCCCCTGGATCAAAAACTCCACAAACCAATAGCCCTACGTATCACACATTCTATATATTTCTACCTTTTTCTTTAATAAAAAATTGTCGTATACAAAGATGAACTCCGTTGCGACAGTTTTAGTTTAGTTTGAATTCGGTCTTACTAAACATTTGACATACATAAATTAATGTAAAAATAAGTTCGCTTACGTATTATAAATGTGTTAGATAAATAAATTGCTAGTAAGATTAATGCTATACAGAGTTTAATTCGTCGTATTTAGTGCCAATAAGTAGCGATTAAGTTAGTGCTAATGTAAACAACACTAAAAATTTCTGATAGTAAAGAATAATTATTAGACTTGTATTTATTAGAAATAAAAGACAACACACGGATGTCAAGTATGCGCGGTTGTAGTAAAACGAACATTTGTACGATTTCCTTTTACATGCCTATCACTCGTAGTCAACTACAGAAAATGGACAGCGAAATTTTTTCCTTTTTGAAGGGCTTCAAACAAAATTCTGTAAAACTACAGGAAAATTGTACAGAACACTACAATTAATTGAGAAAGGAATTTATAAGAAAACTACTAAAACCGCGAAGAAACCAGATTAGAACGCAAAAGAGGTTGCGAAATAACTAATAGGAAATTATATCCACATGAAAAAGAAATTAAATAGGAAAACACAAAAACAGCGAAAAATCTGGTAGTCATACTTTTTGGCGATTTACAGAAATTGGAAGCGCAGTTGTTAGATAACTCACAAGAACTGCACGCAAAGTTGATAAAAATCTTGCAAAAAATGGAAGAAAAGGTTCTGCGTATGGAAAAACAGATTAATTCCCAAATAATATAAGTACCAAGCTCTCAACCCCGATGATGCAACACCACACTTCAGAATTGAAAAATGTCGGTGAAAATAAACCCTCGTCATCGAAGTTCAAAGTAAAACCACATACCGTTCATGGAAAGTCCTCTTGGGCGACGCATTTCAAACAATTAGTGGCTGCCACAACAGCTAGTGGCTGGAATGACTAGGAAGACATCTGTGTTGATAGTCGCACTACAAACCAAAGCATCGAGTATCCTACAAACTATACCAGACTATGATCACAGAAACCACTGAAATGAGGTACAGTGATTTTCACCTACAACAAGTGTACCACGCTCAAGTAAAGAACCGCTATGAGAAGGCCAACGGAAACTCACAAGTGCTCGTTTGGTGAAACTAGCATAACAAAAAGCATTGGATAGTTTCTTAGAACAGCTAGCAGTACAGACCTTTGTCGATGGAATGCGGGATGGAGCGATACACCAAGCAATATAAGTGGGCCAGCCTAAGACTTTGTATGATGCACTGGCCCATTCTTTGGAGTTTGAAGCGGCGAAGCAAGCATCGCATCGTAACAGTGACAAAGATAGATGTTCTGTGGAAGAACAGGGACAAAGGGGCATGAATGAAATGATTTGATATGTTTTTCGTAACCAGAGAATTTGAAGATATTCAGCGGCAGTGCCAGCAACCCAAAAGAGAACAAGAAAAGCTGGAAAACCAGAGAGGGTCGACGATGAAAGGCAAATGTCGACCATCACGGATTTTGCCCCGAAGAACATCGTCGTATCCCGCAAATTAGACGTGTTGATACCGGTGCCACTAGGACAATTGTGAACTCAGTCGTAGTGCGCAACCATGATAAACTTACGCTTGTGACAACACATTTTCGGACAGTTAGTGGCGAAAACTTCTGAACGCACAGAGTTTCAAACGTAAATATCGAGATTGGTAGTAAAATATTCGATCACCGGTTTATAATAGCGGACATTATCAAAGAATCTATTTGAAGAATAGACATCTTGAAAAAGTGTGGCGTTTGTTTAGATATGAAAAAGGTTGTCCTGAGAGTAGGGAATGAAGAGCTACTGTTTTGTAAGGCTAAGGACGGAGCTGTGCAGGTTTGTTTGACGGACGACGTTCTCCTATCGGAAAGGACAGGAAGCGTGGTGAGGGGAGATTAGATGGTGTACTACGGGTGGGTTTTGTGCGCAATATCAAACCGTTCTGTGTTGAAGAAGGGCGTATTTATGGAAAAGCTTTGACAAAAGTGTTACACATTGTACCTGTGACGAACCTAAACACCAATAACTATGTCAGATTGAAAAGAAATGCCACACTCGGGTGGTGCTCTTCGGTTGTTGACCTGGCGGGGAGTTCCTGTATCGTTAAGAAGCCGCCCACCAGTGACTGTTCCTCCAAGTTATTGGGTTAGTTCAAAACAACCATTCCAGAATCTTGAACAACAACAGCTGGCTAAATATCAAAATCTGATTCGACGATACTCTGATGTGTTTGCGATCGACAACAGTCAGTTAAGGAAAAGCACTGTAGTTAAGCGCGAAATTGATACTGAGGGTGTCCGGTCAACAAGAGATGGTTACCATTGACTAAGCGTAAAGGGGCCGAGAGAATGGTCGGAGAAATGTAAGGACGGGGTATGATCAAACTTCCGGCCGCCCGAGGCATTGTTTGTTGTGCTTGTGAAGAAGAAGGACGTGTCCACAAGATTTGTGTTGACTATCGCCAATTGAATGACGTAACGAAAAAGGACAGTTACTCATTACTGTGGATTGATGATACCCTGGATACACTCTCAGGGTCATGGTGATGCTCGACCTTCGACTTGAAAAGCGGATACTGGCAAGTGAATATGGACCCCAAGAACGATAAACGACTGCTTTTATTATTGGTACTAGCCTGTAAAAATTTACAGAGATGCCATTTGAGTTTTCAACGCTTCCGCAATCTGTGAGCGTTCAATGAATATCATCTTGTGTGGACTATCATGGGAAACATGCCCGTGTATTTGGATGACGTGATTGTGATTGGGAAAATATTTAGGGAACACTCGAACAATTTGGAAAAAGTGTTTCAAAGATTGAGAAGAGCCAATATTAAAGTTGAGTCCAAAGAAGCGCCACCTGCTCAACAAGAAGTACACCACCTGGGGCATTTAGTCTCACGAAATAGAGTTAGGTCAGTCCCAGAAAGAGTTAGAGCAATGCAAGAGTGACCGACGCCCAAAGATAACCACTCACTACGTAGTTTTCTGGAATTATGCACACTATAAAGATTTGTTTGTAATTTTGCAAATATTGTCAAGCCCTTGACAAAATTAACAGAAGAAGGAGTGATTACATATGGCAGGAATATTGTCAAATGCGTTTCAACAGCGAAGGTATTTATGGCAACTCCGATCTCACGTTGTCCTCGGTCTGAAGTAAATTCATATTAGACACAGACGCAAATAATCTCGTCATTGGTTGTGTGCTGTCCCAGATACAGAACTGACAAGAAAAATTGATTGGTTATTTCAGTAGGGTCCTATCGAAACCGAGAAGAAACTACCGCGTTACGCGTTACGAACTGCTAGCTGTAATGAAATCGGGTGGCTCCGTGGCGTAGTTGGTATGCGTGTGACTACTATGCACAAAGTCCCAGATTCGAATCCCGACACGCTCCGCTTGAAAAATGTTAGGCGAGCATTTTTCACAAAATAAAATATGCCTTCATTCGGATGAGAGGTAAAATGGAGTTCCGGTGTGTGCGTTGTCACGCACGTTAAAGATCCCTACCTTGCTTGAAACAGCAAGGGGACGGCAATATTCAAAATTTTCGAGATAAAATGGTCAATGTAGCACCTTCGGGTGGAGCATTGGAAAATCAAATGTAGTGGTATAGTGAAATCTCTAAAGCACTTCTGTAGTATCTCTATGGTCGAAGTTTTCCCTGAGAACAGATCACGTAGCACTAAGTTTAAAATCAGTTTAAAAGCCCGGAAGGACAGATCGTTGGATGGATAGAAAGGCTACAGGAGTACAATTTCGACAATGAACATTGAGCGGGTTCAAGTCAGCGTAATGAAGATGCGCTGTTAAAATGACATTGTCCTGAAGATTGTAGCCATTGTTCACAAAATGTAGTTTTCTATGTCGGACAACCGTGATTGGCTATGGACAGAACAAGAGAAAGTCACAGACCTAGGCGACATTATGGATTGGAAAATCCTAACAGGAAAGTCTCCATCGCAGCAGAATGTTAGCCAGCTACGTAGTATGCTGAATTCGTATTAGCATAGTGTGGTTCCTTGAAGTTTGAGAACGGGATCTACTTGAAATTTCTGGAAAAAGAAGATGAATCTGTGAGTACGCTTCAGATGGTTGTTCCCATCAGTCAGGCGTCCGTCTACATAATGGGACGTCGGGAGGGTACTTTGACGTCAAGAAAACTCCATAGAAATATATGTACAAAATTTTACTGTGTAGGTTCTACGGAAGACGTCAGGGAAGGTGCAGTAAGTGGCAGTTATGCGCACCGTTGTGTAATCGGAAATCATCCATGAAGCAGTATAACATAGGAAACTTGTTTGAGATAGTGGCAATTGACATCGCAAGCCCATTCCCGAAACCGACCCTGGAGATAAATTTACCTCGGTAGCCATGAACTACTTTACAAGATGGACTGAGACGTATGTTATACCCAACCAGGAAGCAGCAACCGTCGCTGACGTATTGGTCAAAGAGCTTTTTGCTGTTTTGGAATACCTTTGTAGCTGCACGCTGACCAGGGCAGAAATTTTAAGTCACTGTTATTTCGAGGAATTTGTCGGTTTCCGGGGATTAGAAAGAACATTCAATCGGATGGTATAGTAGAACGCATGAACCGCACCTTGAAAATGTATCTCTCCAAGGTCGTCTCTGAACACTATTGAGACTGAGGGAAATACGTACACTTATTTTTATTGGTCTACCAACATGCGGTCCACGAGACTGGACAAACTCCTGCATGTGGTATGTTGAGACGCGAGATACGTTTACCATGTGACTTTGAATTCGGTAGTAAGTCTGGGGAAGACGTTGCAAGTGAAAGTCATGTCGAAAGACTCAAGCGGAAAATGCATGACATCCAAGGAGACGTAAGAAAAAATATTCAGATTGCGAATCACCTGATGAAGACTAGGTATGAGATCAAGGTGCAAGAGTCTGGATTGCAAATAAAAAAGCGCATATTGTTGTATAATTTCAGATGAAGGCGCGGATTGTGGCCAAAGTCACAAAGAAGTAGGGGGAGGGTCTTTACGAAGTACTGAAACAAATCAACGCTGTAGTATATAGGATTTGTAAGGGACTTCTTTGCTTGTTAAAACTACCATTGCTTTACTTATAACTCGAATATAATTTTGGAAAGACTTTGAACTTGTTTCTCTACGATACAACTTCTTCATTTATTTCATTCCCAGCCTTTCCCCACAATTTTATATTTATAAATTTCTTACGCAATTTGAATTTTGATTTTTTAAATGTAACTGTTTGGTGTTATTAAGGAATCTGAAGCATACCACATGTAGCACTGGCATAGAACCCTAATGGCTGGAACTATAAAAGAAGACGATCATGTGATTAATTGAAGTTTCTAGAATCAACAAGTACTAGTCCATTGTTTGATAAAACATTAGGTAGTAGAAATGAATTTATTAATTTCATTCAGTTTAAATGAACTTTTAGCATGAAACAGCCCGCAAAATTTAAAAGCTTTGGAAGTTTATATTTTATAATGTGACTATTTCAATGTAATATTAAATTAGAATAAAAAATAAACGGGAAAACACTTAATATATTAAAACAAACGATCGGGACTTTACACTCTTCGTATTAAATTTAGAAAAATACAGATTGATTTCTGTAAATAACCAGTACAGAAAAGATTTTTGTACACATTCACACAGGTTCAAAACAAATCATTGAGTCATGGAATTGGACCGACACACCATGCAATCACAATAGCCATAAAATCCGCCATAAAATTAATGTGTTACATGTAACCGTGGGAGAAATTAAGAGCTCACACGGATTCAAACAAACTGATACATTACCCCAATATTCATATACTCATAAATTTACAGTCATAAAAAACTGTTGCAAACGTAATGAAGTTACGCCGCTTTTAAAAGTGTAGGAACAAATGACAAGTTACACGAAGGGAACGACATTAAACGTGACCTTAGAACAGCAGTTAGACGCACATCCCGTAAGAAACAAAGTAGCATGCGATGACCCTAGGAAGAAGAACTTATAAATTCCCGAATATTACAAAGAAGGGATCAGTTCGGATATCAGACACCCACCAACAACTTTCCGAAACTCGATCGCGGTGTGAGCGACGGATACGACAAGGTACGGTATGGTATTTTTCTCATACAAAGACTGTGATCAATGATTGAACACGTTCTTGAACGCGATTAATGCGGATATCAGATACTATTCTCGTAGGGAAAGTGGCAAGTTTTTATTAACCATAACAGGTTGGAATTTTGTCTGATTTCTGCCCGTTAAAGCAGATTGAGTTTTGAAGGAATGAAACCAAAATAACTGTAACTTAAATTAAATTGTAACCATCACATGCTGTTTGTTGCGTCTAAGAATTGAAATTGATTGTTAATATTCATACATGTGTGGTTCAATCTTGAAAGTGAAAATGAAGAAGCGTTAGTGCAATTGATTCGCTTTTATGGTTTAGAACAAAAACTGAGAAGCTATATATTTTAAATAGAAATGCATTACGGAGCAGCTAGCTAGATAAAACTATAAAAAGCTACGATGATTAAATCTTGCCGTCCATAAAATCTGAGAAAATAAATAATCCATTGATAATACAACTTTCTTATGTAAATTAAATAAATTATATTTTAGATAGTCAGTTGACGAATACTATTGATTACATGCGGCTTCTTTCATGGTCTTGACTATATATTGGAGTAACATGAAATGAAGCTCATAAGGGTGCCTAATATCCTGAAACAGTTTGTGATAACAAAACAGACCATCCTGATGGTTAAGAAGAAAAAATGGCAATTAATAAAAAGTGATAATTAGTAATCACTAAGTAACTGAATTTTAACTTTAAGAAAAAAAGAGTATATGCAGAATAATAGTACTTATCAGCCTCTGTCGGGCTACATGGATAACATTGAGCAAATCGAGTAAAAAACCCAATATCTGGGTCTTCAACACTCATAAATTTTTGCAAATGCATAAACTTGTCGTAAAAGAGACAAATAAAAGTCAACACACACTGTAACATGCAAATGCTACTCTTATAATTTTGAATAACTCACCTGTTTTGCTGGAAAATCAATTGTTTTTAATAACTCAGATGTATTAGGATTAACTTTAACAAGCCTGGAGCCATCAAATATGGCAACCCATAAATTACCGTCAGCATCAATCGTCATTCCATCCGGAATTCCTGGAATGTTGTGGTCATCTAATTTAAAAATTGCCTTACGGTTACCTAAAAGTTAAAAGAGACTCAATGGAGGAAGTTTGGAAATTATATTAAATTATTTATATTTTTAGATATGTTTAGAGAGTATATATTGACGTGACAAGGGGTCACGAGAAGTTATTGAAACCTAAATTCTACAAATAAATCTTACCAATATATAAAAGAATCCGAAAAAATAGAAATTTCCCTAAGTTTATGGTTACACCCTGTATAATATAAGCGTACTTTAATGCGTTGAGGTACAACCGCGTGTATAAATAATCACCCTGTATGATATAAGCGTATTGTAAATAAATAGCATGTAACGTAAGTTGTATATGCAAAAATAATTAATTGTAAGATACCGTAAAACGCATTCAATCCGAAGGCAAATCGATCGTTTCAAGATAAATACAAAACCATTTATTTTCACTTATTAATTATCGATACATTTTTGATAAAATTGTTTTTCATTTGCTGGAAATAGCATAGAATAGTACTAACTTTACGCATTTAGCATAAAAACGACAATCTTGTGAAAATTCTAATCTTAATAGGTGTATCACGTTTTGATTTTTGAAAGCAAACATGTCTATAAAGTGCAACCCCTTTTGCATTAAAAAGCAATCAAAGTTTAAATTAACTAATTACCTTGTGGATTACAGTAATTTATTTTAAATAAAGAATTTTCTAGAATATTAGGAATATAAATAAATGAGTCAAATATTTATAACTAAGTAAACATTTATTCCGGGAAGCGGCCGGAACACAAAATACCCACAAAATTCAAGAAATATCGGATACAACTGCTTATCTTACGCATTAGTATGCGACGTCACAATAATTGTATATGTGTTAAACAAGGACAAACAGCACGCGTCACGAATATGTGGAACGAGATTACGCCGCCATTTTAGACGCTAATGAGTTTTTCTGTAAATCCTTGCATCATTATGTTCCGTACTATTCTACAACCTTCTGGATATAGATAATTTGGATATATAAAAAAGCGTTTATTAAAAAAGGGGATTTATTCGATTTATAAATTCGATCGCGAAGCTGTTGCTTTGCGAAGATAATATTTGAAGTATGCAGTAAGCATACTGTAATTTAATAATTACGACGGTATAATGAATATAGAAATGATTCTAAATGCAAAATACATACAAAATGGAATTTATTAAATTGCAATAAAGACAAAAAATTCTTTAAAATTACGCTATTTTAAAATTTTTATTAAATAATTGAAAGGAAGATTTAAGCATAATGTACTTTGGTAATTGCTGTTTGAAATGAAGATTTTAAATATGGAAAATCTTGTAAGCTAATTTGACGTCACTTTAAATAAAAAGATATTTAATTACGAGGAACGTTTTGGTGGATTCTGTAAGTATTACTTTTAGACTTATTTTTAACTAATATTGGAGTATTTGTATTTAATTTAAAATAGTTCTAATAATTTTTTTTTAAGGGATTTTTAACAGAAAAGTTTGTGATCGGTGTTCGAAACACTCTGACCTTTTAATAAGTTATCGGTCAAGGATTTTTTGGCCAAACAAACCTTACAAGTGTGGCAATAAGCATAATCAAGTAAACCATCCATAAAAAGGAAAATTTAGTTCTGTAAATTTAAAATAAGGTAAGGAGCAATTTTTTTGCAACAAGTACTTCTTAGAATTTATTTTATGTTTCAAAGAAACGAAGTTATAAATGCTTTTGTATGAGAGAAAATATTTCATACTGTATAAATGCTTTGTGGTATTGCTGTATTTGATTTCATTTGAACACTCTGTCAATTCCGTAGAGCTAGCCAGGCAAAGTTAGAAAGGAAGGTAAGTAAACAATTTCAAGTTTTACAAATTGCTGTATCTGTATTACAGCACTCTTTAAGCGGCGCGAGGCCTGACCACATTATAGTGGCGCCGATATATATGTATATATATATATATATATATATATATATATATATAATTATATATATATTACTCATATTTAGACCAGGGTAGAAAATTAAATAATCACATCAAATAATTTTAATCACCGTGTATAAGGAATTTTAATAGATAATACGCTTTATTAAAACCATGAAGCATAAATAAATTCGGTCGTCTCAGTAAAAATAAGAAATTTAAACCATGTACAAGACGCTTTATATCAAAAGAAACAGTATTAAAAAAAGCTCTGCGTGTAATTTAATTATTCCTAAACAAATGGAAATTACGTGCAAAATTTATCTTAATTAACTCTATTTCAAGTAACCGGTATTGAATCGTTAGTAACAGATAATATCTATAGAAACTTGTAAAAACCCAATGAAATGCAAATCCTAGAAGTGTTAGTTAGAAGTAGGATGTTTGAACACACCTGCGTATTTTAAAAGGCAATTTCAGTTTAATTTGTTTAGATAAACATGTCGATTCTAAGGATATTGGAAACGGTCAGATGCTTTAGCACGAAATACAAAACAGGGTTTATTTAAAAAGCTCTGAGAATTGGTATTATTTTGAACACCTGCGTGGTTTAAATATCACGTACGGCGAAAATTGTGTAGATAACAAATGGTTTCAAAGAATCTTGGAGAAACCGGGGCTTAATATTCACGAGAATGTGCGATACGGGGTTATTAAACCCAGATAGTCCACATGGACTAAAATATAATCGATAATAAAGAATATCAATTTGCACCAATACGAACAGGTTAGAAAAGGAAAGAGAAAATGCGTCAAGCAAAGACACATAGAGTAAAAGGCGTGATTTAAGCAACGTCACGAGGGTCACAATTGGTTGAAAATAGGATGCAAATATCAGAGGTAGAAACAACAATTTCTGTACAAAATTAATTAGTTTTCTCGGACATGTTTGCGTGCCGTGTGAGAATTTCTGATTTAAATGGGGCGAGTGAAAATTTCGTAAAACCGACGCGCGAGCGACGGACTGGGAACATAGAATGAGAAATTCGTAAGAATTGTCTGTTTTGGGGAACAGACCGACAGACAGGCTTTTTGCTATATATACCGGTGGTAATATGAATTTAGGTCTCTTAGACTTTTGACTATTCGATGCGTTAAAAGCTCTTACATCCGCGACTTGATTCAAGATGTTAAACAGTGCATTTTAGTTTGATAAAATAATTTAAAATTTTGCTCGTATATTTTAGTGATTCAAAATAGTTTGTTATTTACGTGCTAACATGAATGTACTTCAGTGCACTTAGATACAAGGTAATAAAATTTAGTATCACTGTACCAATTAGCAAAATTTACAACGACAAATGTATACACAAAAGTAGGCAGTTTTGGCGTATATTGGTGAAAGACGCATAAATTTCTTTGCTATTTTCGGGGTGTTAATAATTAAATGGTTCAAATACGTGTCTGGATCCACAAAACAAGGGTCAGATATATACAGATGAGTTCGGAAAAGCCCAGAAACAACTTTAAATAAATGGTGATGGAGAAAATTTTAAAAGCGTTGAGAATTAGAAGCCGTAAATATAATCCTGTTGGAATGGTGTGAGTAACTAAAGGGACGATGTACATTGAAGCTTCGAGGACAGTAACCTTCAGGTAAATTATACTATTTTGTTTGACATTTTTGTGTGTGTTGAATAACTTTATAATTGATTTACTTTAAATGGACATTAGTGAAATTGTACTAACCATAAAATTTTAATTTTAAGATGAAATTTGCTTGTTTAAGTAGAAAGGGTATTTAGTATTGATGTTCTGAATTATGATGAAAATATGGGTATGTCTTTGAGCTCAATTAGACGAATCTGGTTAATTAACGTAAAGGGGTGGTAGATGCTCCCTTTATACTCAGACTCCGGTCTGCTTATATTGTTATATTAATTAGTAGGCATCCAACAAGGACTTTAATTCTGGATGCACGTTAAAGTGATAATAAAATTAATCTTGAAATTCTTTTTAAAACTGAATTTTATGCTGAAATTTAATTTGAAAATTTAATGTATTCTGAATATTGATGTAAATAGAGTTAACGTTGATGTTTGTGGTAGGAATGTGTTGTTTAATTTTATGAATGAGGAGGTTTATAAAATTAGTTGAGCAGCTGAAGCGAAACCAGGATCACAGCAGTTTATGACGCCCAATCGGTGGGACTAGAATTTTTTGTTGAAAGGACCCAGTTCCCGCATTCAAAGGAGTATATCACAGCAATATATATATAATTATATATATATAATTATATATATAATTATATGTATATATATATATATATTGCTATGATAAGAAAGTAGTTTAAGGGTAGATTAAGTCAAAGTGGTCGTAGGATAGATATAAATAATTTTAACTTTAAGAAAATCAAATAATTCCATCTATTATAAGAGTAAATCGACTATTTAGCTAAAATAATAATATGTACGTCGTGTAATATGTTTTAAGTATAATGTGTAAGTGAAGATAATGTTTTAAACGCAACTAATTGCATCAATATAAATACATTATCGGTAAAGATAGATAAACTGGCATTCTGGATATTTAATAATTTCGTCGAAAATATCAACGTATGTATAAGAAAACGCATTCTAATACGTCACTAAATACGTGACTAGAAAGAATACATTTGTTCAGAAAACCAACATTCTGTAACAAGCAAATAAACACCAGGCGGTTCAGTATGTACGTTTTGGACTTTTAAACTACAAACATAAAATTACGTGATTGAATGTCGGTAATAATTGGGAATCCTAAGAAATAACTATATAATACAGAACGCTTACGTGACTGATAAAGCATTGTCACCAAGAATTCGACACGGATTTTGAGAAATACCGAGTTTGGCCTTGATTAATAAACACACCAATGGAAACGATTGGTGTGAAGGGATTATAAATACCATAGGAAATGAATAAAGAGGTCAGTTTATATTCAACCAAGCACAAAATATGCTCAAATGCAGTAGATATTTACGTGACGAAATTAATTAGTGAAACGTTAAAATTCAGAATAAGTAAAATTTGAGAGTGCAAAAATTGTGCGAAGAAAAATAAGCCGATCTACAAATAGACGTAAGTTAAACAATTAATTAAATTTATTTTAATATTTAACAAAACAAGGCTTTCGTTGAGACGGCATTTGCTGATGCCACTTTTGTTGATGCCACTTTTGTTGATGCTATTTTCGTTGATGCCACTTTTGTGGATGCCACTTTCCCTGATGTCAGTTTCGTTGATGCATATGTACTAAGCTGATATTTAAGTTTATATGCAAGTCGATGTTCATGTCGAGATCTAAGCCTTAACACAAATCTAAAAGTACGTGCGATCAAAAGGGTACTTAAAGTTAATTCAAGGAATAATACCAGAAATCAAAAATGGATAATTCTGGTCAATAAGTAGAGAGGACATAGCAAGAGATGCAGACCATAAACACTATGAAGCAACTCTAGTGACCGTTTCAGGTTAGCGATTTTTAAACATTTATTATTTAAAGACTGTTTCAAATTGAATATTTGCTATACATTATATATTTGAAAGAGCCATCACAAAGGTCTTTTGAAAATACGAAAACAGGAAAAGCATCTTAGAACGTTCGAAGATACTTGAGAGTAATTAAAAGATATTTTTGCTGGCTTTCAGGAAAGCATAAATTTCGTAAATGTAAATATTCTATCCAGGGGAAAATTTTGAGGTTACACAACATTGTATATATTATCAATTATTATATTGTGTGATCTTTGAACTGCTTTATGTGAATCCTTTTAAAAGGTAAAATAAGATTTATTATTAGGAAGTCGAACATTCAGTGAGCTAGTCGTGGTATACAAGAAAGTATAGAAACTTTAAAGTGCATAAAGAGTATATCACAACAAATAAAATATAACCTACAAATCGTGGGGCTTAATAGGGCAATATCACAGCAATAAATATGACACGCCCAAACGTGGGGCAATGCATAGCAATTTAAATTGCGCACCAATCGTGGGGTTTGTAAAAGGGCTATCATATCAATAAAACTGGTACGCCCAATCGTGGAGCATTTTATTGCAATATATATATATATATAATGCTGTGATAAGGGGTTGTTTAGGGGTGTATTGAGTAGTAAGGGTCGTGTAGTAACAATAAATAGCAATAGGAATCAGAAAACTGCATTTATTTGGCAGAAAAACAAGTAAATCGTACATTATGTAAATAGCAAGCATTTAACATCCTGTATATAGACCGTAATTAACTTTAAACGATGCCAGTAAGCATATCTTACAACAATAGAACGCGTATTCAGCAGAAAAATAAGTAATTTGTACATTATGTAAATAGCAAGCATTTAACACCCTGCATATAGACCGTTATTAATTTTAAGTAATGTGTGACGTTATTATCGAGGCAGCCACGTTGGTTCGTCAAATTTATGCTACGTTGGCTCGTGGCCGTACGTAACACAAAGAAAAACAAAGAAATGACCCGGCTCAATCGGAGAGTAGGGGGGGTTGTAGAAAGCAGACCAACATATAAGGTACGCGGCTGTAAGGAATTAGTAACAGTCCCTGCAATAGAAAAATTAGAATAGTAAACCTGAAAAAAAAAACAAATTAGTCCTGCAAACCTGAAACAAAGAAAAAGCATAGCATACGAATCAAGTATAATTGTTCAGTACTTTGTAGAATAAAAAAAAAACTGTTTAGATAAACTATATAATATAACAACGTTAAAAGCAATATAACAAATCTTTAGTACAAAGTGAGGTAATATTGGGGAGTAGCAGAAACGTTTTCTCACACACCAATTAGACATAAAGCAGATAAAATTTTAACAAAATATAAATAGGTAAACACAATTAATATGAGTAGTCCAGTAGTATTGATTTTTCTTTTTTTTTTCTTTTATTTAAAATATAGCATGCAAGTCTATGGTAAAAGGTATCAGAACGCCCAAAGGTATGGCAAAGCAACGGACAGGTATTAAAAGTAAAAGCAAGTAGGAAATAGTTCAACTTACAAACAGTCCTTCAGCAACGCTTCCTCGCAATTGAATGTGGGATTCCCGTTGTCCTGCACTAACGAAGCACTGCACCCTTGACTGTGAGGGTGTGGATGGAATTTCTCACACTTTACACTAATCACACCTACGTATTTCACTAGTGTTAGCAGCAGACATTATCATGCTGATGGAACTATGTAGCATTGATAAATTTCTTGTTAATTCTATTTCCTGAGACAATAATTTCGAAATATTTTGTAACACAAATCGAAAAAAAAATGGTAATAAAAATTTAGAATCACGGGCCTCCAAGACACGATGTAATGCATTAAACTAAAAGTACCGTGAGGTGTTTTATTTGCTACCTATGGTAACAAAGAAAAATCTAATGCTTTTGAATAACGAAAGTTCGCGCAAACAATGATCTATTTCGGATTCTTTGGTGTTAGAAAAATGCAGAAACTACAGTATCCACTGTATTTAAGTAAGCCAAAGTATGCGCTAATCTGATAAAACAAAGGGACACTAGACTGGATCGCACACACATTAATCCTAAAGAAAGAATCGGTCAGTTTAGCAAGTTCTACGACTCCTATTTCACAAGACAAATAACTAAAACCACAAATTAGTAACGTACGCGTATCACTAAAGTAGGTCCGTCAAATGTTCCTTGGAGCATTTGTCTCACAAGAAAACAACTAAAAATCGTGCCGCGCTCGTACAGGAACAATACGAAAATTCCGCATCAATTCTCACTATTGTCAAAAGCAGAAAGAAAAGCAGTATTTTTCAACGTACTTAGTGTATCGGAACAAAGAACAAACTCCGACTACTTTTATTTCAAAAGAAACTCAACTAAAACCACAATGAATATCTAGGAACGAAGAACAAAATAACACTCCTCTCTAATCTGTTTATATTCAACTCGTTGCTATTATAACCGCTTATCGACTCTTATCTCGAGTTCGATAATAACATAAGGAACAAAATTTATACAACGGCAAGCCAAGAACAATGCAATTTATTTATTAATTGAAAATCAAACTTCAATTTATCTATCTTTAAATTACTACACACGAGTTAAATTGCATACAAATCTGAAAACTATTCGAAAGTATTTACTTTATACAAACAGCGATCTCAAAGAAACGATGTATTTTTAAGTACGTTAACAGAAAGGAAGCGTAAAATGTTACGCTATAAAAAATGCCCGTTACAAATGCCAGTAAGAATATCTTTCAACAATAGAACGCGTATTCAGCAGAGAAATAATCGTACATGTAATTAAACATACGTTGAAAAGTTTCTAATTAGTAATAAAACAAATACGCAGTACAGTAGATAAAATCTAACAAAGCTTTATGCAATTACGCTGGAACGATGAGCGCTTTGATTAGAAAACGCAGTTTCAAAGATGCATAAATATATGAACGAAAACAGCATTAGAATTACATTATTTATTTTGTACAAATATCCAAAAGGCGATATCTACACAAAACAACGTATGGCAAAGATAACAAATAATAGAGCATCAAAGACCGCAAATAAACACCATTACACAGAAATCCGAATTAATTACATCAGAAACAGCTTCAAAAATACAGGGAATATTAAAGACAAAACCTGTTTGGTTGAAATAATCTGCAGAACTGCTTGAAAACCCAATCCAGAGATTATGGGAAAAGGCTATTTAACACCCATTCGATGATAACACGATTCAGTCCACAACTGATGCACGTCGAAGCTACGACACTGGTAACCAGAAATCTACTCGTAAAATAAATAAAGTAGAATATATCAAATTTATGTTACAGTGAAAATAGTGCAACAATTACGTTAAGCACATATGAAGAGTTTTTGCCGTTTTTTTTATAGAAAACGTGAGTAGAATCTGTGTCGACAATAATACTTCTGGTATATTTCTGGACATTTCAAATCAGCGTCAACAATAATTCTTCTGGTATATTTCTGGACATTTCATATCTGTGTCGACAATAATACTTTTAGTATATTTCTGGACCCTTCAAATCTGCGTCGACAATAATACTTCTGGTATATTTCTGAACATTTCAAATCTGCGTCGACAATAATACTTCTGATATATTTCTGGACAATTTAAAGTTGTGTCGAAAAGAAGTTCTAATTCTAAGTGGATTCTAAGGGGACAATTCTAATCGAATTCTGGTACAATTCTAATCTGCGTCGAAAGCATTTAAGGGAAGAGATTCAAAGCATATGCAGAAAAATAAAGAAGCACGAGGTGATTTTTGGAAAACAAGGGGTAACTGTACTCAAATATTGGTTCAACTAAGCAAAGCATTGGTATACGAATAAAGACAGCGAGGGGGTGTTGATCCACAACACGAACAGCATATCGCAGGAAGGATCTACTTCATTTTAAGATATTTTTCAATTTAAATTTTAATACTGAATTTATTCAATTTATCCAAAACTTGTAAGGAAGTCAACAAGAAACATTGCATACGTTAAACTTACGTAATAAATCATAAAGAGGTCTAAAACGTTCCAGATTCCTTTGTAAAGGGGTAGTTTTGGTGAATTTATGTTGAATTAAAAGTATATAAATCTTGGGATAAATAATACATATGATATTAATTGATTGAAGGGCGTATTTAATGAATTTCAAAAATTGTAATTATTATTTCCGTTCATTATATGAAATTAATTGACTTCGTTTTGTCAATTCAAATAGGTAATCATAAAGGGGGGAAAAAGAAAATTGATCATCGTAACGTTGTGCACTCTATATAGATTAAAAAGGGCCAGCCGTCGCATAATAATAAGTAAAAGATTAAATAGAGTAATACACAGAGAGGTAGCGTTAAGTAAAACGTTCATTACACCGAGCACGGCGTTATCATATCAATTTTTTATGGCTGCGCAAGCCTGGGGCTCGATTTAAGGGAAATTACAGAGAAGAAAAGGGAGTCTTTACGATTATTCACAGCAATTTACAAGACGACCCGAACGTGGGACATTAATATCATAGCAATTTCCATGGCGACCCGAACGTGGGACATTATTATCATATCAACTTAACATAACGAACCAACGTGGGGCTAGAAAACTTCATATTCACAGCAATATATATATATATATATATATATATATATATTACTCATATTTAGACCAGGGTAGAAAATTAAATAATCACATCAAATAATTTTAATCACCGTGTAGAAGCTTTGGGAAAAGGTACGCGTTATTAAAAAACCGTGAAGCATAAAAATCCACTCGTTTCATTAAAAATAAGGGAGTTAAATTATGTACAAGACGCTTGCTATAAAAAAGGAAGCAGTATTAAAAGCTCTGCGTGTAATTTAATTATTCCTAGTAAAGAAACAAATAGAAAATTACGTTCAAAATTTATATTAATTAACTCAATTTTAAGTAACCGGTATTAAACAAAATGTACAGATAATAATTAATATTTGATTAGGAGTCACTAAAAATTAAAGGGTATTATTTTAATTGGAGTTAATTGAACCATTAGTAACATATAATATCTATAAAAACTTGTAAAAACCCAATAAAATGCAAATCGTAGAAGTGTTATTTAGAAGTATTATGTTTGAACACCTGCGTATTTTTAAAAGGCTCATTCTGCGTAAATTTGGCAGATAATAAATGGTTACAGAGAATCTTGGAGAAACCGTAGCTTAATAGTTACGAGAAATGCTAAAGGTGGGTTATTTCACAAGTCCACATGGACTGAAATAATCGATAATAAAGAATATCAATTTGCACCAATAAGAACAGGGTAGATAGAGACAGATAATATGCGCAAGACCGAGACACATATAGTAAAAGGCGTGAGTGGTCACGGTCACGGGGTTGCGATTGGTTGAAAATAAAAGGCAAAATTGAGAGGCAAAAATAACATTTCTGTATAAAATTTAATTAGTTATTTCCAGAAGTTGCGAGCCGTGTCGAAATTTCTGAGATGTAACTGGTGCGAGTGCAAATTTCGTAAAAATCGCATGCCGGGCTGCGGAATGGGAACCTAGCATGCGAAATTCTTTAGAATTGTCCGTTTTGGGGAACAGACCGACAGACAGGCTAACCGCTATATATACCGAGGTTAATATGAACAAGCTCTCTTAGATCTTCGACTTGATTCAATGCGTTAAACAGTGCTTTTTAGTTTTCCGGTTTTGATTAAATAATTTAAACAGTTTGCTCGAATATTTTTGTGATTTAAAACAGCTTGTTCTTTAAGTGCTACAATGAATGTACTTTAGTGCACTTAGAAAAGAAGATACAAGGTAATAAAGTTAGTATCACTGTACTAATTAGTCAAAATTTGCAACGACAAATGAATACACAAAAGTAGGCAGTTTTGGCGTATATTGGTGAAAGAAGCATGAATTTCTTTGCTATTTTTCGGGGGTGTTAATAATTAAATAGTTCATAAACGTGTCAGGATCCACGAAACAAGGTTCAGATATACACAGATGAGTTCCGGAAAAGCCCTGAAACAACTTTAGATGAATGGTGGTGGAGAAATTTTGAAAGCGTTGAGAATCAGAAGCCGTAAATATAACCCAGTTGGAATGGTGTGATTAACACAAGGGACGAGGTACATTGAAGCTACGAGTGCAGTAACCTTCAGGTAAATTATACTATTTTGTTTGAACTTTGATGTTTTCGTGTGTGTTGAATAACTTTATAATTTATTTACTTAAAATGGACAGTAATGAAGTTGTACTAACAACAAATTTTTAATTTTAAGGTGAAATTTTCTTGTTTAAGTCGAAAGGAGTATTTAGTATTTATGTTCTTGATGAAAATTTGGGTATGTCTTTGAGCTCAATTAGACGAACCTGGTTAATTAACGTAAAGGGGTGGTAGATGCTCCCTTTGTACTCAGACTCAGGTCTGCATATATTGTTACATTAATTAGTAGGCATCCTACAAGAACTTTAATTTTGGATGCACATTAAAATGATAACAAATTTAAATCTTGAAATTTTCTGATACTGAAATTTATGCTGAATTTTTAATTTTGAAATTTTAATGTATTGTGAATATTGATGTAAATAGAGTTAACGTTGATGTTTGTGGTAGGAATGTGTTTGTTTTTTTTTATGAATGAGGATGAAGGTTTATCTAGGGGAGCAGCCGGGGCGATGAACAGAAGAATGTCGACGGACCAGTTAATTTAGGAGGTTTCACAGCAATATATATATATATATATATATATATATATATGTTAGCGTACGCAAAACTAAACAAGCTCTAGATCTAGGCACTTTAACACATCACTGTTCAAATAAACCAACACAACAATTGCGTTATCATTATACCAACTTCTTATAATTCGCATCTCAATTTGACATTAACATATTTTTACATCATTTAAAAAGAAGGTTTGTTTACTCATAGTTTATTTTCCAGTCTACCTGCAGAAATTTAAGAAATAAATAAATAAAAATTTATTAAACCGTGTTTACATAGTTGTGGACCGTGGCCCACCTCGGCCCGCGCTTAAGTGAGCTGCGCCCCGGGCCAAGGTGAACCGCGGCCACTACTATGTAAACAATGTTTAATAAATTCTTATTTATTTATTTCATTTTAAATTCAATCACTAACACCAGAGTAAGGGTCTCTTACAAAATTTCCTACAGATGTCAGATATGACTAAAATGGATCTAATGCTGCTTTATGTGGATTCCTGTAGTTGGTCAAAAATTACCAGAATGGACTTAGAATTTTCTTATGGGAAAATATATGTTACAAATGAGCGGTTTTGCGCTAGAACGCCCATAGCTTATCTGCTGGTGGGGCTCCGTTATGCGTAGACTACAAGATGAGTCTTAGAGCAGTCTCGTTTAAATGGTGTTAAACTAAGTTTAAATATAGAACTCCGTTTAGATTGGATGGTGAAAAGACCAATGAAAAAACCAGATATCACACCACACCCAACATTTACTTTAAACTCATATTGAAAATATTGTTCTTTACAACATATGAATTCTCGGAATCCCAGAAATTATTCTTTTCGAGCTGAAAACTCCTCGTCTAGTATATATTGCCTCGTTGAAAAGAACCTTATTAAAAAAAATTGGGTTTATATTTTGTTTATCTTGTAAAAATGAATAGATCGTAGGCGAGCTGGTAAATCTCGAAGTACGAGTAATAAATTCTGAAGAAAAGTACAATCACGTGAAGGGAGTCTTTCGCTCTTTAAAATTCGACAGATAGACAATTGACTTGTTCCTGTTACCGCACTTAATCAACGAGTGCTCAGATCTGAATTTTCGAAACACGAATTGAAACCCTCCTTCTTGATTGACAGTGATTATTTTTGTACAATTTTCACTTTTAGAAGGAAAATTTGTGACTTTTGCTTTCGAATTGTTTTCTCCCGAATTCAGCTTTCAAAGGCTTTTACGATTGATTCTACATTCGCTGATAACTTTACTATATGGATTTTCAAGCTATAATTTTTAGATTGAGCATGGGACTTACGATAACAAATTTTTAATATTAACCTCCACTTAAATTCACAACTTTCTCGTTAAAATTAATTTTATTTTCTCAGAAATTTTATTCTGTTGATAATCAAAATTCTGTAAAATGTATTGCGATAAGGAACCCTTAAGGGACCTTTTAATATTTTTAATTTTGATTTGCCAAAAATGCATTATTGAATAAATTATATTAATTTCTAGTAATCAAAAACCTGTTGAATTGATCGTATTTTTGTAAAAATGTCATTGGGTGTGATTCTTTTTCTTCGACATCTTTCTAAAAATAAAATTCGATTACTTAAATTGGTTAACTATCGACAAGAAGTTGCCCATGATTTTAATTGACTGACCACTTTTTCACCTTAGATAAACCGAACAACTTGGTACAATCTCATTTTCTGTAATTAAACTCCACGCCTTTGTGACCTTGTATTCACTAATTGAACAAGATATTGAGAGTTTTTTAGGATTATTTAGGTCAAAATAAGTAGTTTTAAAATAATTTGTTATATTACTTGTCGTTCCAGTTACCAGCGAATCATACCTTAGTGTATCTTTTTGTTTACTAAAATTCGTTTAGACTTGGTGTTAACATTATCTCAAATAACAAGAAAAGCAATAAACTTAATTGTACCTTGACAAAACCATTTTCTAACAATCATCAATTTGACCTTCAATAATATTTATTTTGTCTTTAAGAACACTTTTTACTATCAACCATTTGCAACACATATGGACCCATTTCTGTCATATATCGTAGCCCAAATAGTGTTGGATTTGCTGCTTTATATAGTAATTCCTATATCTACATTTGATTTTCCAATGCTCCACTCGAGGGTACTACATTGGCCAGGAAGCGAGTTTTTACCTGGAAAATTTAGAATTTTGTCTAACGCTTGCTGTTTCAAGCAAGATAGGGATCTTTAATGTGCGTGATAACACTCATACACGGGACCTCCATTTTACCTCTCATCCGAACGAGGACGTATTTTTGTGAAAAATGCTCGCCTAACATTTTTCAAGCGGACCATGTCGAGTAATTCCTATACCACCGTTTGATATGATACTGTTTGGCATAATACGTAGATGATATTGATTGCTCAGTTCCGTCGAACATGGTGAACATTACACTTGGTCTTTTTAATACCTTCAATCCACACCTAAAATGTACCATCTAAAATGAAATGGAAGGAAAATCCAATTTTTAGATAGGTACGTTAATCATCATATGGTAATAAACTGGAATTTGACATTTATAAAAAAGAAACCAACGCAAATCGCGTTATTTTGTCTTCCTCCAATCATAGCATACAACATAAATTAGCTTCATTTAACTTTTTAATTAATGGATTATTAAATTTCCTTTAAATAAAAACAGATTTAATAAGGAATTTGCTCTTATTAAGCAAATAGCGAATTACAATGGTTTCTCTTCGGATATTATGGATAATATTTTTAGAAAGTGTAAAAGTAGAATTAACATCCGTAAATCAACGACTTTGCAATCAACCACCTCTAACGATAATATTAAATATGTTCAACTTCCGTTTCACAAAACCACAAAGGTTCTTGATAAAATATTTAAACAGATTAATTTCAAAATTGCTTTCAGTAATACTAATAAAATTAAAGATTTGTTAGGTAACCCAAAAGACAAAGTGGAAAAATTGCAAAAGTCTGGGATTTACGAAATTAGTTGTTCAGGGCCAGGGTGTTTTCAAAAATATATTGGTCAGAACAAAAGGAATATAACAAAAAGATTTAAAGAGCACATTGCTCACTTCAAATATGGTAAATACGAAAAGTCTCAGGTCGCCAAACATATTTTTGAAACCAGCCACCCCGTTAAACTTGAAAATGTTAAATTGTTAAAAGCGGTACCAACTTTTTCCTTCTTAAATGCTTATGAATCGATTAAAATTGTTAAACATAAAGGACCCCTCTTAAACACTGATAAAGGGCCCATAGAGCCATCTGCTTTGCTTTCCCTATTGGTCAACAACCAATGAGAAAGCAAAAATAATTTGGTTCCGCTTCAGCAGATTTAGAATTAGTATAAATTAAGTGGATTTTAGTTATAACATCACAATTCACTTGTTTGTTGTGGAGAACACCAGCCTGCGGTGAGGAGAATATCCTTGATAGTGTTTAAAGCAATATTCTAGTAAATTGTATGTTGGGAAGGTTCACTTCAGCCTAAGTGGTGAGGAGAATATCCTTTGAAGTGTTCCGGAACAACAACTAATTATTAGTTAAAATTCCTACTGATGATAACCACATAGTGGTCGAAATACGTATCTAGTAATTTAAATATCTTTTGTGGTTAAGGGTTTTTATTTAATTTTATTCATCAAATCACAGTCTAATTGTTTAATTTTTTATTGGTATAAAATGCCAACAAACTCAGACAGATTAATTAATTACCATTTTAACCCATCAATAATAAAGAAAATTAACACGGTTTTAATCTAAAATTTCAGATAGAAAGACGTTGTGATTTTTTCCTAGTAAAGAACTTCCAAAAACTAGAACATACTTTATTAAATAACGGTTACAGTAAAAACCTGCTAAAAATTGCTCTTATCCAATAACCCACAAACACACAGAATTACACAAATACAATTGGTTTATAAAAAATACTTCATGCAGAAAAACTTACTCTTTTACTGACAGAGATGTTAAAATAACCGAATATTGTAATTGTCAATAGTTACTTTTGATGGACGCATCCTGTATATTTAAATTTCAGGAATAGTTAATCTTAATTAAGCATGACATTTCACACTTTTGTTTCTATAGAGGTAATTTAGATAGCAAACTATAACCTCAAAAGTTTTACCCTTATGTATTTTAAATACATTGTTAACGTAATCAACCAAGACAATAACTTATTTTAAAACTGTAACAGAAAGCAAATCTAATTACTACAAGACACTACGTACGCTCATTCCATGAAAAGATAATTTACAATAGACAGTTGTCGTCCGTCCCGATCAGTAAGAACATACAAATAATGCCGTATTGCAGCAACACTACAGATAAAAAAGAACATGATTTATACGTAATTATGACACAATAACCCTGTACTTAAGCATAAAATAAATATCTTACATTGTGGAAACAGAACTTTACCGCGGTTAACGTGCGTTACAAGAAAGGAGAAATGATATATAATGACTAAACCTAAAAAAGAAAGAAACGTTTAAAGTAACACAGTTTCGTGCTTCTATAACAAAAATGTAGCCTATTCTGATCTAACATTTGAAGTCAAATATTTTCGAAATCGAAAATGCGGTTGCTTTGGAATTTACAGTGCAATAAAACACTAATGCGGCACTAAAGATTGTGCTACATGATATTATTAGTGTTTAGTAGTGTTTAGGAGAAAATTGTTTGAATGTAATTAAAGAACAGGTTGCTTGTAAAAATAGAAGATATTAGAGTAAGGTAGCATAGGTAAATCTTCGACGCATTATATTTGATCGTGAGAAGGAAAAATTAAACAAATAAAATCTTTCTTTTTTTTAAAACTTCATATTTTATTTTGGGAGGAAAAATAATGAGAAAAAACGTCATCTTGTCCAAAAAGGGCAAAATCGTGATTCGCAATATTTAATTATAAAAGCGTAAATTTTCATTAAGAATGCTCAGTGTGTAAAAATCCGTTTTACATTAGCTAAATGGATGGATACTTAATGCATATCTTTCATTTAGTATCAGGGCAAACATTTTTAATAAGAAACACTTATTCAGTTTACTGAAATTGCATTAATTCTCAATATAAAGTACTGCAGCGAAATAACCACGCACTTGCCCATTACTTCATTCAATAGAGGTCAATATTTGCATTATAAACACCGATATCGAAATAAAATTAGCTATATATGAATGAAACATTTGGAGAGATTAATAATTAAAATCGTTGGAATTATGTTTCGTAAAACAAGTCGATTTTACATTGACGAGATCGCTTGAGAAATGAAATGTTTTGTTATGGACTGAAACGTTTGTATTGATCTCAATTACGTGACGGGCTACTATTACCAAACTTCGATAATATAGTGGATTTGCTAAAGGTGTTGTTGATTATAATCTGAATTAGAGGTCATATATAACGACTACAGTAACTTTAAATGATTACTCCTGTTGTTCTGCGAACTAATAAACCAATTTAAAATAACTGTGCTTAATAAAAATTAGTGCAAATATCGTGATTTGTAAAGGTGTTTATAGTTTAGTTAATTTCGCCGATTTTGAGAAACCGTAAATAGACCTGCTGATTTTAAATTAGTTTAGGTATTACGGGTTGTCTTAAAGCTTTAACTACTACTCCAAATTCTAATCAAATTCCTTTTAAATACTAGTTCAGCTTCATATTCAACTTCAACGACTACTCCTCGTTCAAATCCTGTTAAAATTTTAAGCAATTTCAATTATATTTATTTAAATCAATTCTACTCCAATACAATTCATTGGAAATCAGGTTTCTTTGGCTTAGACCTGGTGAACGTCTTGCTTAATTTTATTCAAGAAACAATCTTATCGAGAAGGAAATTTGTGTTCAAAGTTTAAACTACTGAGAACTAACAAGTCTGGAATAATTTCGAGGCACAAGATTAAAGTCAGATTTGTTTTTAAGATTTGTGATATTTGTGTAAAATACTTTACAAATATTCAAATTCGCATATAGCGTTTAATAATTTCTTTATGAGAAGTAGTAACTTTAAGACCTAATTAATTTTCGATGTCAAAATTTTACTTAGGAAATTTATTTACATAATAAAGTGCAATTTTTACGTATCTTTGAAAAAAGGTACATTTTAAAAATAGTAGATATGGTTGAAAGAGTATACTCTGACATTGAAAATTTAATGTAAGTTAATTCTGGGTGCCGTGGAAACTTTGGTGAGGAACTAGACTAAGATAAATTTCCGAAAGGGGGCAGCAGATTTTCGGTACTTAGAGCAGTAAAGATCATAGGGGTCGGTATGATATCCAAGGCACACCGCTGCGATGTGAAAGGCAACAAAAAACCACCACATTAGCTCCCAAGTACACAGCGTACTTAAATTGTAAGTAACATGATGGCATCCTCTGGGGTAAAAAATTCCGGAGTTAAAATAGTCCCTCATTCGGATCTCGGAGAGGGGACTACTTTGGAGGATATGATCGAAAAGCTTAAAGGAAGAGCAGGGAACATGTTTCGAGTCCGAACGTGGAATGTCAGAAATATAAAACAAGTAGGTAAGCTAGAAAACTTGAAAATTCAAATGGATATGTTAGCACTAGACATAGTAGGGATCAGCGAAGCTCGCTGGCCAGAGGCGGGGGATTTTTTAGTGGAGACTTTAGGGTAATTCTTACAGGATCAGAAAAAGGAAATTTGGGTGTGGGCATAGTTATGTGAAAAACGATTGCACAACGTGTAGAAAACTACTTACAAAAAAACGAAAGATATTATAGTCCCGTCGACGTGATACATGCGCCACTAATGGCAGTTGGCAACGATATTACATAATGTGAAAATTGACGCGCAAATTTCGATGACGTCACACAATATGCAAATTATGGCACGTAATTACACAAAATTTAAAGGAAATAAATTTTAAAGAACACCCCCAAAGGAGCACTCATGTGAACATGTAAAGCTTCCTTCAGAATTACTTCATGATGGCGGCAGCTTCCTTCAGGTTAGTCCATGATGGTCGCCCGTGGCTTCGCTAATATTTCTCGGGTATGGACTGCCTTGACTAATCTTTGTCGGATCGTGGGAACTCTTGAGCCAGGTTGTACCCAAATTTGATGGTCTTCTTCCTATGTAGCGGGAACTGGTTATAAAGAACGATAAGGGCAAAAGGGACCTACATAGCCAAAAAGATACGATAAGATACCACACAACCACTCTTCTTCGCGTTTTGGAGGCAAGTCCCAACGCGTCTTTTGGAAATTCCCCACTTCCTTCTTCTGCCACACGCGTCGGCGCGAAATCTTGCGCAACGCACTTCTGAAGTGACAGAAGTACGCGCAACAAGTCTTTTAAATTTATGGCGCGAAATTCTCACATATTAAAACTTAACTAATGTCTAGTGCCAATTTCGGCACGTAACAAAGAGTATCCATGGTTAGATTAGAATCTAAACCGGCATATACAGTAATAATACAATTATACATGCCCACCTCTAGCTACAGTAAGGAAGAGGCAGAGGCGATCTACAAAGATATTGAAGACATACTAAAATACATAAAACGACATGAAAATTTAATAATTACGGGGGATTTTAATGCAGTGGTAGGCGAGGGTAGGGAAGAAGCGTTAGTAGGTTTATTCGGTTTAGGCACGAGAAACGACAGAGAAAATAGGTTGGTAGAATTTCGCGACAAAAGCAATTTAATCATCACAAACACATCACTTCAACATCGTGCTAGAAGACGATACACGTTGAAGAAACCAGGAAATATAGGAAGATCACAAATAAATTACATTCTTGTTAGACAACGGTTTAGGAATCAAGTAAAAGACTTTAGAAGCTACCTAGAATCAGATATAGACACTAACCACAACATCGTAGTTATGAACGCCGCTCTTAAATTAAAAAATTTAAAGAAAATGAATCGAAAAAGGCATTTTGACTTTGAGAAACTGAAAGATAAATATACCCGCAAGATTTGAAAAAAAATTAAATGAATTGTTGAAAGATATCGGGAAAATTTCTGATACTATCCAAGTACAAACAGAATGGAATAACATTAAATTTAGCTTAGACTGGCGGTCAGGGATATTCTGGGGTATACAAAAAAGAAAATAAGAAACCATTGATAACAAAAGATATCCTGAATCTAATCAAAGAAAGACGAAAATAGAAACATAGATGAGATGAAACAGGAAAACAGAGATACAAAGTCGTAAAATGAGAAAATATTTGCAAATGCAGGAAAGCTAAAGAACAATGAATTGATGAAAAGTGCAGGGAGGAACAAAGTAACATGGAAATAGGAAAGCCATACGAAACATACCAACTAATTAGAATGAATTTTAGGGATACAAAACCGTATAGCAAAAACTCGAAAGGAAATGTCATTATAGAAAATGTAGGAAAGTTGCTAGATGGCAGAAATATTTAGAGTATTTATATGCAGAAGAGGAACTAACAGCAATAGGACAGGAATTAGACAACTGAAAAGGATAACTTGGGATATTCTACACTTAGAGATGAGTTTGAATTAGCATTAAAGGGCCTGAAAAATGGTAAGGCACCGGGTACAGACAAGGTCCAAGCAGAAACTCTAAAAGCCGCTGGATAAGGCTTCCAACTTGTAAGCTATATGTGCGAGACAGGCGAGATACCCAAAAATTTTAAACGTAACAGCATAGTCACTATACCAAAAACAGATAAACGTGAAAATTTCAAACAATAAGTTTGACAGCATACGCGTCAAAAATATTAACTAGAATTGTACAAAAACGATGAAGAAATACTAGGAGAAAATCAACTTGAGTTTATGCGAAACAGGGGAACATGGGAGGCTATTTTAGCTCAAAGGGTGATAATGGAGAAAATAATAGAAGAAGAGGACAGCAAGTATATTGGGTTTGAATATCTGGAAAAAGCAATGTAAATAGAAAACAATGTTTGAAATACTCAAAAATATTGGAATGAGTTTTATGGAAAAACGGATAGTTCACAGCTTATATAAAGAGCAAACAGCGGTAATAGAATTAGAGTGGAACGTAGAGAAGTAAATATTAGGAACGGGGCGAAAGAGGAATGTGCCCTATCCCCATTAATTTTTAACGTGTACATCGAAAAGGCGATGAATACCGTCAAATGCAAGAAGGCAGTGTGAATTATTATGCAGGGACAAAGGATTGATGTGCTTAGATTTGCAGATGATATAGCGGTGTTAACATCTAGCAAGGAAGAGCTAGAAGTTGCTCTTAATGAAATGGAAACGGTTGTAACAGAGAGATAGGGTATGAAAATTAACAAAAATAAAACTAAAGTATTAGCATGCAATAGAGGGGCAAATAAATTAAAAACTAAAGTACAAATAGGTAATGAAAACTTACAAGAGATTAAGGATTTCTGCTACCTAGGAAACCTAGGAAGCCAAATAACGTAAGATGGAAAGAGCGCAAAAGATATAAAACAAAGATTAGTACAAGCTCCTGCTACATTTAATAAGAAAAAACAATTACTGTGTTAAAAGACAACAAACATAGAAACAATGAAGAAATTGCTTAAAATATATGTGTGGAGCACAGCACTGTGCGGCCGTGAAACCTGTAGGAGATGCGAACAGGAAAAAGAAGCCTTTGAAATGTGGTGTTACAAATGTCTGATGAAGATATCATAAACATACAAGAATAAGAACAAAGAGGTACTAGAAATGGTAAGGGTAGAAAGAAGTATGTAGAAAACAGTAAAAAATAGGAGAGTTTGGATGATAGGCCACATACTAAGGAATGAAGGAGTAGTACGGAATATATTAGAAGCAGAGATAGGAAAAAAGGAGAGGTAGAGGTTGATCTAGGTTAGACTATTGCACACAGATAGTAAAAGGCTGTAGGAATTTCAGGGAAATGTGCAGGCTAGCTTAGAATAGAAATCAATGGAGGTACGCTTTTAACCAATTCCTAGATGGGAAACCTAATGACGAAAAAAATAATTGTACTTAAACCTGATGATTATTATTATTAACAAGGCTGTGGGAAATTCAGGGAATGGCGTAGGTTAGTTCAGAATAGAAATAAGTGAAGGTACGTGTCCTATCAATTTCGGAAAATCTAATGAGGAAAAAATAATTGCACTTAAATCTGTTGATTATTATAAACAACTACAGGAGTTGGTTTTGAAATATTTTGAACTGATGTTGATTGTGCGAAAAGATATATTGGAAAACTATAATTCGGCAAATGTTCTAGTGTTGGGGATCTTGGTAGCGGAAGACTGCTTAACCTTTTTCACAATTTAATGAATATCGCGGAAATAGGGTATATATTTGTAAACAATAGAAGGGGAACCGAACTAACAAGAAAGAGCAACGGCTATGTTCGAAAACAACAAACATAGAAACAAGGAAAAAATTGTTGAAAGCATATATAGAAAACAAAAAAAAAAGAAGATATAAAAGGGTAGGATATGTTCTAAAGCATTTTTGGGGAATAGTTCGAGATATATTACAAGCAGAGATAGAAAAAAAAGAGGTATAGATAGGCCTGCATTCAACTGAGGCACGTCGATAGTGAAATATGCAGACTGTGGAAATTTCAGGAAAATGAGTAGGTTAGCTCAGAATAGGAAACAATGAGGGTACTTGTCTAACCAGTTCCAGGACTGATGACCTTATAAGAAAATGAGAAAAAATGATAAAATTGTTGAAAGCATATATATGGAGCACAGCACAGTACGTCTATGAAATAGGGGCAGCAGGAGAAGCAGACAGAAAAACGGTAGAAACTTTTTGGAATATTGTGCTTCAAATGTATGAGGATGATAACATGGACAGACAAAGTTAATAACAGAGAGGTTATAGATATCTGTGGAAAACAAAAAAAATAGAAGAAATAGAAGGGCAAGATACGTTCTAAGGCATTTTTGGGGAATAGTGCGGGAGATAGTACAAGCAGAGATAGGAAAAAAGAAGTAAAAGCAGACATAGAGCAAGCTATTGTACGCAGATAGTGAAAGATACAGACTGAAAATTTCAAAAAATGTGTAGGTTTGCACAGAATAGGAAACAATGAGGGTACGCGTCTAACCAGTTCCAGGACTGAAGACCTAACGAGGTATTTAGGTCTGCTTGATATTGATATCTACGAGTAACTATTTTTTACGGCCTAAATTTTCGTATTTATTTTATACTTGATCACAGACTACACAGTGAGAATGATTAAAAATAACACCAGTTTTTGATTAAAAAGAATATTTCTTATAAATATGTATTTTATAAGAAAATATATTTTTATTCACAAACTTATATTAATTTTAATCATCACCCCTTTGTAATTTGTGATCAAGCTAGATTATGCCGTCAGTGAACAACTGCATTGTACGATCACGCATAAAGTACGCCACTCAAATTCGATAGGTAATCTCACTCCTGTATTTTTAGTGCGTAAGCAAGGAGAAGACAATAAAATTTGCATGCGAGTCTTAACAATAAACCACGCTAGGAATCTCTATTAGTTTATTTTATAAGCATCAACAGACGTAATGAATCAAGAAGAGGTATACGATATCCAGAACCTATCTCGGTGCAATCTTGAAAAATAAAAAATTTACCAAAGGGCCCTTAAAAACCGGAAACGTGAAATCGGACGGAAACATGCGCTTAAAATATCTTATGTAGTATAAATACGCACGAGGAAATGACGGATAAAACTCAGGGACACATAAATGTGTACACAGACACTGATAATTTAACTATAAACTTTTCGGCCTGTTTCCTGTTCAAAAAGATTAAGCGTTAGGTAACCTTCAAATAACTGAAGTTCAGTAAAGTACACCGTATAGATTTTTGGATAAGAAAGTAATAACAAAGCGCCAACTTTAAATAATCAAATCACACGTAAGACAACTTTTTATAACGTACCTATTTCTCCTTTTTCAATATCGAAATCGTATTCATCTACGGTTCGTAATGGCGAATCAATAAAGTACATCTTGTTAAGCTTGAGATTCCATGCAAGTCCATTGGAAATACTTAATTTAGTCAAATGCTTTTTTACTTCACCAATACCATTCATTGAGTACAAAGATCCTTTTTCATACTCCAACTTTCCAACTTCAGGTTCAGGTCCCATAGTACCTAGAATCAGACTTTAGATTTAAAACACAATAATCAGACAGAAATACCAAGCCATAATCTTCCGGAAGGATCAGCTTTTCCATCGTTTAATCTATTAGCTTGAAAACCATCCTCTTCGTCAACTTCGGTTAATACTTCTCTTTTACAAAGCGTGTCGCTGATACCGTTCCAAGTGACTTTGACGACTTGACGTCCAATGCTTATAAGAAATTCGTCTTGGGTACCTTCAACTGGAACGACAAACGAAACCGGTCCTTCATCTACATGAAACAATGTATAACCTTGGGTTATTAGTGTTTAGTACACAAACCTATTTTAACTTTTGTATGAGTATTTGTTGCTGGAACGTATTTATTCAAAGTTTGTCCAAAAATGTCGATGTAATACAGAGATTGAGAAGGTATGTCCCAATGAGGGCCTTCCCCTAAAATAGCACGTTCAGTTATGACTTCAACAATGGGATCCATACTTATTATTAATATGTAACGATCTCAACTAACACAATGTCGCAACAATACTGAACGCTTGAGACGTATCCTCAGTGCAGGAAATGTAATCGTCTCTTAAATGTAATCATAGCGGGGGAGGCAAATGCTATTTATATACAAGCCCGCCATCACGTGATAATACCGCTTTTTCCAAGAACAAGGGCCCCTTGTATTTCAGGGAATTGTGTGTTTAAAATAAAAGCTTGAAAAGCTTCCTAAATTTTGAAACGATAATACCGTTTTAGAAATAAATTTGATTTCGCAAGAAAAAAATTGAATACAGTCAGCTAATGCACGCTGTTGAAACTGACAAATTATGTAAGTGTAAAACAAGCAAATTTATTACAATCAGAATTAACTAAGGCGCATTTGAGTGCTATCTAACTATTTAAATTAAAAAAAACACAAAAAGACGGACGAGTTATAAAAGGTGCTTTATCAGTAGATAAGCAAGGTTACCACGAGCACAAAACACCGGTTTCCTTATGAGATTTAACATGGGAAATTCTAAGGTCCAAAAAGACCGTTTTGTCAGATACAAAGGTCATCCACCCCGAGGTCGCCGCAAATATTCGCACATCTAGTAACAAAAATCTGCTCAATAGTTTTCTTCAACTTAGCATTGTTTAGCTCCAGGCATGGATCTCGCTCTCGACACCCCGATCAAGGTGCTAGACCCCCATCTCACAACCGCCGCCGCACTTGCAAAAAATTCGCACATCTAGTAACAGTATTAAATAACATTATCATTTTAAATTTGCACGATAGTTTTCTTCGACTAATCATTTTTATCTTACGGGCATGGATCGCACTCTCGGCATCCTGATCTGTACCGTCACCACAATAACCACCCCCACCAACACCGCCACCACAACCATCACAACCACCACCACCACCACAACTACCACCACCACTACCACAACCACCACAATCACCACCACCTCCACAACCACCTCCACCATTACAACAACCACCTCCACAACCACAACCACCTCCACAACAACAACCACCACCACCCCACAACCACCACCACCGCCGCCACATAACCACCATCACAACCACCAGACAGGTCCAACCCCACCTGCTGGGAGTCAAAGCTACACCAATTCACATCGATTTTGTCCTCGTCATCACCTTAATTGCGCTGTTTCTTGGTTCAACCAAATATAGTATCACTGTAATTATAAAACTTAGTCATAACATCCATTTAAGTTTCAAAGACAATTTATTTAAAGTTAATTGCGTATAACTTTTGTGATATTACAATAATATTAAACTATTCCTTTATTTGCTTTTAAAACTGAAGATTATGTTTATTTGCAATAAAATTCTTAACGTTTGTCATCATCGGACTGGATGGTAACTAACTATTTTTTCAATAATATCAAATATTTATATAAATATATATATATATATATATATATATATATATATATATATGCAACTCCTATAAAGTCTCGCCAGAGTAAAAAAAAACATTCCAGCACCACGTTGGGTGCCATAAATTGCCGTGTAACTCTACTTTAGACCTCAGTAGCTTCAAAAATTCTCAATTTTCAAAAATCGAAAATTTCACATAATATAAAATTTTCAAAAAAATTTCTTACCCGGATTCCTGCTTCATCACATTGATTGATTTCTTCAGCAGTTTCCCTGGCTAGCTCAGTTGGGTCTCCTCTTGGATACCTAGATTTACTATCATACTCTTTATCGTTCACGCACACTCTCAATAAAAACCACAAAATAATACAACAATCATACAATATTTATTTACCACTATTTACAAATAATAATTCAAGATTATGTACATTTTGATGCTCAAGTTACACCTCAATAAATGATATCTTTGTAAAGTCCTTGTTTTAAAATTGAAATATCAAACACATTTAATGTAACAGGAGTAAATGGGCCCTAAATAATACCTTATTTATATTTTTTCTAATTATTACACTCTGGTGTATGGTGAGCTCATGATAACCCAGTTTATTTTTTAATGTATGCTTTTTACTTTGCATACTTTTACTACAAACACAAAAAACCCATGTACTCTTAACAATAAAAATTAACTTCATGAGGAATGTTAATAAGCTTTACGTACACCTTTAGATTTATATTCAAATACCGTAATAAAAGTTAGTTATACGTATTCTTTTCAATACGCAAAATAACGAAAAATACAATCAAAGTTCACTCTCACACATCACAAATAATCTTCACAGTTATAAAAAAAACAGCAAATTCTAATGCGTTACCTGGAAACTTGAAGATTCCATCTCTATTGACGATGTATTATGTTCCTAAACCATTGGTCTAGTGATTATGCGCTGCTTGCCGCCTCCAGTTATTTATAGATGAACACCATCTAAGTTGTGCTGCATGCTACTCATTTAAGATCTATCTCATATCCAAATCCAAGTATAGTGCACTTGTTATTGTTGCATAATTTAATTTACGTTACGTTACGAGCTTGTTACAGTATACGTTGTACCTTAGTAAAATAAACTCGAGACTATCCGCGTTCAAAGTATAAGGCCAACCATCTAACACTGTACTATTTAATTTATAAATTTGTACGTCGTAAGCGATGCAAATTAAAGAAGTCAAAGAGAAAGCTATCAATTTCGCTATCTTATTTATATTATAAACCAGGCCCTTCTCGGCTACACTTTACCCAAAATCCTAATTGCAAACCAACTCTTTCTTCAAATTTTGGTATAACCATTTTCAAACTCCACAAAATTTAGCTCGTCATTACGCTATTTTCCGACAAACCAGCATTTATCTGTTCCGTGTTCGTCTGTTGTAAAACTAACTATTTAGAACAACGATATATTTCAGTGATGTCTAAAACCCCGCATGTATTAACTCTATTCCTCTCTTATGCATATTATATGTTTCCTTCTAACCTTGTTTGAGTGGTAGAAAATCGATATTACAGTCCGCGTGCTATCTACCCCACGTGGAGTTGTATACGTGCTTTGCAGCTGTCGGTTGACCAATATACTTTGAAACTTGCTTGTTATGCTCCAAAAATACATAGAAGTCGACCTTTCCAAAACATGCAGGTGTTCAATTAACGATCGTTTTAAAATAACATTTGTAGGAGTTTGCGTTTCAAGGTATTTTACATCTGTTTGTTTGTTGGCGACCCGGATTCATGCCCCAAAGGCACTTCACGAGAAGGTTTGTTACGTTAGCAAATAAATTTTGCTGTAACATTCCGCAAATCTCAAAGGCCCAACGTACTTTTATAGTCATTTTCAAAATTTATTATGTAGTTTCGGTTCAATTCTGTACTTCCACACTTTAGTAGTGTTGGTGTTTTATCACCTGATGGCGGTTTTATTTACTTTTGCCATAGTACAGTGATTGTTTCGAAATTATATCATTATAATAGCTTCGATTACTTCATAGGGTTCTTGGGAACAGTCCACTCTGATGAGGCTAACAAGCCGAAACCATTGGTCAGTGGATGTTTCCTCCCCTATGAATTAATAAAGCTAATGTTTTGTTAATGGCTATATAACTACCAGCCCGATTTGTATTTGTCAATGGCTCTTATTATTTTCATAAGAGTTTGTTTACAGATACATCTTACTTTATATATATATATATATATATATATATATATATATTTATATATTTTTTCTTATAGCGTTTTTTATCAATATCAAAATCTTTCACAATAGTTATAAAGGTATGTTTTGAATCATCAACATTCCAACACTGCAAACACTTTTCCTTAAATGTTGAATATGGCATGTCACCACTTATGTGATACGAAAAAATATGGCGAAGGTTTGTGTTATCCTGCTTCCAGATTGCAATAACATTGGCGTTGTTTCTATGCCCGTGCTTGACTTTGCTGGCATACGTTTGACATAGGTAAAAGGAATCAATGCTCTTATGTCTACCAAAGGAGAAAAATTGCGCGATTTTGCTTTGCTCGTTTGCAGATATATCATCAAAGACAATAATTGAATCTCCTTTGATATCTCCGGGTTCAATCAAATTGTTGTAAGTTTCAAGCTCATGATAGCCAATTTCTTCTTTTAATGGTGTAAATATGTGTCTTAACAATTCGTATTTCGGTTGATATAAACTTTTTGAAACAACATAGACATTTTGAAATCTAAGCCCATTCTCGTGCAAGATCAGAAATACTAAACCGTTAGTTTTCCACATTTTGATGGCCCATCGAATATAGCTCGTATATTAGAAAGGAACAAAAGTCCATGTTTACTATCCTCTTTTGCACTAGCAATAGCGAAGTTATCATAATTCTGTATAAGTATTGTAATTTTTTGTTTCGCAGTCTCCATATTGCTTCGAGCATGTACCCGCTTTTGCTGCTGTTTGTGGTGATAGCTTAACGTCTCTTTCGGTATGTTGTATTTTCTACTGATGGAGTAAATACTCGATTTACCCAGTCCAACTTCTTCTATAGCTTTTTCAAAAGATTCTTTACTGTATCCACTACTTTGTTTTTTTATATAATTGTTAACCATGCTGGCCAATACCGGTGGAGGCACTTTCACCCTATGAGGCAATTTCCCTCTATAAGGCACTTTCACCCTATGAGGCAATTTCCCTCTATAAGGCACTTTCACCCTATGAGACAATTTCACTCCATAAGGCAATTTCACTATATGAGGCAATTTCACTCTATAAGGCACATTCTCCCTATGAGTCAATTTCACTATTTGGCACTTTCACCCTATGAGGCAATTTCACCCAATGAGACAATTTCGCCCTATGAGGCAATTTCACTCTATTCTGATGGAGATCAATTCACTCTAAAATAACTAGAACTTATTTACAGAGTGGGAGATGCTCACCATTCGACAGATAAAAGTAAACTAACTGAAACTATTTAATTTATCGATTTTATACTATTTTATTAAAAATATATACAAAATAGTTAATTGTGAATAAATCTATTAACAATTTTCGTAAACGGGTTATATTCAAACATAGAGTCATGTATAATTAAAGCATAAGCCTTTGTAGACGGTTCAAAATTTCTTGAAGCTTCAAATTCCACTCTTACATTAACAGTTGTGTCCTTGATGCTTTCAAATTGATACGACTTCCTCTCTCTACTACTGGCGGTGGTGGTTGTGGTGCTGGTGATGGTGGTTGTGGTAGTGGTGGTTATGGTGGTGATAGTGGTTGTGGTGGTGGTAGTTGTGGTGGTGGTGGTTGTGGTGGTGGTTGAGGTGGTGGTTGTGGTGGTGGTTGTGGTGGTGGTGGTTGTGATGATGGTGGTGGTTGAGGTGGTGGTTGTGGTGGTGGTTGTGGTGGTGGTGATGGTGGTGGTGGTTGTTGTTGTGGTGGTGGTTGTGGCGGTTGTGGTGGTGGTGGTGGTGGTAGTGGTGGTTGATGTGGTGACGGTTTAGATCAGGGTGTCGAGAGTCCATGCCCCGTAAGTTAAAAAATGATTAGCCGAAGAAAACTATTGCGCAAATTTAAGATGATGATGTTATTTAATACTGTTACCAGATGTGCGAATTTTTTTGCAAGTGCGGCGGCGGTTGTGGGGTGGGGGTCTAGTACTCTGATCGGGGCGTCGAGAGCAAGATCCATGCCTGGAGCTAAAAAATGCTTACTTGTAGTAAACTATTGAGCAGATTTTTGTTACTAGATGTGCGAATATTTGCGGTGACCTCGGGGTGAGATGACCTTTGTATCTGGCAAAAATGGTCTTTTTGGATCTTAGAATTACCCAGGTTAAATTTCAGAAGAAAACCGGTTTTTTGTGCTCGTGGTAATCTTGCTTTCCAGAACTTCCAATAACTTTCGCAAATTTTCCGGGACTTCCTCGGACTTTCCGGGACTTCCTAAATCTTCCTCGGACTTCCTCGAACTTTTTGAGACTGGACTTTCCGGACCTCGTCAGACTTCCCGGAACTTCTTCGGACTTCACGGACTTTCTCAGACTTTCCAGGACTTCTTTGGACTTTCTGGATTTACTCGGACTTTCCTGACTTCCCGGGACTTCCTCGGACTTCCCGGAACTTCCTCGAACTTCCAGAAACTTCCTATCTAAGGTACACCAAACTTTTTTCGCGAATTATATCTCGGTCCTGCTAGATACCACCACCCGCCTTTGTATAACCCTTTCAATGGTTAGGCTTCCTCTTCAACAGATGCTTTTTGCATTAAAGTCCCCGGCCAAAATTACTCGTGGGTTTTGTTCTTAACCACCGTGTACAGTTTCTCCAAACACTTATTATATTGCTCTATTCCGGAGTTTGGGCTGAAAAACAAAATGGTGCCCACCTGGGTCCGACCAATACAAAGCACTCGCTGCTCTCAAAGGCTCTTACGGATATAGATAGCTAACATTAATGATCATAGCAGTGTTATTCCTATTTCTATATTCTAGTCTTCTTTTTTTATTAAGACATTTGGTTTACTAACTAAAATAAGGTTTATCTGCTCCGTCTTCGCCACAAGTGATGCCAAGTCGTGCGCTGTGAAGTGGCTCATTTGGTTGACAATCAAATTTTTGAGAACGTATTGGAGAGCGTTTGTTATGGCATATTAAAAACCTTCAATAAAGTAAGAATGATTGGCTTGAACTATTTTGTAAATGCTTCCAGTCAATCGTGAAGTCTTTTTGAAAAAAATTTTTGAACACGTTTGACCAAACTAAGCATTAACAAGGCACAAGCGACTCCCGAATATTTTCATTGATAGTTTCAGGGACGCATCAACTTCCGGATTATTTGCAGGTAATTAACAAGAATAGTTGATTACGGAACATTCAAATATTGTTAGCTTGCGTGTAAGTGCCTCGTTTAGATACTTATTCATATAAAACAATTGCGGCATGTTAAGTAATATGACAACAGATTTAACATACACCTATGCGTTCGTGAATGTATAAACACGAACGTACGTGAGAACAAATAATATTCCTATAAATTCACGCATTTTAAAAAGTATGTCAAAGATTTAAAGATAAAGACAATAAAAATCATTAATGCAATCTAAATATTACATAAGCACGTGTGATACAAGTATGATATGTACACCGCATTGAAGTAGAGAATATTGTGTATTTTTCCCGTCTTTGTTGAACATAACATGTATTTATAAATAATTACAAGAACGTTTATATGCTAATCCATTATGTACAAAATCATCACTTAAAACATAATTACGCACTGAATACAAATGTTAAAATCATTTTATTCCTACTTTTAACAAACGACTTGTTTCCTGTTCTAAAGTTTTAAATGGCAAAATGCATAATTTTTAACTCCGTAGTGTATACTGTAGAGAACGGTGTTCCCAAATATTTTCGAAATCACAATATTTTAACATTGTCCGACGGCAAGGGTCAAAGCTAATTCAATTATTTCAACTAATCAATCTAATGTGAGATCACTAACTAATGAGCTATAAAGTCTTTATAAAAACTGTCCATTTCAAAAATTCCCGAAAACCGCCAAACTAACCTTTTAGCGCCAAAAATTTCCTTTTTAGATTACACAACAAGCAAGAGTTGAAATTAATATCCTAGTATTTCAACAATACATTTACAATCCTAAACATTTCCACCATAATTAATTTTTAAAATAAATAATAACAAAATTTATTGAATGATTAATACTAAGGCGTAGAAGGGCCACAAAAAATCGCTCTACTCATTTTAGTTAAATTTCGACTTCGATGTCAAAATTTATTAAATTTCGACTTCGATGTCGAAATTAATTTAAATTTTGAAGCATTTTTCTTCAACAGTCTTAGAAAATAATATTATAAATCGATATTGTACCCCAATACAAGGCCGATACCATATTGACTGTGCTCGATTATTTTCTATTGGACGTTATTGATGAAGTTCAAAAAGAGTTCATAGACCGCCTTGGTCATTGTTAGGCAGTCAACGTCTCCCAATTCGAACATTTTCTGTAATTATTTGTTACTTGTTTTCAATTTTTAGTAGTTGTTTGTGTATAGTATAAATTCTATTTTCTGGAAATTTTCATTATGTAGCCCATATTCATATTTATTCAATGTAAGTTCTTACGGTTTAAAAATACAATAATTCTACAATTAAAAGTCGATAAATACATCGCGCAAGCGCGATGAAAAGGCGAGCGACGTCACGGGCGGTTGGTAACGCTTAACCTTTGCACAGATTTGGCGCGCCCATCTATCAGTGACGTCACCAATGCACAATTTATATTGCGCAATACTTCGAAAATTTACATAATTTTAAAACAATGATAAAAGCGAACAAATTAGATAATGGATTACTTACATCAGAAATCCGGCATTCGCACGAACTTGCGCTACGGTAGGCCTCTATTGAAATCCATCAGGGCTCCATCCCGGAGGAATTAGAGATGATACGTCGACGCTCTACAAAAGCGTTTGGACCAGCTCCGGCCAGCTACGGCAGTCATGAGGTCGTCATCCAGGGTCGTGCAGTACGGTTCCTACAGCTCAAATTGTCACCTACCTATGCAGGGAATGACGGGAAAAACCAGGTATAGGTCGACAAACAAAAGATAAGCAAGCAGGATATCTACATAGGTAAAGCTAACGATACGTTACCAAAAAACGTCCACTCTACGCAAAGGTACTGGCGAAACAGCCACGTTAAAGCGTCTAACGGAAAACTCTCACCACTTTTCCCCACTCTTTGTCTTTTTCACGTCGGCGTGAAGTATTCGTCCAACCCTCTAGCGTCGCGCGATCTGCGCAAACGCACTGTGACGTATCGGAAGTACGCGCCTAGTCTTTTAAAATTCCGCGCACCGCGTCTTTTGAAAATATGGCGCGAAACCTCCGCACATCAAACTTAACCTAAACATGTTTAAGGGCCATTTTGGCACGTAACAAGTAGAAAAAATAATCTTCTCAAATCCATAATAAAAATGGTGGTTCCTACTTAAGAAAAATATAGTTGACGTCATAACTTTCTCAAATATGACCGAAACAATGAAATAACATCAATCAATGACAATCTCTATAAATCGTTTGACATGTCTTTGTAATTTTTTAATAATTTTTAGGGTTCGGTGCGTTATAAGATATAACGGAACATTTATAAGATCACTCTCGTGTCCGTCCGTCCGTCTGTCACAGAGGTTTTTCTCGAAAACTATGAACCGTAGGAATTTGAAATTTGGCACAGTGCTAGGTATTTATGGCGCGCACATATATCGACATTCAGTAAATAGAAAAAGAAAATTTTTAAATTAAAATGGCGGGGGTTAATTCGGTCCAAAAAAAAGTTTTAATAAATATATCGTGTGAGGTACAATTTGAAAGAGGATTCTAAAAGGCTTCCAAAAATATTTTTTTATAAGTTTTGGTCCAGTAGTATTCTTTGTGATATAGCTCAAAATGTGCCAAAAATAACCGTTTAGTCCCCCCCCTCCTTCTTATTCTCTTACAATTCCAAAGCTAAATTTTGATTTTAATAGGAACAGTAGCTATTGAGTCATAGATTATCGGAAAACTGCAGGTTTTTTTGACAGTGTAATAGTCGCTGGGAAAATTTTTTTTAAACACAGTAATAGACAACGTATTTACTAATGTACCAGTACAATGTGGGAGAATATATTCATTTTTCAGTTATCACCATCAAATTTGGATAAGATTTAAATATACATAAAAAATAAAAACAACTTAATTTGGTTTATTGATTGTCAAATGATTTATAGAGATTGTCATTTATGAATGTTATTTCATTGTTTCGGTCATATTTGAGAAAGTTATGACGTCATCTATATTTTTTTTAAATAGCAACCACCATTTTTATTATGGATTTGAGAAGACTGTTTTTTCTACTTACATTGAATAAATATGAATATGGGTTACATAATGAAAATTTCCAGGAAATATAATTTATACTATACACAAACATCTACTAAAAATTGAAAGCAAATATCAAATAATTACAGAAAATGTTCGAATTGAGAGCCGTTGACGGCCTAGCAATGACCAAGAAAGTCTATGAACTCTTTTTAAACTTCATTAATAACGTCCACAGGTATACGTCGTACTTCTTGCAAAGTGTTTTTTTTACTCGTCCAAATTTATCGGTTAAGTAAATAACCCAATAGAAAATAATCGAGCGCAGTCAATATGGTGTCGGCCCTGTATTAGGGTACAATATCGTTTACAATATTATTATGTAAGACTGTTGAGGAAAAATGCTCCAAAATTTAACTAAATTTCGACATCGAAGTCGAAGTTTAACTAAATTTCGAGATCGAAGTCGAAATTTAACTAAATTTCGAGATCGAAGTCGAAATTTAATAAATTTCGACATCGAAGTCAAAATTTAACTAAATTTCGAGATCCAAGTCGAAATTTAACTGAATTTCGACATCGAAGTCGAAATTTAACTAAATTTCGAGATCGAAGTCGAAATTTAATAAATTTCGACATCGAAGTCAAAATTTAACTAAATTTCGAGATTTTTTTGTGGCTCTTCTACGCCTTCGTAGATTAGCACATTCTTCTATTGTTGTTGTTAAAAGTTGCCATAAAAATATGTTACTAAAATTAATTAATTAATTTAAAATGAATGTATTGCCCTGCGTTTGTTTAAGCGTGCGCGCATGTATATATAGGTGTTTTAAAATCTCAGCGACCTGCGCATACACCCCAAATTTACTGAAAATACTTAAGATTGAATTGAAGATATAGTTGTGAAGTGATATCTATAACAGTGGTGGCGTTGCTATAGTATAATTTAAAAATCGAAGCTATCATATGAATGTTTTCTTCACATTTTTTTCACACTGAAAAATATTGGTGGGCGTTATATATATATATATATATATATATATATATATATTACTCAAATGTAGACCAGGGTAGAAAATTAATTAACGACATCAAATAATTTTAATCACCGTGTATAAGGAAGCTTTGGGAAAAAGTACGCGTAATGAAAGGCCTACTGTAAAGATTTAAATCATTCAATTAGAATGTAGGGTTTGTATAGAATTTTATTAGATAATACGCGTTATTAAAACCGTGGAGCATAAAAATTTATTCGTTTCATTAAAAATAAGGAATTTAAATTATTCACTAGACGATTTCTATAAAAAGAAGCAGAATTAAAATGCTCAACTTGTATGTAATTTAATTGTTCCAAGTACTAAAACTAGCGAGAAATTACGTGCGAAATTTATATTAATTAATTCAATTTTAAGTAACGGGTATTAAACAAAGTGTACAGATAATAATTAATATTTAATTAGTATTCGCTAAAAAAATTAAAGGGTAGAAGTCAATGCCATTCATTATTATTTTAATTAGAGTTAATTGAACCATTAGTAATATATAATAAGCATAAAAGCCTGTGAAAATCCAAGGTTAAAATACCATGAAAACAAAGCTCGGAGAATTATATTTAAAACATTCATTAGGAGCACACACCTGCAAACTTTTAAATGTCAAATTCTAATAAATTCGAGCTGATAAACATGCAGATTCTACGTATATTGGAAACGGTCGGATGTTTTAGCAGGAAATGCTAGATGAGAGGTTATTTTACTCAAATAAGAATCCACGTGGATTTAAATAGCAGATAGTAAAGAATATCGATTTGTACCACTCAGACCAAGGTAAAAAGGGATGGATAAAAGCGTAAAGCAGAGACAGGGATAATAAAGGCATGATTTGTGAAGCTTTACTAGAGCTATGATTGATTGAAATAAAATGCAAACATGAGAGGGGAAAGCATAGCAGTTGGTGTGTAAAACTAGTTAGTTGTTCTCGGACGTGTTTGCGAGCCGTGTAGAAATTTCTTAGATTTTCAACTTAGACGTGTGCAAATTTTAGTAGAATCGCTGTGCCGGACCGTCGAAAGGGAAAAAAGAATGCGAAATTCCAAAAATTGTCCGTTGCGGGACAAATTCGACGTGCAAGTGGGCCATTATATAAACCCGTGTTTATAGAAGTTTCGCTCTCTTAGATTTTTGATTTTATTCGATACTTTAAAGAGTTTTGCTCTTTATTTTTTGATTATTCGATACTTTAAGTAGAATACGTGGTGATTACGTGCTACAATAAAAGTTATTAGTACACTTAGAGAAGATAGATATGGTAATAAAGTCTAGTAAATTTGCGGGTATTACTGTACCAATTATCCAAATTAGTAGCGATAAATAAATACATTGAAGTATGCAGTTTTTAGTATAGCGTGAAAGAATTATGAATTTCTTTGCTATTTTGTTCGGGAGTGAGTAATCAAGTGTTATTCGTAAACGTGATTGGATCTACAAAACAAGATTTAGATATACATAGATGCGTTCCTGAGAAGCTCTAAAACTTTTTAGATGAATGGTGGTGTAGAACAATTTTAAAAGGCGACCCGAAATCCGAGGACGTAAACATAAACCAGCTGGAATGGTGGGATGAGCAAGTCCGATGTACATTGAAGCCACGAGTGCAGTAACCTTCAGGTAACTTATGCATTGTTGTTCAATCTTTGATGTTTTGGTGTGTGTTGAAAATCTTTATAATTTGTTTGATAAAAATGGACAGTAGTAAATTTGTATAAACAACAAATTTTTAATTTTAAGGTAAAATTTTCTTGTATAAGTAGAAAGGAGTATTTATCAGGTTTATGTTTTTGATTATGATGAAAATTTGGGTCTGTCTTTGAGCTCAATTAGACTAACCTGTTTAATTAACGTAAAGGGGTGGGAGATGCTCCCTTTTATTCAGACTTAGGTCTGCACGTATTGTTAATCCTACAGGGACTCTAATTCTGGATGCAAATTAAAATGATGACAAATTTTAACTTGAAATTTTATGATGCTGAAATTTATGCTACAATTTAATTTTGAAATTTTAATGTATTATAAATATTGATGTAAATAGAGTTAACGTTGATGTTTGTGGTAGGTCTGTGTTTGTTTTTTTTATGAATGAGGATGAAAGTTTTAACTAGGTGAGCAGCCGAGGCGATTATCAGAAGAGATTCACCAGGGCGAGAATCACAGCAATCTGGACGGCCCAATCTGTGGGGCTCGAATGATCAGCAAAAAGTACCAGTTCCCGTGACCAAAGGCCCATTTCACAGCATATATATATATATATATATATATATATATATATATATATATTACATATAAAACGCTCACCAGTATTTAGAAAATCAGGTTAGGCAGGTATATAATTAAGGGATTTTAAATAATCAATTTAGAGCTTAGTCAAAGTATAATAATGTAAGATTAATTTAATTTTAGTTATATTTATTTAGGAATGACGTAGAACAGTATTTATTGTAAGATACGGCGATAAAGAATTAAAAACAATGAGGCAAAATACCACTTCCAATTTGAGTTAGATATTATACGAAACCATAAAAGCTTTGCATGTTCGTTAAAATAGAATTATTATTTTCAAGGGTAAAACCAAAAAACGTTTCTAAATGAAAAGGGGGTGTTTTTGCAAAATTGAAGTGACAGTTGGCGGTGATAAATGTTTTACCAAGTATTTTAGCGTGTTTGTTATCATAATTCAAACTAAACGAAAAGTCGTGAGAGCTTTTACGCGGAATAATTCTTGCATGTTAAATTTTACGTGCGAATTGGATAATAGGGGAGGTGTAGTAATGACTATATAAACCACTTTCAAAGGGGGGTGACGTTCTCTTTTAATTTTTTTTCAGTCATTCGCGCTTCATCGAGTTACTTTTAGTGAAATTATGTAAGTTAGTGCAGTATGATGACAAGTCAAAATGCTAATAAAGCAAGTTAAGCGAAGAGTAAATTTTGTATGTAAGTACAAACAATTATTATTTTGGTTTTGGAATGCACGAGACTTAGTAAAATTTGAAAGTACTTGATGGTGAAGGCGCGATTTTTGGTTAATTTATTTGGGAATACGAAGAATAAATTTTGGAAAGTGGAGGCTCATAGTTTTATTGTAAATGAAGATAGTTTGGGATAGCAGTAGGTATAGAAAGATGGTGATTCCACCGGGGAGCTGTTTTTTGGACTAGTGCCATACTGGACGACATCATCTTCAAGGGGTGGTTGGCTGATATCGTTTGAAGATAGTTATCGGGTATGCCATTGTGTAAAAACATTGTGTGGTGTATATTTTCTATGGCTCTTTTATTATTTTTTTGTGCTTTTGAGTGTTTCGTATTTGATATATTTAATGAACTGAAAATTTATGGGACTTGAGATGAAAATGAAACTTATTTAGCTAATCAAGAATAATTAATTTACAGATAACCAGGTTGTGTTGTATAGAAGTATAAGGGGCGACTGTACATGAGGAAAGATGTTTTAAAATTGTAATATTTATTGCATGTAAATAGAGTGCGATGTATTTTGTGAATTGCGTTATTTTGAGTATGTGAATTTCTATTAGGTTTCAGCATAGAAGCAGTGAGCGGGAGTTTTAGATCCAGCATTATCAGGTAAGCGTCCTTGTGGATTTTAAAAGATTTTGTTGGATTTAAGAATTAAGTGAGGCGCAGCCGAGGATAATTTCACAATATTAATGACACCTAAATTGGGGGCACGATTATACAACAGGGGCTCGATGATTCAGAAGTAACTACACAGTACCATCTCGACCTAACATTGGGGCACGAAGTAGAGGGCCGTTTCAAGGTTAAACCTCAGTAGACCATGATTAAGAATTCTGGAACCTCATTTCCACCAGCATCCTCATTTCCACACACATCTGGACCAAATTTACATGCATATTCCCGTAAGGAGGATTTGAGGAGAGGAATTTCCTCCTTGCTCCTTCCTTGCTCTCCTCCTTGCTCGGGCACCTCTATATCAACCAGTTTGATTACGTCACACCCGCCTTCTTTCCATCCGCGAGATAAATCTTTCTCCACATTTCCACCCACGATATAAATGTACCTTGTTTGGTATCAATTAATATTAAATTTTTTTCAGCTACCTGTATTTGGAGGAATTTTTTAGATAGCATCATCCCCCAGGGAGTTATTCTCATTTTAAGATTTTTTTACCGCTAACATTCTGAACCAAATAGTTTTCTTCGACTAGCCATTGCATCTTTCGAGATAAACCTATCTTGTTTGGTATCAATTAATATTAGATTTTTCTCAGCTACCCGAATTTCTAGAAATTTTTCAGATAGCATCATCTCTCACGGAGCTACCCTCATTTTAAGATTTTTTGCTGGTAGCGATTTTTGCTCGTCCGCATAAATTTCTTAGCCATGCGATACATTAAATTAGTCTAGAATTTTACGCACAATCCGAATCTGTAAACAAATTTAAAATAGGACCACTCTTTACCGTTTTACACACATACCTTCTAGCGTGCATACCGCCACCGCACCACTACTCGCTTTTAATGTCATACCATACTTTCTATCTTGTTTAGCTCATCTTTCGAGATAAATATATCTTGTTTGGTATCAATTAATATAAGATTTTTCTCAGATACCTAAATTTCTAAGAATTTTTCAGATAGAATCACCCTCCAGGGAGCTACCCCTATTTTAGAATGTTTTTACCGCTAACATTTTGAATCAAATAGTTTTCTTCAACTAGCCATTTCCACCCACGAGATAAAGGTACCTTGTTTGGTATCAATTAATATTAGAATTCTCTCAGCTACCTGAATTTCTAGGAGTTTTTCAAATTGCATCATCTCCCAGCGAGCTACCCTCATTTTAAAATTTTTTACTAGCAGCGATTTCTAACCGTCTTTATAAATTGTTTAGCCATGCGATACATCAAATTAGTCTAGAATTTTACGCAGAATCCGAATCTGTAAATAGATTTAAAATCAGACCACCCCTTACCGTTTTACACACATCCCTCTAAATTATAACTTTCCTGCAGCTCATACCTAAAAGAAAATCTAAAAACCATTCTTAAAACTTTTTATTACAGACAATTTTTACTAATACAGTTTAAATTTTGTAAACCACATTTTTATTTTTAACCTAGAACTCCTCACATCGGCTTATACTTATTAATATTTATTTCTAAATAGAACACCTTTTTCAACGACCAACCGGACCCACGTGTTTCAATTTCCTCTGATTTTGTTCTCATGGTTTCGCTTAAGACCTCGTTCATATTTTCCAGATTATTAGAAGACGTTATAATCATATTTTTTGTGTTAAAGGATTTCACATCGGTAGTCTCTTCTCCCATTTTTGTGTAGTCGCTGTAGAGTTTGCAATTAACTTTTATTGCTGTATGTTGTGTTCTTCTTTCATCAATTAATCGAATAAACTGCTCTTTCTGCTTCCAAAGCAACTCGGATACTTCATCGTCGGCACTGGCGTTCTTTATGCGATAGCTAACCATACGGTTGTTAAACGCCGTGCTAACCATTTCTACACCATCTTCACTAGTGCATTTTTATGTCTGTTGCTTTTCAAGTGTGTGGCATACAAAGGCTTTTCCACTTCGTAATCGGATTCTTTACACATAATTTGTGGCTGTTTTGTACAAGACCCTTTAACAGCTGACGAGCTGAACGTTTACGGCTTAATGAAATACTGTGCCGTTTTTCCTTGTGTTGCAGTAAGTTGTTCATTCTCGTAAAAGCGATACCGCAACACACACAGTTTGAGTACTTAGCTGCTAACAGATGTATAAGCTTAACCGTGGACGATGTTACACCACAACATTTGTTCTGATGCCATTTGAGAGCATTATTCCAGGTATAGGAAGCACCGCAAGAGGTGCATTTAAAAATATTTTCGGAGGGCATTTTAGTACAAAACAAAATCAGCACTATAGGACTTTGGTGAAACTTGTAAGCTAACTAACTGTAACGTGTCATTTATGCCTCGTTACAATTTGCTTTCAGAAACGTAATTCGTTCATGTTGCGTAAGGTTAAATGTTATAATTTGGCGACGGGTTGCAAGACACTACCATGCCGTTATTTAGTTTAGTTGTTTTGTCGAATGTCAAATCGTTCTTAACAAGCTTGGTTTCAATTAATTATTGCTTTATTTTATTCAAGTGGACTAAGTCAATGTTATTAAATAACAATGATTCAGACAACGATAATCAAATACACCTTGACTGTATTGATTATCTGAATATTGAACTGTGTTAGTGCCGACCTTCAACGAGGAATTTATTTGTTAGGTTCAGCCATATATTGTTATGGTGATACCGGTTGTTCTTATCAACAAGATATAAAATGTATTATACACATTACATCGATCTTGTTTGGTGCAGCATACTTGGTGCAAGTCTCAGAAGAGGCACGCCCTATTGTAATTTTCATGGAGTGGTCCTGAAAATAAAGTTAATTATACAAATTAGTTTGGGGCACACTTTTCTCATCCAGGAGAATTTTATAAAGAGTATTAGAGGAATTTCCTGGCTTAAGAAATTTATTTTGTGGAAGACATTTGGCACTTGGTGAGTACTTAGTTACCAGTAAGGATTGGAAATCTAAAATATAAAACTTTTTAGCATTATTGATTATTGGTCGTGTGACTTGTCGTGGTTACAAATAATTGTGTTGATTATTATAAAGTGGAACCACTTAGAAAAGTGTAAGTAATTGCAGCAATAATCTTCAAATTTTAATTTGTGTGTACAGGGTTTTTTGGTACGGAGTATTCTTTCGGTACGGAATATTCTTTATGCGTGGGAGATTCTTTATTTCTGTTGGGAATCATATGGAGCTTCTTGTCCAACGTTGTATCTGGTGATACAAGATCAGACTCATCTTGCAGCAAACTGGTTTGTTTGGTCGTTGAGGACGCAATCCAGCAGACTTGGACATCTGGCACTTTTATCACAGGTTTTTATTGATTAAGACCAATATGGTTGTTTGTCTATTTAATGTTTTTTTGCATATTGTGCATATTTAATTAATTTGTTTTTGGGGGAATGTACTATAGTACCAAATTATATATATATTTTAATAATTAATTGAGTAAAACAGGGTTTAGGGAATTTATATCTTATATGATAGTCACTCACAATATTAAATTACATATCTACTTGTATAACAATATTATAACCTGATACCGGGGTTGCAAACCGGATTGGCATATTGCCTAACATACAAGGGAAAGTGCACTACCCCTGAATAATAATAGCTGCATTAATCTTGATTAATACATTCATAGTGTGGTACTAGTACACCCTGAATAATTACTCTGCTCTCAGTAAATATATTTTTAGTGTTAATTAAATTTGATTTTGGGCTCAAGCCAAGTTGATTGGGAGTGTAAATATTTTTTTGGTGAGCATATATCAGGTTATCATAAAGTAAGGGATATATTTTAAATTATGATAACTTTTTAACAAATTAAGTTAATAACAAGAAATAAATGAAATCTAATTGCTTATGAAATGGGATTTAGTATGCCCAAAACAGGTTACGGCAATTGCTCAATATGACCTCCATTTTGTTGTTGTAAGATCACCATCCTTACCTCCAAATTGTACACAGCATTTCGTAACATTTCTGGTTGAATTGTACCAATTTGCTCCGTAATACTGTCTTTTAATTCTTGTAGCGTAGTTGGTCGTCTTCTAAACACTAAACTTTTTAAATAACCCCACAGCCAGTAATCCGCTGGGTTTAGATCAGGTGATCTTGGTGGCCATGAATTTACGAAATGTCTGCTTAACACGCGATCTTGAAAAACGTTGGTTAACAATTCTTTGACTGGTCGAAAATATGCGGGGTGCTCCATCCTGCATAAAATGATGTTTTCAATTCCGTAGTGCTCGTTTTGCAGCTGTGGAATAACATAATTTTGTAACATTTGCAAGTATCGTTCACCATTTACAGTTACAGATACGGCTTGTCCATTCTGCATTTCCTCGTAGAAATACGTACCAATAATAAAATCAGCTGTAAAACCGCACCAAACGGTGACTTTCTTGTCATGAAGACCTTTTTGAACGATTTGTTGCGGATTTTCTGCAGACCAGATATTGACTCCACCATTCAGAGTAAAATGTGCCTCATCTGTCCATAAAATACGGGATAACCATTCGGGTTCAAGTTCCATCTGAGCCATTACTCGCAAAGAAAAATCGTACTTAGTAGCCAAATCTGCGTCCTTTAATTCAAACAGCATTTTCAGTTTATATGGATACATGTTTAGAATTTTGCGTAAAATTTTCCAAACCGTGGTATAAGGCATTTGCAATCGCTTGATATCGCATTTGCACTGCTGATTGCGAGTGAATTGCTTCTGGCTATGTCTTGATTTTCATGAAGAACCTCTGCAACTTGGACATCACTAATTATTGGTCTTCCTGATCTTGGTAAGTCAGTTACAGACCCTGTTCTTTCAAATTTTTGTATCAAATTGCGGTACGCTTTCATTTGACAGGGTTCCGCTCTCAAACCCATTCTCGTGCGAAATCTTCGTAATCCAGCGGTGTAATTTCTGCCGGATTCATAATAGCACTGAACTAAACCAATTCTTGTTTGTAAATCCATGTTATTACAGTTGAGTCGTTTGAACTCAACGTTTACTTGAGTTTTAATTTCAAAATAAAACTTCAAATTGAATAATTTCGTTTTGACACTAGTGTCAACAATTGTTATGACAACGCTTTTGTTTCTCATAGATACGGTAAAATCCCATTCATTAAGCAACTACATTTCGTTTATTTTATGTTACTAACTTAATTTATTAAAAAGTTGTAATGATTTAAAATATATCCCTTACTTTATGATAACCTAGTATATTGATTCACGAATATAGGTATAATAATTGAGTATATAATTGTGTTTTGATTGAGTCGTATCTACTTGAACATTTATAGTAGCAGGGACAATTAAGTTTGATTGCAGAGACTAAGTTGTTCTCTCTTAAGGTATGGTGTTTAGTGGCCTACGCTAACCGTTCAGGGATGATTTCCTTTGGGACTTCTAAATTGATTGGAGCGAACTAACAAATATACCAAACTTTAATTTTATTTCGTATACTTATTAGCGAGTGCCTGAAGTATACGGTACATAACTTATAACTAAAAAGTTTACTCTTGCGTACATACTTTATGTATCATATAGAATACTAACCGAAGGTTTCCGAAGACAGCCGAACGAAGTTAAAGATTTAGCGGAGAACTAAATGACGTCATTTTTTGCCAATCTTTGCTGCTCGTCCAGTACATTTAGCACCAATGCATGCGCCTGGTTCACATCGTCCATGCTGCGAATGCAGTCAGTAGAAACACCGGAAACGTCTTCCATGTTATACGGGTCAACAATCGCATCGCGTGCATATTAAGAATTCAAAAGAGTGGTAACTCACGCACACAAATTGGCTGCAAGTTGTGCGGTAGAAGATGCAGTGCTACTATAAATAAAAACTTAATAAAACACTTTAAACCTTTACTAAGGGAATACCAAACTTGTTGTCTACAGAATACTTACTAATATAGCAAATTAATTTCAAATAGCTTCTACGTCATATTTTCGGAAATGGCAGGCTTGAATATTTTCTAAATAAATCACCAAGCGAAAGTATATGCTTAGCGGCATTAAAATTAACCATTAGTTTCTCATTTATGAGCGCGGCTAATTATAGATTAAAATTTAATTTGTTTTAAATAACGAAATTGAATACTCTACATAAAATTTCTGGTTGTTTCGTACAAGACCCTTTAACAGCTGGCGGAGCTGAACGTTTACGGCTTAATGACATACCGCGCTGTTTTTCCTTGTGCAGTAGTAGGTTGTCCATTCTCGTAAAAGCGATACCTTACGTGTGATTTTCCAATGCTCCACCCGGAGGTACTACATTAGCCAGAAAATTTGGAATTTTGCCGTACCTTTGCTGTTTCAAGCAAGGTAGGGATATTTAACGTGCGTGACAGCACTCACACACGGGACCTCCATTTTACCTCTCATCCGAACGAGGGTGTATTTTTGTGAAAAATGCTTGCCTAACATACATACCACACATACCACTACGCTACGAAGCCGCCTGTAAAAGCGATACCGCAAGACCCACAGTTTAAGTACTTTGCTGTTGACAAATGTATAAGCTTAACCGTGGACGATGTTACGCCACGACATTTGTTGTGGTGCCGCTTGAGCGCATTTTTCCAGGTATAGGAAGCACCACAGGAGTTGCAATTCAAAATATTTTTGGATGACATTTTTCTTCGATCAGCTTTTATGGATAGCGCCATGGATTATATACATTTTAAAAACAATCGAAAATTGCCGAAGACACTCGAAGAGTGCACAAGCGCGGTCACTAAACCAATTAGCATTAATACCCAGTATTCCGTACTTTCGTAGGTTGCTCATTTCCTAGAACCAAATCTTCCGCATAGCGGTCGGTAGCACGTAATTATTTCTAGAGCCGGCAAGTACTCGATACCACCCAAATAGAGAACTAGATGCTCAATGTCTACTAACTTCCGATTTCCTCGTAAAAGGTAGAAGAAACTTGGTCAATCATCCATCTAATTTATACTTCGACCCGCCCCCGTTCTGATAATTTCCAAACATTTTTCAAACGACAGCCTCAGAATTTTAAACCTCTTAGGGATCTATAAGTCGTGATCAATTACACGTTCGAGCTACCGGTAAACTAACATATTTTATAGTAACAGTGCGCTGTATAATACATGCATAACCCTTCTCCGCGCTACTGCTATTCTTGTAGTTGCTTGAAAAAGTCAGTCGCCTTTTTATTGCTAGGACCGCTGCAAAGCATCATTCTATATTTTCTTTAAAAGTATAGCACTTCGCGCACTTTTTTTTTGTCTGATAATAAAATTTTTACACTTTCGCATATTTAAACATCTAATACGATCGAATAAGCACTTTTGATTATTCTAACGGAAACCGCCATACCGTTTTTTTTTAAATCCAACGATCCGATGGGCTTCCACACACTAACACCTAATGTATCTTTCCTACTATTTGTTAAACAAAAACTACCGGCATCGCCATGTTTGTATGTGTACGTACGCAGATGTTTATGAATGTGTACAAGAATATGTAACCATATATATTAATCAGTCTAAGCTATTTTATTTAGTCCAAGAAAACTACTATTTTTATAAACCACAATTAATAATCGCCTTTATAAGTTTAACATTTTTACCATTTCCCAATGACTGGTGCTACGTACATGGAAACTATAATTTCTTATTGGAGAGAATCCTTATTCTCCCACGCACTGTTGCGTTGTTGCATGCCCACCCCTTTTGGGAATATATGCTCGTTATAGGTTGTAGGACCCTCGGTTTTACTTAACTACACTTTGTGAGGCCCCTTTAATCTTTTTAATCGTGTCTTTATCGCTTACAATACAGTAGGACTTAGCCCTACTACCCGCAAATTATAATACTAAATCCCCATTAAATTCGTCTTTAAATTTTCCTACAACTTTTTTATTGACAAGCGGTATATTGTATTTATTATCCGCGGGGTAGTCACTCTTTTAAGATAACTATATTATGTTTGGTATTAACTTTTTTTTTGATTCTTCTAGGGAGCCCAAATCTGTAAACAGATTTAAAATAGGGCCACCCCTTGCAAAGTTACACCTTTTAAAGACCCAAACCTATAATTTTTGCTCATCTTTATTTAACTCCATCTTTAGAACCTTTTGTCGCTACCCTAGACATATGCTTTAACTAACCATTTCCCAAGAAATCTAAAACCGATGTGTCCCGCGAACACCACGTGGGGATAACACGTATACTCTGTCTACCAGGATAGAGGCAGGAAGGATTTGGAAGAAGAGAAGGTGGGAGAAGGATTTAAAAATTATGGAATCTTAAAACTAGTATATACAAGAGATTTACAAAATCTATACAAATATAAACAACTATCTTAGATTTATATCTTTATGCCCTCATGCGTAGATTGATATGCTTTCAGGGATGACGTTACGCTTGTCATCTTCGCTCGATAAACTAATTTTATTAATAGCCAATAGTTTGATACGTAGAGACCGTTTAGGTTTTCGAATTGCAAAATGTACCGAAGTTTGTCTCTGTATATAAAGTATTTGATTCCACCGACAACCAGATCCATTCCTTCGTGTAATTCTTGCAGCTTATGACAATCTTTTAATCGCAGCTTTCCCACTATATCCTGCATACGTATCTTGTTAGCTTGATCGACTTCTTCTTGTCGGTATTGGAGGGAATCCTTATTCTCCCACTCACTGTTGCGTAGTTGCATGTCCACCACTTTTGGGAATATATGGTCGTTATAGGTTGTAGGGCTCTCGATTTTAAATGATCCGAAAGGTTCTTTACTAGGCGAATATGCAATGTTTCGCGAAACCCCTTTGCGTGTGGTGTACGCCAAAATTACAAAACCCGCAATTTTTAGTTCGTCTTTGTTATCTGTCTTTTTGATAAATACGTTTTTAGAATAATACGGATTTAGTACCATCCTTTTTCGCAAGGACGCCTACACAACTAAAAAAGTCTTTCTTACTAACCGCAAATGCATACAGCTTGTAGCACCCGGATGTATTTAAGTCAGTCCATCGGCACATAAAATAATCTTTTAGTTCTTCCTCATTTCCTCTAATACGATGTTCTTTATCTAACACATCTTTGTATTGTTCGCGTATTGTCGCAGTGTTTTCCATGTAGTCCAACTTTCGCCTTTTTGCATCCATTTCCTCTTCCAGTTGTCTTTTTCTTCCACTTACAGCGTATGGCATGCACAAAGAGCAATTTCCTTTAGCGTAAACGGATAGAGTTTACTGCCAATATTTACGTGTTGTCGTACAACCTCCCAATTCCGAAATGACTATTTCTTTTGGAATTGTAGAATATGGTGTTGCAGATTGTGTAAAATATGTACTACCTGCTTTAATGTAGCACTTGCGTAAGATTTTTATTTTATCTTGGCTGTCTTTCTCCTCTTTTATCTCCAAATAATTTACAGGTAAATAGTTAAAACTAAAAGCCGAAAGCACATACTTTATCAATTTTTCTTTTTCCTCTGGTTTTTCGGACAACTTAGTTTGCAAGCCCGTCAATTTCTTTGTATTGCCATTTCCCCAATACACGTACTGTAGTAGGTTATTATACACTAAACAGCAGCTATTTTGTAGCTTGTCCGATAGCTTACTACACATTTTGGCAAGTGGTACCGAGAACATTGGTGTCTTTAGGAAGTATAACTTACTATCTTCCAATAAGATTAAACAGTCTTTTAAGGGATTATACACCCTTTCCGCACTGACATAGTTTCCAATTGTACAGTTGTATATTGTCGCTTCCAATCGCGTAATACCATGTTCTTTGGCCAAAGTAGACGCAAATGTTTCTCTTAAACGTACATCTGGACAACGTAAAAAATCTAGTATATGATTGCCAAGTTGTTTATTAATACCAGGACTTGTTATCTGACACACAAATTTGTTGTATATCTTAATTCCTGCATTGGTTGTTAGCCATGTTAAACAATCGATTCCCACAGTTTTATCGTTGTCAACTATAATATTGCACTTTTCTTCGTATTCGCCCTTGTAGCAAAAGTTATGGTTTGTAGTTAAATAATTACACATCTTTATCTTGCTAAATATGCCAGCAAAATCTTAGGTTACATCCATGTCAAAAAGATAGTAATAATCTTGTTTGAGTTCGTATCTGGTAGTTCCTCCTAGGGATGGCCACGGGCCCGGGCTTTGGCCCGGCCCGGCCCGAAGCCCGGCCCGAATATCAAGCCGGGCTTCGGGCCGGGCCGGCAAAAAATTTTTCGGGCCCAAGCCGGGCCAAGCACGTGTCGGGCCCGGGCCGGGCCGGGCCAGACTGCTCAAGCTTTTCGGGCTTTTCGGGCTATTCGGGCCGGCCCGAAGTTTATATAACGAAATATACAATTTATTGATTTAGTAAAAAATTTCATTTAATGATTTCTTTATGTGTCTCTTAAACAAAATTATAATTAACGCTCTTCTTAATATATCACCCAGGTACAGTTACACACATATTGGTAAGTGTGTCATAATGGAAATAAATCGAAAACGAAAATGATTTGATTTAAACCGATTTGTGAATTTCGATTTTTTTTTCGATAAGTAATATTCACTTCTTTCCACTTTTCAAGAACTTTGAAATAGAAATTGTCCGTGTTATATTTAATTAATATGAAGGAGTATTGCAACGTATGTTAATTGAGCTGCTTTATTGTATTATACTTATTAATTAACTTAATTTTGTGGCCCCGCACTGAAGATTATTTATGAATAAATCGAAACCACTCTGTATATGAAAAAATATTTAAAACTGCCCGATTACAAAAAACCAGCTTAATTAGATTTAATTATTTGGATGTATCTTTTGTTGAAAACCATACCGAATACAATGCGAATAGTTTTTTATAGCTTTAAATAACAAATGGATATAGAAAATTAAAATGTAAATACTCAATAATATTCTATGTGGCGGCATTTTTTTTCATAATAATTAAAATTACCAGTAAAGCATGCGACAAAAAAATATTCATAGACAACAAAGTAATGTCTACCTGATACGAGAGACTTGAATAATCAGTTCTCTGAACGGATGCTAGCACATTCTCGAAATGCAGACCTATACACCAGCAATCTGTAAAATGGAAATTGACAACGTTCTTTGTTTAGAATATGAGGAAACAATATTTAGTCAAATTTTGAATACTTTCCTTGAAATATTTTACTATATACTAGTAGTAGTACATGAATTCTAAAATGCATTTTGTTACTTAAGGTTGAAGTTTGACGCAAACCACTTTCTATTTTGGATTGCCTGTGCAAGTGTGCATCATCTCCAAATACCTGTGAGATTCTTCGAGGTTAAAATGATACTATCAACTATAATTTATTAAGGTTGATATATTCAACTTTTGTAGAAAAACATAATAATAGTAAAGAAGTATTTTTATACAACTGAAAATACATATATTAACAAATGATACGTTCCATTTGGATGCTCTATACATCACTTACGGTTTTAGTTACATACCGGCCCGAATCGGCCCGGCCCGGCCCGAAGCCCGGCCCGAAATTCAAGCCGGGCCTCAAGCCGGGCCGATGCGTTTTGGTTCGGGCCGGGCCTCCGGGCCGGGCCGGAGCAAATTATTTCGGACCGGGCCGGGCCGCATCTAAAAGCCCGGCCCGGCTCGGCCCGAATCCATCCCTAGTTCCTCCAATAAAGTTTCCAATTTAACATCTGCTAGTTGCACTTTGTACGGAAGACATATTGAATTTTGGAATTTTTTATTAATGCTTTTGAGGTCTTCTTTTTTGATAATTCCTTTTACTCCTTCGCCCATCTTGTTAGTGCTTTCCAGAGAAAACGGAAACTTAGCTTTAACACCATGCCTAGCGGAAACAAATCGGTCAAACTTTCTTGGTAGATAGCTGTTAAATGCACCACAAATTTCTTTTTTAGGATAAACATCATTTTGTTTGCAGATGTTTGCACAGCGTCAGAAAGGTCGCAAATTTTAACCAACATTATATTGTCACAAAATGGTTCTGTAATTGGTGTGTGTAGTCCACCAGTCAGCATCTGTTCGCCTTCGACATAACAAATATTACCAATATCTGTCAACAGATTATTGTTGCACATATTTTCTGCCAACAGCCACAATCCAAATCGCTCATTTGTTGGTTTCACTTTATTCCCAAGAAGTTGAGGAACGTTAATCAACTTAGAGACGCTCATGTTTACCGTTTTAGCTTCTGCCGAATACTAAATTGAATACGAAAATTGTCTTTATGTACCCTACAGAGTGAGGGCGTATATTGCCGAACATATCCGAATATGTTGGACTCCGTCATATCGCTTACATTCTCTTGTTTAGGAACAGTTTTGTTATCCGACCTAGATCGGTAGAGGTGCGCATCGACATATGTCCGGATATATGTCGGATATATTTAGGATGTTAGGTTAGGGTGAAATTGCCTTATTGGGTGAAATTGTTTCATAGGGTAAAATACCCTTATAGGGTGACTGGACGAGTAGCAAGGATTGGCAAAAGATGACGTAATTTAGTTCCCCGCTGAATCCTTAACTTCGTTCGGCTGTCTTCGGAAATCTTCGGTGTACATTCTATAGGGTACATAAAGCAGGTACGCAAGAGTAAACTTTTTAGTTATAAGTTAGTTCGCTTACAAGTTTCACCAAAGTCCTATAGTGCTGATTTTGTTTTGTACTAAAATGCCCTCCGAAAATATTTTTAATTGCAACTCTTGCGGTGCTTCATATAGCTGGAATAATGCTCTCAAACGGCACCAGAACAAATGTTGTGGTGCAACATCGTCCACAGTTAAGCTTATACATCCGTTAGCAGCAAAGTTCTTAAACCGTGTGTCTTGCGGTATCGCTTTTATGAACTGTCGTCGTGGATCAATGTAGTAAGCGTCAGACTACGGATCCCAAGGTCCTGAGTTCAAATCCCGACACGGCCGACTGCTTGAAAAATGGCAGGTGAGCATTTTTCACAAAAATTACGCTCTTGTTCGGATGAGAGGTTAAATGGAGGTCCCGTGTCTGAATATTGTTACGCACGTTAAAGATCCCTACCTTGCCTGGAACGGCAAGAGTTCGGCAAAATTCTAAATTTCCAGGCAACAAAAAACTCGCTTCCTGGCCAATGTAGTACCTTCGGGTGGAGCATTGGAAATGTAAATGAACGGTATCGCTTTTACGAGAATGGAGAACTTACTGCGACACAAGGAAAAACAGCACGGTATGTCATTTAGCCGTATACGTTCAGCTCCGCCAGCTGTTAAAGGGTCTTGTACGAAACAACCACGAATTATGTATAAAGTATGCGATTTCGAAATGGAAAAGACTACGTATGCTGCACACTTGAAGAGCAACAGACATAAAAATGCAACAGTTACAGCTACTAGCGACGATGGCGTAGATATGGTTAGCACAGCGTTTAACAACCGTATGGTTAGCTATTGCATAAAGAACGCCAGTGTCGATGATGGAGTGACCGAGTTTCTTTGGAAGCAGAAAGAGCGGTTTATTCGATTAATTAATGAAAAAAGAACAGAACGTACAGAAATAAAAGTTAATTGCGAACTCTACGGCATCTACACCATAATGGTAGAAGAGACTGGCGATGTGAAATCCTTTAACACAAAAAATATGGTTATAACGTTTTCTAGTAATCTGGAAAATATGTACGAGATCTTAAGCGAAACCATGAGAACAAAATCATAGAAATTTGAAACACGCGGGTCCGGGTGGTCTTTAGAACTAAATATTAATAAGTATAAGCCGATGTAAGTAGTTCTTGGTTAAAAATAAAAATTGTGAATATGTATTTAGAAATGTGGTTTACAAAATTTAAACTGTATTAGTAAAAATTGTCTGTAATAAAAAGTTTTAAGAATGGTTTTTAGATTGGTGTTAATCTCGTAAAAGTTCTTCATGTATTTGTTCCTGTTTGTGCTTTTAACACGCACACGTGTTAATATAGTAAATAATTAGTTATAGTGTCGTATATTAATTGACAGTATTATAAAGACATTTTTTGTTTGTGCATATATTGATTTATATGTTGTAGTAGTGTGGCCTGCAAGATAACCACCATCTGCTCTTGTATTAAGTAGCAGGTTGCGAATAAGAGAAGGAAAGGGTATATTCGAGCGCAATAAAACGACAAAAACGGTTGTTCAAAAAACCTAAGTTTGGTGTCGAGCGCGAAGTTGGCATCAATCAACTTAATTTGTATAAACTTTTCGTTCTTAACATGCGACGGTTTAATTTTAAGGCACATTAAGGAGCATTGTATAACCAATTCAAAAATTCTCTGAGTGAGGTTGTGCAACTTCACACTCCACTTAAAATTCTAAGAACCATCTGATTAAAATCAATACCAAAAGGAAGCACAATTAATTATCGCTTCGTAACGTTTAATTTTAAACAAAACCGCACATTACCTAATTCAATGCACTAAAAATAATGATTTAATTTCCCATTGCTTTCGAGGTTATTAGCGAGTTTATGTTGTCATACTTTTGAATAATTTGTATCCTTTCATGTATCCTGTACCATTTGATATGATTTACTACTTTCAGTTTTGTAGACATTCTCGCATTGGGCTTGAAACACCCATTTGTTTAATTACCTTTTTATGTACAAACGTGTAATTTGATTTTAGACCGAATTGAATAACTCTTATGCAAGTTCCTGTTAAATGCTAGTGTGATGTATTATATGAGCGTATCAATATCAAAATTAAACAAAAAAGGTCAATGATCTGGCTTGTAAACTAGGGTATTTAGTTTTCAACAGTTCAATTGGGTTTATAGGTTTATTCGTTTGAAGGCGAGGCCGCTTGAAAGATAATTATCAAATTTTCTCAATTAGGTAGTGTCAGTTTAACAATCTTGTATACCGGCATATGCCTTTGTTTACGCCCGACGTTTATAGCATAATAATTAGGGCAAGGTTTGCTGAGAGCGGTCGGAATGGGTGATGCTGTTTTTATTGTTCTCATAGTTATGCAGAATGTTAACATTTGAAAGTCAATGAGTCTATTTTTCGAACAAACTACATAATTTGAATTTATTATTAAAAGTTGCTCTAATTTTTTTGCTAATCTATGTACATGATCTTTCGTTCATTAATGCATGTCTAAAGAGCCAAACTTGCAAAAACCATATGGTAATCCAAAGTTTTCTAGACAATTTCTAAAAGCATAAGTAGGTACAGCCCAATAGTTCGAAAACCTCCATTACCATTCCCACTACTCAACTCTATCGTGTTCCAGACACTGCTCATATCAAATTTCACTTCCTATACTTGAAGATTTTTGGATGGTTAAACGCAAGTTCCAACTAATTGTTTCTGAAGATTTTATATCTAATGGAAATTTTATTCATTCCGAATGGACCTGCACCTTGAAGCTCTAGATTACTAGAACGGGTGGAGTGGTTGCCGCGTTCCAGTGACCTAACGACCCAAACTACAGATTCAAGCAAAGTAGTAGGGTATTTAGTGAGGAACCAGACTAAGACAGGCCCCCGAAAGAGAGCAGCAGCTCTTTCAGTACAGAGTTGCAAAGACCATAGGGGTCGGTATGGCATTCTAAGACACACTACTGCTATGTGGAAGACAACGGAAACCATCCAATTCCCTCCCAAGTACACAACGTACTTAAATTGTAATTAAGATGATGACATCCTCTGGGGTAAAGAATTCCGGAGTTAAAATAGTTCCCCATTCGTATCTTCTGGAGGGAACTACTTCGGAAGATCGGAAATTTAGAGAAAGAGTTGGGAACATTTTGCGAGCCGGAGCGTAGAATGTCAGAAGTATGAAGCAAGTAAGTGAGGTAGAAAACTTAAAAATTGAAATGGATAGGTTAGCACTAGACATGGTAGGGGGATTTTTGGAGTGGAGACTTTAAGGTAATTCATACAGGATCAGAGGAAGGAAATTCGGTATAGGGATAGTTATGCAAAAAAAGATGGGGCCCTGTGTAGAAAACTACTTACAAAAGAACGAAAGAGTACTCATGGTTAGATTAGAATTTAAACCGGTATATACAGTAATAATACATGTATATATGCCCACTTTCAGCTACAGTGAGGAAGAGGTAGAAACGATCTACAAAGATATTGAAAACATACTAAGATACTTAAAAGGATATGAAAATTTAATAATTACGAAGGATTTTAATGCAGTGGTAGGTGAGTGTAGGGAAGGTGCGGTAGTGCATTTGGTTTAGGCACGAGAAAGGATAGGGAATTAGGTTGGTAGAATTTTGCGACAAATGCAATTTAATCATCACAAACACATTATTTCAACATCATGCTAGAAGATGATACACGTGAAAGAAGCCAGGAGATATAGGAAGATCACAAATAGATTACATTCTTGTTAGACAACGGTTTAGGAATTAAGTAAAAGACTTTAGAAGCTACCCAGACGCGGATATAGAAACTGACCACTACATCGTGTTTATGAAGGCCGCCCTTAAATTAAAAAATTTGAAAAGAGGAACGGAAAAAGACACTTTGATTTTGAGAAACGAAAAGATAAAGATATCCACGAAAGATTTGAAAAAAGATAAAATAAATTGCTGAAAAATATCCGGAAAATTTATTATACTAAGGAAGTAGACCTTAGACATGGCGACCAGAGATATTCTGGAGTGTACACCAAAAGACAATACGAAACCATGGATAACAGGATATCTTGAATTTAATAGAAGAAAGACGAAAATACAAAAATGGATCAGACGAAGTAGGACAACAGAGATACAAATCCATAATGAAAAATTATTCGCAAATGCAGGAAAGCTAAAGAACAATGGATCGATGAAAAGTACAAAGAGATACAAACTAAGATGGAAATAGAAAGACAGACTAAGCATAAAACTAATTAGAATGTATTTTAGGAATATGAAACCGTATAGCAAAAATATAGGGAACGCCGGAGGAAACGTCATTATAGAAAATGTAGAGAAAGTAGTTAGATGGAATTTATATGCAGGAAAGGAACTAACAGGAATCAGACATTGAAAGAAATGACTTGGAAATACTTAGAGATGAGTTTGAATTAGAATTAAAGGGTCTGACAAATGGTAAGGCGCCGGGTACAGATTAGGTGCAAGCAGAAACTCTAAAAACCGCTGGACAAGCAGTAACAGAATGTCCTTCCAACTTGTAAGCTATATATATATATATATATATATATATATATATATATATTATAGTGGTTTATAAATAAGGTTAAAATGAAAGTACAAATAGAAATAATTTCAAAACACCCTGTATAAAGGAACAAACAGAAATCTCACTGTACGAAATTTATATTAATTAATTTTATCTAAGTAGGGGGTATTAATCAAATTGTACAAATAATAATTAAACATGTAGATAGCTTATGCAAAGAATTAAATGGTAGAAGTCAATGCCATACATTTATTAATTTAATTGGAAAGTTAATTGAACAATCTATTGATATTAATAAGCATAAAAGCCTGTAATAACCCCAAGGTGAAGACGCGTTGCTAACAAACGGATATATCAGGAGGGTTGAAATACCATGAAACGAAGCTCGGAGAATTGTATTTAAAATTTCGTTCATTATGATCGAACACCTGCAAGGACTTAATTAAATGTCAAGTTTTAATAAATTAATGAGTAGATAAACATGCAGATTCTACGTATATTGAAACGGTTGAATGTTTTAGCATGAAATACTAAACAGGGTTATTTAAAGTCACGTCGCCAGTCCACGTGTGTTAGACAGCAGATAGTCAAGAATATCGATTTTGTACCACTCAGACTAGAAGAAAGGTACAGAGAAAACGCATAAGAAGACACTAATAGGATAGGAGGATTTGTGAAGCGTCACGAAGTCTACGATTGGTCGATATGTTAGTTTGGTTTGAAACAAGCACAGGATAGTGGAGCGTGATATTCTTGAACATTTTATAACGAGGTATTGAAATGCGATTTGAAAATGCAGTTGAGTGCAAAATTCAGAGGTGGTGTTAACAGGAGAGGTTACATCGATGAAAATCTTAAGACTGGGAAGCCTTATATTTACAAACATTCATTAAAGCGCACACCTGCAAACTTAATTAATATGGCAAATTCTAATAAATTCGGTAGCTGATAATACATTTAGCAGATTCTACGTATATTGCAATCACGGTGCGGATAAACCGTGTTAGCTTATATTAACGAGAAGGCTAAGTTTAAGATGGGATTATGTTAACTCGGAGAGTAGTCACGTCGCGAATCCACGTGGATTCAAATAGCCCATAATAAAGAATATCGATTTGTACCACTCAGACCAGAGTAGAAAGAGACAGATAAAGGGATGGAAAAACGCGTCAAGCAGAGACACTGATAATAAAGGCGTGATTTGCGAAGCTTCACTAGGGCTACGATTGGTTGAAATAAGATGCAGTTATGAGAGGTGTAAACGTAACGATTTCTGTATAAAATTAATTAGTTGTTAGCAGACGTGTTGCGTGTCGTGTGAAAAGTTCTTAAATTTTCAACTGGCGCGTGTGCAAATTTTTAGAATCGATTTGTACCACTCAAACCAGAGTAGAAAGAGACAGATAAAGGGATGGAAAACGCGTCAAGCAGAGACACTGATAATAAAGGCTGATTGAAGCTTCACTAGGCTACGATTGGTTGAAATAAGATGCAGTTATGAGAGGTGTAAACGTAACGATTTCTGTATAAAATTAATTAGTTGTTAGCAGACGTGTTGCGTGTCGTGTGAAAAGTTCTTAAATTTTCAACTGGCGCGTGTGCAAATTTTTAGAATCGCTGTGGCGGACTGTCGAAAAGGGAACAGAGAATGCGAAATTCTAAAAATTGGCCGTTGCGGGACAAAACCGACGTGCAGGCGAGCGATTATATAAACCCGTGTTTATAGGAGTTTGGCTCTCTTAGATTTTCGATTTTTATTCAATACTTTTAACAGTTTGGCTCTTAGATTTTGATTTTATTGAATATTTTAAAACAGTTTTGCTCTTTATTTTTTTATGTTATACGATACTGCAAGCAGAATACGTGCTACGATACAAGTTATTATGCATTAGTGCACTTAGAAAAGAAGATACAAGGTAATAAAGTCTAGTTATATTTGCAAGTATTACTGTACCAATTATCCAAATTAGTAACGATAAATGAATAAACAAAAGTAGGCAGTTTTGGGTATAGCGTGAAAGAATTCTCAATTTCAGTGCTATTTTTCGGGGGTGTTAATAATCAAATGTTATTCGTAAACGTGATTGGATCCACAAAACAAGATTTAGATATACATAGATGCGTTCCTGAGAAGCCCTGAAACAATTTAGATGAATGGTGGGGTAGAAAAAGTTTAAAAGCGTTCAGAATCTGAAGCGGTAAACATAAACCAGCTGGAATGGTGGGATGAGCAAGTCCGATGTACATTGAAGTCACGAGTGCAGTAACCTTCAGGTAAATTATGCATTTTGTTCGATCTTAGATGTTTTGGGGTGTGATAAATATCTTTATAATTTGTTTGATAAAAAAAATGGACAGTAGTAAGTTTGTATAAACAACAAATTTTTAGTTTTAAGGTAAAATTTTCTTGTTTAAGTAGAAAGGAGTATTTATCAGGTTTATGTTTTGGATTATTATGAAAATTTGGGTCAGCCTTTGAGCTCAATTAGACTAACCTGTTTAATTAACGTAAAGGGGTGGGAGATGCTCCCTTTTATTCAGACTTAGGTCTGCACATATTGTAACTTAATTAGTATGCATCCTACAAGGACTTTAATTCTGGATGCAAATTAAAATGAGGACAAATTTTAAACTTGAAATTTTTTGATACTGAAATTTATGCTGAAATTTAATTTTGAAATTTTAATGCATTATGAATATTTATGTAAATAGAGTTAACGTTGATGTTTGTGGTAGGAATGTGTTTGTTTTTTTTATGAATGAGGATGAAAGTTTTAACTAGGTGAGCAGCCGAAGCGGAAAGAGTAAAGAGGCGATTATCAGAAGAGAAAACAGGGCGAGAATCACAGCAAATCTTGACGGCCCAACGCTGGGGCTCGATTCGAAAACCTTAGTTCCCGAATAATGGTGAGACATCACAAATATATATATATATATATATATATATATTATAGTGGTTTTAAAGGGTTAAAAATAAATACAAAAAAAATAATTTCAAAACACCATGTATAAAGGAACAAACAGAAATTACGTACGAAACTTATATTAATTAATTTGTATCTAAGTAAGGGATATTAATCAAATTGTACAAATAATAATTAAAAATGTAATAGCTTTGCAAAGAATTAAATGGTAGAAGTCAATGCCATGCATTTATTAATTTAATTGAAGTTAATTGAACAATTATTGATATGTAATAAGCATAAAAGTCTGTAAAACCCCAAGGTGAAGACGCGTTGCTAACAAACGGATATATTAAGAGGGTTGAAATACCATGAAACGAAGCTCGGAGAATTGTATTTAAAACGTTCATTATGATCGAACACCTGCAAACTTTTAAATGTCAAGTTCTAATAAATTTGAGTAGATAAACATGCAGATTCTACGTATATTGAAAACGGTTGAATGTTTTAGCATGAAATACTAAACAGGGGTTATTTAAAGTCACGTCGCCAGTCCACGTGTGTTTAGACAGCAGATAGTCAAGAATATCGATTTTGTACCACTCAGACCAGGGAAGAAAGGGACAGAGAAAACGCATAAGCAAGAGACACTAATAGGATAGGAGGGATTTGTGAAGCGTCACGAAGTCTACGATTGGTCGATATGTTAGTTTGGTTTGAAACAAGCACGAGGATAGTGGAGCGTGATATTCTTGAAATTTTATAACGAGGTATTGAAATTGGCGGATTTGAAAATGGAGTTGAGTGCAAAATTGCGAGAATGTGTGGTGTTAACAGGGAGAGGTTACAATCGGAGTGTATAAATGCTTTTAGAGAACGTGGTGAAGGCCCTTAAGTTTTCGATCGCTCCAAACAACGTATCTATGTATCACGAGTTGTAAGTATTACTAAATCAGTTAAATTATATTACATGGTGGTAGTCTCTTAATTAAATACGCGATTAAGTGTGCCGAAATTACATTTTAATAGAGATATAATCTATAATTATAATCAACTCGTGGCGGGACATTAAGTAACGTGGTTTGAAGCATCTAATTAATGAAGAAATAATTTTAAATGGAATTGGGAATTTGGTTACACCGGGGAGGCAGCGTTTGCAGTTCAATTGGGATGGAGTTTTTCTAGTAACAGCTAGAAACGACCTGCAGAACGGACAGAAAAAATACATGGCATCATCCTCGGAGCAGAGATCTACTATAAAATTCCAGGTAACGATTTGCATTGTGACTTTATAAACTGTGAATATTGGGAGAACGTATGAGAGTGAAATTCCAAGGTAGTGTGTATTATTTACGTATTGAACTTAATACGTGTAAAAACTTTATTATGGTATTTAACTAAAAAGTTGAAGGTGTCTATAAAGCTTTTAAACGTTCTCTCAGAACGTAAAATTTTTGTGAAGAGGACATGGCTTTGTTTTGTTATTTGTTTTAAAAGTATGCAAATGCATAATTAGCTGGGTTATTCTGAGCTCACCCTACCCCAGAATTTAGTTAGAGTAAAATGAATAAATAAATTATAAAGAAGGTAATTTTAGAGAATGGTATTATTCAAGGCCTATTTACTCCGGGTACAATTTATGTGTTTAATGATTTAAAATAAAATACTGGACACTATAAAATAAGGTTTTTCTGAAGTGTAACGTGATCAATGGAATATGGACTATATTGCATTTCATTTGTAAATAGTTATAAATAAAAGCTTGTATGTTGGTTGTATTTGAGGTTTTATTTCTAGTGTGTGCGTATGATTAAGAATATGCGAGTGAATCTAGATACCCAAGAGGAGATCCGAATGAGCTAACCGGAAGCAGTTGAAAAAGGCCGTTCAACTGAGGAAGAGAGGAAAAAGGGTAAGGATAAATTTTTTTGAATTAGTGTTTTTGAAAATTTGTTTATTGTCGAATTTCGAAAATTTTATAAAAATTTCAAAAATAATTTATGGTTGGTAAGCATATTACCCGAGTTCCACGACAGAATTTTGACGCCCAATTCAGGAGGTGAGGCGATTCTTATAAGGATACACAGCAATATATATATTAATAAGATGAAATAATAACTTAGACTTTTTAAGTAAAGCCCAAATGATCATTTCAAATCGAGCTAGTAATTGAAAGAAAGAAAATATAAGACCTTGGACAGGATTTGAACCTGCATCTCAGTTTTGCCGGAACTGTGCGTTTACCAATTACGCTACCGAGGCCGATGGCTATAATATGAGACGGATGAGATACCCAAAGATATCAAACGTAACATCATAGTCACTAAACCAAAAAAGAGAGGCGCGGATAGATGTGAAAATTTTCGAACAATAAGTTTAACAGCACACGTGTTAAAAATACTAACTAGTAATTGTACAAAGACGAATGGAAAAACGAGCTGAAGAAATATTAGGAGAAGATAAATTTGGGTTTAGGCGAAACAGGGGAACACGGGAGACTATTTTAGCTCTGAGAGTGATAATGGAGAAAACAATAGAAAAAGGGGAAATCGTGTATATAGGGTTTGTAAATCTGGATAATGCATTTGACAATGTAAAATGGAAAAAAATGTTCGAAATACTCAAAAAGATTGGAATGAGTTTTAGGGATAGACGGATAATATATAGCATATACAAACAGCAAACAGCATTAATAGAATTAGAGCAAGAACGTAGAGAAGTAAATCTTACCAAAGGTGTGAGACAGGGATGTGCCCTATCCCCATTAATTTTTAGCTTGTACATAGAAGAGGCAATGAATATTATCAAATGCAGGAGACATTTGGAATTATTATGCAGGGATAAAAGATTGATATGCTTAGAATTGCAGATGTTATAACGGTATTAGCATCTAGCAAGAAAGAGTTAGAGCTGCTTTTAATGAAATGGAGACAGTTCTAACAGAAAGATACGGTATGAAAATTTACAAAATAAAATTAAAATACTAGTAGCAAAAAATGAGAAAATAATCAAAAACAAGAATACAAATAGGTAACGAGAATTTACACGAGGTTAAGGATTTCTGCTACCCAGGAAGCCAAACAACACGATATGCGAAAACCGCAAAAGATATAAAGCAAAGATTAGCACGACCTTGTGCTACATTTAACAAGAAAAGTAACTACTGCATTCAAATATAGAAACAAGGAAAGGATTGCTCAAAACATATGTGGAGCACAGCACTGTACGGTTTTGAAACTTAGACAGTACAAGAAGCGCACAGAAGAAGATAGAAACCTTTGAAATGTGATGCTACAGACGTATGATGAAGATATCGTGGACAGACAAAGTTAATAACAAGGAAGTGCTAGACATGGCAAGGGAAGAAAGAAATATGTGGAAAACAGTAAAGAATAGGAGAGATAGGATGGTAGGCCACATACTAAGGTATGAAGGGAATAGTGCGGAATATATTAGAAGTAAAGATAGAAAAAAAGAGAGCTAGAGGCAGACCTAGGTTGGACTATTGTACACAGATAGTCAAGGATGTAGGCTGTAGCAGTTTTAGGGAAATCTGTAGACTAGCTCAGAATAGAAATCAATGGAGGTACTCGTCCAACCAGTTCCAAGAGGAAAAACTTAATGACGAAAAAAAATTGTACTTAAATTTGATAATTAAGCAAATATAGGTATTGGTTTTGCAATATTCTCAACTAATGTTAATTGTGCGAAAGCATTTACTGGAAAACTATTAATTTTGCAAATGACTAAATGTTGGCTTAAGCCCCTTCACATACTACTGAATCTCGATAAAATAATACATATAATTAGAAAACAACAGCTAGAGACTCGAGCTGTATATGTGATGTAGAAATTTCAGGTAACTGTATAGGCCAGCTAAGATTAGAAATAAGTGAAGGTTGGCGTCCAACTTGTCCAAAACAATAAAACCTGTTCGAAAGGATATATTGGAAAACTATGAATTCGGCAAATGTGCAATGTTGGGGATCTGGGTATCTGCAGGTTGTTTAACCCTCTTCACATATCACTGAATATCGTGGAAATAGAGTATATAATTGTAAAACAATGGAAAGAAAACCAAACTGCATCTAACAAGAAAGAGTAGCGGGTATATTCGAAGACAACAAATATAGAAACAAGAAGAAAATAGTTGAAAGCATATGTGGAAAAAAAAAAAGAAGCAATAGAGGGTAGGATATGTTTTAAAGCATTTTTGAGGAATAGTGCGGAATATACTACAAGCAGTAATAGGAAAAAAAGAGGTAGAGGTAGGCCTGAATCAGACTAATGCATGCAGTAAGTGAAAGATGCAGACTTGAAATTTCAGAGAAATGAGTAGGTAAGCTCAGAATAGGAAACAATGAGCGTACGCGTCTAATGATGATGATGAGAATTTTTAATCTGGAGCTAACTTTTTACCTCAACTCGTACAAACATCACCTGAAATTTTCTATATATGTGACAAACCATTGTTCAAAAACTAAAAGCCTAAATTGTATTTATACTGTAATTTTCTTCTGATGATCAACCTGTACTACGTATACATGCCACACTCTTTAATTTGCAGTATCTTTGATCTAAATAATTATAATGGATCACTTTATACCTTCTAGGTCTTATTATTAATATTGGATCAATTAGAAAGCTTCCAAGTTCTACGAGGTGTGTGATAAAAGAAATGAGACTGATTTTTTATCTATTTAAGTTTTTTCTCAAACAACAATATTGTCCCCTTAAAAGGAGTACCTTTTCGGCAGCTATACACCGGCGGAGTCGTCGTTCCCATTCTCGATAGCAGCGCGGATAGACTTCAACTGATGGGCGTTTAACATGTCGGTTACATTCTTTTGAATGTTTTTCAGCGTCTCGTTCCCAAATGACGTCCTTTTAAGAAAGTTTTCAATTTCCTGAAGAGAAAGAAGAAACAAGGACTCAGATCAGGTGAATAGAGAGGCTCTTCAATAATAGGAATGCCTTTTGAAGCCAAAAATTCCATAATGGAAACGGCCGTGTAACATGGCGCGTTGTCATCACGCAACATTCATTCGTCTGCAATGTCCAGTCTCAGTCGATTCACTTTTTTCCTGAGCGTCGGTCTGAATTCACAACAGAAAGCAAACGTTCAACGTTTTCGATGGCTTTTGACATTAAAGGTCTTCATGAGCGAGGTTCATCTTGAACGTGTTCTCAACTTTTCAAAAATGATTTGTGCCAACGAAAACCTGTGTTCCTGATAGGGAATGTTTCTCATACGCCTGTTTTAACTTTTTAAATGCCACATTCCCGGATTCCCAAGTTTAACACACAACTTGATAGCATTACGTTGCTCTAAATTACGCCGTTCCATTTTCGTAACACACAACAAAAACAAAACTTCACTAATAGCACTCTCAAAAATTATGTGTTGCCTGTACGAAGCTAAGAGCATCTGGAAAGGATGAAAGCACAGGTCTATACAAGTAGAACAACGCAGCGTTGCCAGTTGTCAGTCTCATTACTTTGCTCTCAAACCTCGTACTTACACACAATGTGGATTGCACTATATTCAGGCGTTGAAACGCTTTTATTATAAACATCTGTGCCGTTTTACACACAATCGTACTGATATCTTTTTACGCTTACACCTGTAACGAACGTTTTCCGGAAACGTATCTTAAGGAGCATTGTGTCCTTCTAACACATCGTGAAGATGCTTACACCTTTTCGGAAGCCGTGCAAACTGAAAATTGGTTAGTTTCGTAAGTGATCTCTTCGTTGATGGTTTTTAAGAAGTTTGCTTTTAACTATTAGTCATGTTTTTTGTTTGCAGCGCTAATTTAGGAACAAAGCAAAATCCGATTATGTTTAGCGCGATAGTCAAATTCTTGTTCTTTCTATCCCCTATCTTTGTTATCTCGTACTGCGGGCGAGCATCACGTTCTATTCTTACTGGTTCGCTCGTCTTGGGGATAACAGCATATATTGAGAGTGATTATATTTTTCCCAGGTTTATACCAAATGAAAAGTTAACACAAATAATTTATTACTGTATTTAGGTAGACCAAAAGTATTTTAAAAATTTTATTAACGATTTATAAAGTATTTTGATTTGAAAGTTGATAGGGCTCAATGTTACTAATTAAATTATATGAATGAAATTTACCGTTATTTTGAACCTAGGCTGGACCAATAAGAATTATTCTTGTAAATACTTTATTAAGACCTATAATTAAAAATAAAAATTTATATAATTTGAAAAATACTTTACTGGCTAATGCTCTTATTATTTTTGATTGTCTTACACAAAATATTGAAGGTCGGTAAATTTTAATTTTTCTGATATTATTATTGTTTATCTTGGATCACAAATAGCGAATCCACTGTATGTACTAGTTATATCTTTTCCCTTCCACTGAGAAACGCTATCCAGTGTCCACATGGTGTTTGTTCTAGCGTCCTGAACATAAGGGTTTCTACATCTTCCCTTGTGCATTCTTCCATCTCTATGTAGGAGTATCAGAGATAGTGGCGTTTCCATTCCTCCTTTTCACTTGTCATTTAACCAAGCAAACAACAATCCTGCGACCACTCCTGCGCCTACTGCAGGGGCCATGCCCGAGCTATACCATGGTAACGCTTACACCTTTTTCTAAAACAGTTTACAATCTGTCATATAGGTTTCCTTTTGTGGTAGGTAACGTTTTTGACTTACCAGTGCAAAAGATTGGTAAAAGGGCTGCAGTTCCATCACTAATACTCCAAGGTAATAAAAAATAACTACAATATTTTCTTTCGAAAGTCGAAATCCCGCGAATCATTTCTAAAAGGTTAAAGTTCCAGACTGTATTTTATTGCAATTTTTAATCTTGGAGTTGGTGACAGTGCCGTAGTAACACATCGAGTTTTTTCAGAATCACCGATTTCACAGTGATGCGATCTATAAGATATGAGACCTCTAGAAAAAATTTAACTCACGGCTGTCTTGAGTGAAAACTGGTTGTAACATACAACGCGGATGGCATAGCGTAGAATATTACGTACTTGTCACCGCAGACCATCGAAATATCTGTACTAGTTCAAGCGTTACACAAGATGGCTAGAAGCAATATCACTACAAAATATGAAAACGGAAACTGTAACGCTAATTCGTTACCTCAAACAGTGCTAAAGGGTATCGTATTGCATACCATTAAAATCTTTAATCTTACGGACCCCAATTACCCTTTTGCGCACAATAAGCTCGCAAAAATTTTTGTAATGCTCGCCTTATAACATCCGTTCTTTGGAAAAATATTTCTAAATTTCCTAAGTTGAATTCTGACCATTCGTACGGCTTACAAAAATTAGTTGACACCTTTGTCGACAACGTGCAAGCGTTTAAAAGAATGTGATCTACCTATAGAGGAATGAAATTTCATTCTGGTACACATGATTCTAGACCGTCTTGATGTATATACAGCTCGCAATTTTGAATTGCATCAGAACCCCACTTCTATTCCAAGCTATACAGAGGCAATTGCTTACTTAAAAAGAGCTCTAAACCTTTGTAAAATTTGTCGATTCATCAAAAAGCCTATCTAAACAAAATTATTCATTTTAACATTGTAACAGTTTAAATTTTTCTGTTACCAATTTTGTTAGTAGGCAATGTATTCTATTTATTCTGATACATAGACAACCATACATACAGACCTCTTACGAACGTGTTTTGGTAGAAAACAACATTTTGTTCGTTAATTTTAGAAGAGATATGATCTACTTTGTTAGATACGCGAATTTTGTCTTCCTTTTTTTGATTTAAGCACTGTACGAAAATGGGTCTTCCTAATTGTGAATTTGAGCTTAGCTTGAAAAGCATCAAGCACTTAGGTGCTCATAACTTAGTTTGTTCACTTTGTTATAATGTGCAAAGCCGAAAGTGGGTAAGTTTACTTCGTTTTTATTAATTTGAAATTGTTAAATCTGATGAGGGTTCTTCACTTCAGCATTTAGTTACGGGTTCACGTGATATTAAATTATTGCGAGAAGCACGCAATAATCAATTATTCATGGAAGCACGTAAAAATAATTTTGATCCTGGCGTATTCACTCTGGCGCCCAACTTATTTGTGTTAAAAAATTAAATAATTTTGAAAGCTTGGAGTATCTTTTGATAACCAAATTTAACCACAAATAAGTTGGGCGCCACGTGTAATCTTTGTTAATTATTTACCTCTCTAAAAATTAAATAGGTTAAAATTTTCTTGCTAAAATATAGTAGAACTGCTTTCTTATCTCAGGGACTGCAGTGAGGTTTCTGAATTGTTATTCCTACTTGTAAAACCATACACTTGATTCAATCTAAGTTCTTGCCACTATTTAAGTGAGTAGAAAAAATATATTATTAATAATAAATCTCTTTTCAACCAATGATATGTACAACATAATTATTCTTATAAATTCTTTTTTTACAATATTTACAAAATTGAAATGTTGCCACTAGAACAATAAAAATAAAAAATTGCTGAAATGTAAACTGCATAACCAAATTGTTATTTACTTTAACATTGAATGAAGTTGTCAAGTATTTTAAATCGAGCTCGTTATAATTGTATCAGACTTGTACAAAATTGAAGTCTCTAGTTTAGTAATTAATTCAAACGAGAAAATTGTGGTTAATAAAATTTCATGTGCTGCTTTAAAAAAGTTTTACAGTACTATTTTAACTACTTATAGAATTAAAATTTTGCTATTATAAGAGAAATAAAATTTGTAATTTCTGCTTGCGTGTTTGGTATGTAGATAGTTGTTGTCACCTGATAAATAAGTTGATAGCGATGTTACCTAGGGGCCTCAACCAGAATTTCCTATTATGGCTCCTACAAGCACGACACCTGTGAAGATAACAGCTTAAAAACACAATTGAACAGCGTGCACGGTCAACAGCTTTCTATAATTTACGATTCCATCACCAAAACGCATTTTGTGGATTTCATGCAAAATAGATTATTCAACTGTAGATTGGTTATACTGACAATTGCTAACAATACTTTCCAGAAATAATGGCTGCATTGCAGGATGCGTTCAGAGTGGCAAGGAATGGCGTTTGAGATGTCCCAAACTTAGTGGTTAGAATTCACCATATGCGCATTCTATTAAAACAATACGTATTTATGATACCAAAGTGAATACGCCAGGATCAAAATTATTTCCACGTGCTTTCGTGAATAATTGATTATTGCGTACTTTTCGCAATAATTTAATGTCACGTAAACCCGTAATTAAATGCTGAAATGAAAAACCCTCATCGGATTTAACAATTTCAAATTAATAAAAGCGAAATAAACTTATCCACTTTCGGCTTTGCAGATTATAACAAAGTGAACAAACTAAGTTATGAGCACCTAAGTACTTGATGCTTTTCAGGCTAAGCTCAAATTCACAATTAGGAAGACCCATTTTCGTACAGTGTTTAAATCAAAAAGAAAACAGAATTCGCGTATCTACACAGAAGATAATATCCCTCCTAAGCACAGATGGTTTCTAAAATTAACGAACAAAATGTTGTGTTTAACCAAAACATGTTCGTAAGAGGTCTGTATGTATGGTTGTCTATCTATCAAAATAAGTAGAATACATTGCCTACTAACAAAATTGTTAACAGACAAATTTAAACTGTTACAAAATGTTAAAATAAATAATTTTGTTTAAATTGGGTTTTTGATGGATCGACATATTTTACAAAGTTTTAGAGCTCTTGTTAAGTAAGCAATTGCCTCTGTATAGCTTGGAATAGAAGTGGGGTTCTGATGCAATTCAAAATTGTGAGCTGTATGTACATTAAGACGGTCTAGAATCATGTGTACCAGAATGAAATTCCATTCCTCTACAGGTAGATTACATTCTTTTAAACGCTTACAACTTGTCGACAAAGGTGTCCACTAATTTTTGTAAGTCGTACAAATGGTCACTATTCAACTTAGGAAATTTAGCAATATTTTTCTCAAAGCGGATGTAATAAGGCGAATATTACGAAATTTTTTGCTAGCTTATTGTGCGCAGAAGGGTAATTGGGGTCCGTAAGATCAAAGATTTTAATGGTAAGCAATACGAGACTCTTTAGCGCTGATTGAGGTATGGAAAATTATCTACGTAACAAATTAGCGTTGCAGATTCCCCTTTCATATTTTGTAGTAATATTGCTTCTAGCCATCTTGTGCAACGCTCGAAACCAGTACAGATATTTCGACGGTGTGCGGTGACAAGTACTATCAATAGGACGCTACAGTACAACAATTTTATATAAAATAATTTCACAAACCTGTAATTTAGAAATGTTACAGCATTGCTGTTTCACAAAAAATATTCGTTGGTGCTGAAACCAAAAAATAAACAAAGCCAATCAGGTTTGTAGATGATCATTGGGTTCTATCCTTGTATAAAAAATATTTGTTGATCCCCATTAACACAAGGGCAATCTTTAGCACTCTTAGTTTATTGTAATACAATAGTTATTCTTGTTGTAATAATGGTAATTAGTTTCAGTTCGATTTAATTCAAGAAAATTTTCCAGTGTTGTGGAATAAATACAAGTACAATATATGCTGCATGTTATTGATTAAAAAATTAAATATTTTTATTTAATTGCACTGTTAGAGCACTATTAGAGGTGTTGCCGTAAATCGCTAAGAGGAGCAACGCTACCTACTCGACCTGAATTCGTAAAATAAAAATATAACAGTGCAATTAAATAAAAATATTTGATTTTTTTAATCGGTAATATCCGACATATATTGTGGTTGTGGTTCAGTCAAAGGCCTCTAAAAGTTTATCTCAGAAGCTATCACCCAAGTATGTACGTTGTCGAATAATAGAGAAAACGGGAACTGTCACTTATCGTCTGAGAAACAGTAAAGACAAAGACATTGGTATTTGGCACGTTAAACATTTGAAACCAGATACGTAGGATGTAGGGGATAGATCTGCTGATTGTCCTTTCAATTCCTGCAAGTCCGCATAGGTAAACTAGTTTGAGGGTGGGTTTGCAACCTGCTATCCGGTTAGTTTGTTGGGACCCCATTTTCAAGTAAGGGACTTTGGTTTTCTATTAGGAATTGTTTGTTATGAGTTTCTCATGTTTGCACGGGGTAGTGTAACAGTTTAAATTTTTCTGTTACCAATTTTGTGAGTAGGCAATGTATTCTAATTATTTTGATAGATAGACAACCATACATACAGACCTCTTAAGAACATGTTTCGGTATAAAACAACATTTTGTTCCTTAACTTTAAAAACGATCTGTGCTTAGGAGAGATATTATCTACTCTGTTAGATACGCCAATTTTGTATTCCTTTTTTGATTTAAGCACTGCACGAAAATAGGTCTTCCTAATTGTGAACTTGAGCTTAGCCTAAAAAGCATCAAGTACTTAGGTGCTTATAACTTAGTTTCTTCACTTTGTTATAATGTTCAAAGCCTAAAGTAGGTAAGTTTACTTCGTTTTTGTTAATTTGAAATTATTAAATCTGACGAGGGTTTTTACTTCAGCATCTAGTTACGTGTTCACGTGACATTAAATTATTGCGAGAAGCACGCAATAATCAATTATTCACGGAAGCACGTGGAAATAATTTTAATCCTGGTGTATTCACTCTGATATTGTTTTAATAGAATTCGCACATGGTGAATTCTAACCACTAAGTTTGAGACATCTCAAACACTATTCGTTGCCACTCTGAACGCACCCTGCAATGCAGCCATCATTTCTGAAGAGTATTGTTAGTAATTGTTAGTATAACCAATATACAGTTTAATAAGTTATTTTGCATAGACTCCACAAAATGCGTTTTGGTGATGGAATCGTAAATTATGGAAAGCTGTTGACCTCGCAGGCTGTTCAATTGTGTTTTTAAGCTGTTATCTTCACAGGTGTCGTGCTTGTAGGAGCCGTAATAGAAAATTCTGGTTGAGGCCCCTAGGTAACATCGCTATCAACTTATTTATCAGGTGACAACAACTATCTACATACCAAACACGTAAACAGGTATTACAAATTTTATTCCTTTTATAATTGCAAAATTTTAATTCTATGAGTAGTTAAAACAGTACTGTAAAATTTTTTTAAGGCAGCACATGAAATTTCATTAACCTCAATTTTCTTGCTTGAATTAATTACTAAACTAAGGACTTCAATTTTGTACAAGTCTGAAACAATTAAAACGAGTTTGATTTAAAATACTTGACGACTTCATTCAATATTAAAGTAAATAACAATTTGGTTATGCAGTTTACATTTCAGCAATTTTTTATTTTTATTGTTCTAGTGGCAAAATTTCAATTTTGTAAATATTGTAAAAAAAACATTTATAAGAATAATTAGGTTGCACATATCATTAATTGAAAAAAGATTTATTATTAATATATTTTTTCTACTCACTAAAATAGTGGTAATGTGTTATTGTCTATTGAGCTTGGATTGAATAAAAGGTAAGGTTTTACTAGTAGGAATAACAATTCAAAGAACCTCACTGCAGTTACTGAGATAAGAATGCAGTCCTAATATATTTTAGCAAGAAAATTTTATCCTATTTAATTTTTAGAGAGGTAAATAATTAACAAAAGTAACACGTGGCGCCCAACTTATTTGTGTATAAATTTGGTTATCAAAGGATACACCAAGCTTTCAAAAATTATTTAATACAATTGTTATTCCTGCTGTAATAATGGCAAGTAGTTTCAATTTGATTTAATTCAAGAAAATTTTCCAGTGTTGTGAAATAAATACAACCACAATATATGCCGTATAGTACTGATTAAAAAATCAAATATTTTATTTAATTGCACGGTTATATTTTTATTTTACGAATTCAGGTCGAGTAGGTAGCGTTGCTCTTCTTAGCAATTTACGGCAACACCTCTAATAGTGCTCTGACAATGCAATTAAATAAAAATATTTGATTTTTTTAATCAGTACTATACGGCATATATTGTGTTTGTATTTATTCCACAACACTGGAAAATTTTCTTGAATTAAATCAAACTGAAACTAATTACCATTATTACAGCAGGAATAACAATTGCATTACAATAAACTAAGAGTGCTGAAGATTGCCCTCGTGTTAATAGGAATCATAAAATATTATTTATACAAGGATATAACCCATTGATCTTCTACAAACCCTGATAGGCTTTGTTTATTTTTTGGTTTCAGTACCAACGAATATTTTTTGTGAAACAGTAAAGCTGTAATATTTCTAAATTACAGGTTTGAGAAATTATTTTATATATAATTATACGCTGAAAGTTTATTGAGTGAAAATATGATTTAACATTTTTTTTCAAACTAATATCTGTTGTACTGTAGCGTCCTATTGATAGTAGTAGTATGGTTGTGCAACCTGGTTTCATGGGAAAGGAAAGGGAAGTAAGACACCCCTTTCATACTCCAGCTTTTCTGAATTTTGGCCGGTCGATTCCCATTACTGGAGAATACTATGGCAAGTTATCAGAATTTTCCAAATAGGATCTCACTGTTCATTTAAAAGAACAGTTAATCAAGAATATGAATGAGCTTTCAGAACTATATAAAAAAGTGAAATAAAGGCTTCACAAAGCTTATGAGCGTAATAAGCGTTATTATGATTTACGGCGTCGTCCCGTGCAGTACTCGAAAGGAGATTTCGTATGGAAAGAAAAATATGGTTCAGTCGAAAGCCTCTGAAAGTTTATCTCAGAAGCTACCACCCAAGTATGTACGTTGTCGAATAAAAGAGAAAACGGGAACTGTCACTTATCGTCTGAGAAACAGTAAGGACAAAGACATTGGTATTTGGCACGTAAAAGAACTGAAACCAGATACGTAAGATGTAGAGAATAGATCTGCTGATTGTCTTCAGTTCCTGCAAGTCCGCATAGGTAAACTTGTTTGTTATGAGTTTCTCATGTGGGGACAGTTTAAATTTTTCTGTTACCAATTTTGTTAGTAGGCAATGTATTCTAATTATTGTGATAGATAGACAACCATACATACAGACCTCTTAGGAACGTGTTTTGGTAGAAAACAACATTTTGTTTGTTAACTTTAAAAACCATCTGTGCTTAGGAGAGATATTATCTACCCTGTTAGATACGTGAATTTTGTCTTCCTTTTTTGATTTAAGCACTGCACAAAAATGAGTTTTCCTAATTGTGAATTTAACGCTTAGCCTAAAAAGCATCAAGTACTTAGGTGTTCATAACTTAGTTTGTTCACTTTGTTATAATGCTCAAAGCCTAAAGTAGGTAAGTTTACTTCGTTTTTGTTAATTTAAAATTCTTAAATCTGATGAGGGTTTTTCACTTCAGCATCTAGTTACGGGTTCACGTGACATTAAATTATTGCGAGAAACACGCAATAATTAATTATTCACGGAAGCACGTGGAAATAATTTTGATCCTGGCGTATTCACTCTGGTATCAAAAATACGTATTGTTTTAATAGAATTCGCACATGGTGAATTCTAACCACTAAGTTTGGGACATCTCAAACACCATTCTTTGCCACTCTGTACGCATCCTGCACTGCAACCATCATTTCTGAAAAGTTGTGTTAGCAATTGTCAGTATAACCAATATACAGTTTAATAAGTTATTTTGCATAGAATTCACAAAATGCGTTTTGGTGATGGAATCGTAAATTAGGGAAAGCTGTTGACCGTGCACGCTGTCCAATTGTGTTTTTAAGCTGTTATCTTCACAGGTGTCGTGCTTGTAGAAGCCGTAATAGGAAATTCTGGTTGAGGCCCCTAGGTAACATCGCTATCAAGTTATTTATCAGGTGACAACAACTACCTACATACCACACACGCAAACAGATATTACAAATTTTATGTCTCGTATAATAGCAAAATTTTAATTCTATGAGTAGTTAAAACAGTACTGTAAAATTTTTTAAAGCGGCACATGAAATTTCATTAACCTCAATTTTTTGCTTGAATTATTACTATACTAGGGACTTCAATTTTCTACAGTTTCTACAATTAAAACGAGCTGGATTTAAAATACTTGACGACTACACTCATTGTTAAAGTAAATAACAATTTGGTTATGCAGTTTACATTTCCGCAATTTTTTATTTTTATTGTTCTAGTGGCAACATTTCAATTTTGTAAATATTGTAAAAACACATTTATCAGAATAACTAGGTTGTACATATCATTGGTTAAAAAAAAGATTTATTATTAATAATTTTTTTCTACTTACTAAAATAGTGGCATTGTGTTATTGGTTATTGAACTTGGATTGAAGCAAGTTTTACTAGTAGGAATAACAATTCAAAGAACCTCACTACAGTCCCTGAGGTAAGAATGCAGTCCTATTATATTTTAACAAGAAAATTTTAACCTAATTAATTTTTAGAGAGGTAAACAATAAACACCATTTCGAATGGACCTGCACCTTGCCGAAGTTCTAAATTACTACAACAGGTGAAATGGCTTGCGTGTTCTAATGAGCTAAAGAGCCAAACTACAGGTCCAACCAAAGTAGTAGGGTCGTTAGTGAGGAACCAGACTAAGACAGGTCCCCAAAAGAGGTCAGCGGCTGTTTCGGTACTTAGATTGGCAGAGACCATAGGGGTCGGTATGGCAGTCTAAGACACACTACCGCGATGTGGAAGGCAACGGGAAACCACCACATTATCTCCCAAGTACACAGCGTACTTAAATTGTTACAAACATGATGGCATTCTTTGGGGTAAAAGATTCCGGAGTTAAAATAGTCCCCCATTCGGATCTCCGGAAGGGGACTACTTCGGAGGATGCGATCGGAAAGTTAAAAATAAGAGTCGGGAACATTCTGCGAGTCGGAGCGTGGAACGTTAGAAGTATGAAGCAAGTAGGTAAGCTAGAGAACTTAAAAATCGAAATGAAAAGGTTATCACTAGACATAGTAGGGATCAGCGAAGTTCGGTGGCCAGAGGCGGGGAATTTTTGGAGTGGAGACTTCAGGGTAATTCATACAGGAGCAGAGGAAGGAAATTTGGGTGTGGGGATAGTTAGGCGGAAAAAGATAGGATACTGTGTAGAAAATTACTTACGAAAGAACGAAAGAGTGCTCATGGTTAGATTAGAATCTAAACCGGTAAACACAGTAATAATACAAGTATACATGCCCACCTCTAGCTACAGTGACGAAGAGGTAGAAGCCATCTACAAAGATATCGAAGACATATTAAGATACGTAAAAGGACATGAAAATTTAATAATTACGAGGGATTTTAATGCCGTGGTAGGTGAGGGTAGGGAAGGAGCAGTAGTAGGTTTATTTGGTTTAGGCACGAGAAACGACAAGGGAAATAGGCTGGTAGAATTTTGCGACAAAAACAATTTAATCATCATAGATGTGAAAATTTTCGAACAATAAGTTTGACAGCACACGTGTCAGAAATATTAAATAGAATTGTGCAAAGACGAATGGAAAAACGGGCGTAAGAAATATTAGGGGAAGACCAATTTGGGTTTAGGCGAAACAGGGGAACACGGGAGGCTATTTTAGCTCTGAGAGTGATAATAGAGAAAACAATAGAAAAAGGGGAAAGCGTGTATATAGGGTTTGTAGAGCTGGAAAAAACATTCGACAATGTAAAATGGAAAAAAATGTTTGAAATACTCAAAAAGATTGGAATGAGTTATAGGGATAGACAAATAGAACATAGCTTATACAAAGAACAAACAACAGTAATAGAATTAGAGCAGGAACGTAGAGAAGTAAACATTAGGAAAGGGGTGAGACAGGGATGTGCCCTAGCCCCATTAATTTTTAGCTAGTACAGTGAAGAGGCAATGAATACTGTCAAATGCAGGAAGACATTTCGAATTACTATGCAGGGACAAAAAATTGATATGCTTAGATTTGCAGATGATATACAAGTATGTAACACGAACTTGCAAGAGGTTAAGGATTTCTGCTACCTAGAAAGCCAAATAACGCAAGATGGGAAAAGCACAAAAGATATAAAACAAAGATTAGCACAAGGTCGTGCTACATTTAACAAGAAAAAGCAACTACTGTGCTCAAAAACCACAAACATAGAAACAAGGAAAAGATTGCTTAAAACATATGTGTGGAGCACAGCACTGTACGGCTGTGAAGCCTGGACAGTAGGAGAAGCGGACAAAAAAAAGGTAGAAGCCTTTGAAATGTGGTGCTACAGACGTATGATGAAGATATCATGGACAGACAAAGTTAAGAACGAAGAGGTACTAAAAATGGTAGGGGAAGAAAGAAATATGTGGAAAACGGAAAAAATAGGAGAGATAGGATGATAGGCCACATACTACGGCATGAGCGAGTAGTGCGGAATATATTAGAAGCAGAGATAGGAAAAAAGAGAAAAAGAGGCAGACCTAGGTTAGACTACTGCACACAGATAGTAAAAGATGTAGGCTGCTGGAATTTCAGGGAGATGTGTAGGCTAGCCCAGAATAGAAATCAATGGAGGTACGCATCCAACCAATCCCAATATGGATAAACTAATGACATCATGCTAGAAGACGATATACGTGGAAGATGCCAGGAGATATAGGAAGATATCAAATAGATTACATTCTGGTTAGACAACGGTTTAGGAATCAAGTAAAAGACTGTAGAAGCTACCCAGAAGCAGATATATATATATATATATATATATATATATATATATATATACTGACCACAACATCGTAATCATGAAGGCCGCACTTAAATTTAAAAATCTGAAAAAAAGGAACGGAAAAAGGCACTTGGACTTGGAGAAACTAAAAGATAAAGATATTCAAGAAAGATTCGAAGAAAAGTCAAATGAATTGCTGAAAGATATCGAGAAAATATCTGATACTGAGGAAGTAGAAAAAAAATGGAATAACATTAAATTCAGCCTAGACATAGCGGCCAGAGATATTCTGGGGTATACACAAAAAGAAAATAAGAAACCATGGATAACAAGGGATATCCTGAATTTAATAGAAGAAAGACGAAAATACAAAAATAAATCAGACGAAACAGGAAAACAGAGATACAAAACCATAAAATGGAAAATTATTCGAAAATGCAGGAAAGCTAAAGAACAATGGATTGATGAAAAGTGCAAAGAGGTACAAACAAAGATGGAAATAGGAAAGACAGACGAAGCATACAAATTAATTAGAATAAATTTTAGGGATATAAAACCGCATAGCAAAAATATAAGGGACGCACAAGGAAACGTCATCGTAGAAAATGTAGAGAAAGTGGGTAGGTGGCAAGAATATATAGGGAATTTATATGCAGGAGAAGAACTAACAGGAATCAGACATTGAAAATGATGACTTGGGCTATCCTATACTTAGAGACGAGTTTGAATTAGCATTAAAGAGTCTGAAAAATGGTAAGGCGCCAGGTACAGATTAGGTGCAAGCAGAAACTCTAAAAGCAGCTGGACAAGCAGTAACAGAACGTCTCTTCCAACTTGTAAGCTATATGTATAAGACAGGCGAGATACCCAAAGATTTCAAACGTAACATCATAGTAACTATACCAAAAAAGAAAGGCGCGTATAGATGTGAAAATTTTCGAACAATAAGTTTGACAGCACACGTGTCAAAAATATTAACTAGAATTGTGCAAAGACGAATGGAAAAACGGGCGGAAGAAGTACTAGAAGAAGACCAATTTGGGTTTAGGCGAAACAGGGGAACACGGGAGGCTATTTTAGCTCTGAGAGTGATAACAGAGAAAACAATAGAAAAAGGGGAAAGCGTGTATATAGGGTTTGTAGATCTGGAAAAAGCATTCGACAATGTAAAATGGAAAAAAATGTTTGAAATACTCAAAAAGATCGGAATGAGTTATAGGGATAGACGAATAGTACATAGCTTATACAAAGAGCAAACAGCAGTAATAGAATTAGAGCAGGAACGTAGAGAAGTAAACATTAGGAAAGGGGTGAGACAGGGATGTGCCCTATCCCCATTGATTTTTAACTTGTACATAGAAGAGGCAATGAATACTGTCAAATGCAGGAAGACATTTGGAATTACTATGCAGGGACAAAAAATTGATATGCTAAGATTTGCAGATGATATAGCAGTATTAGCGTCCAGCAAGGAAGAGTTAGAAGCTGCTCTTAATAAAATGGAAACGGTTCTAACAGAGAGATACGGTATGAAAATTACCAAAACTAAAACTAAAGTTTTAGTATGCAAAGGTGAAGAAAATAAATCAAAAACAAGAATACAAGTATGTAACGCGAACTTACAAGAGGTGAAGGATTTCTGCTACCTAGGAAGCCGAATAACGCAAGATGGAAAAAGCACAAAAGATATAAAACAAAGATTAGCACAAGGTCGTGCTACATTTAATAAGAAAAAGCAACTACTGTGCTCAAAGACCACAAACATAGAAACAAGGAAAAGATTGCTTAAAACATATGTGTGAAGCACTGCACTGTACGGCTGTGAAGCCTGGACGGTAGGAGAAGCGGAGAAGAAAAAGGTAGAAGCCTTTGAAATGTAGTGCTACAGACGTATGATGAAGATATCATGGACAGACAAAGTTAAGAACGAAGTGGTACTAAAAATGGTAGGGGAAGAAAGAAGTATGTGGAAAACGGTAAAAAATTGAAGAGATAGGATGATAGGTCACATACTACGGCATGAGGGAATAGTGCGGAATATATTAGAAGCAGAGATAGGAAAAAAGAGAAGAAGAGGCAGACCTAGGTTAGACTACTGCACACAGATAATAAAAGATGTAGGCTGTAGGGGTTTCAGGGAGATGTGTAGGCTAGCCCAGAATAGAAATCAATGAAAGTACGCATCCGACCAATCCCAAGATGGATAAACTAATGACGAAAAGATAACTGTGCTTAAACATGATGATTATTATAAGTAACTACAAGAATTGGTTGGGCAATATTCTCGAATAATGTTAAGTGTGTGAATAATTTACTGGAACACCATTATTTCGGCAAATGTCTAAGTGTTGGGGGATCTTGGTAGCCACAGGTTGCTCAACCTCCTTCACTGAATCTCGGTGAAATAGGGCATAAAATTAGAAAACAATAGAAGGGGAACGAGCAGAATACTCATCCTGTGTGAGAATTTCAGGGAACTATGTAGGCTAGCTCAGAATATAAATAAGTGCAGGTACGTGTCCAACCAGTTTTGAGACGGAAAACCTAATGACGAAAAAATAAGCGCAGATAAATCTGATGATTAGTATAAACAACTAGTTCTTGGTTGAGAAATATTTGCAACTAATGTTGGCCGTGCGAAAAGATAAATTAGAAAATATAATAAATCGCTAAATGGTTAAGTGTTGGGGGAACTTGGCAGCCACAGGTTGCTTACCTCCCTTCACAACCACTGAAGGTCGGAGAAATAGGGCATATAACTGTAAAACAATAGAAGATGATCGAACTGCATCTAACAAGAAAGAACAGCGCCTATGAGGAAAGACAACAAACATAGAACAAGAAGAAAATTGTTGGAAGCATATGTGTGGTGCACAGCATAGTATGCCTATGAAATACGGGCAGTTTGAAACGCAGACAGAAAAACGGTAGCAGCCTTTTGAAATGCTGTGCTTCAGATGTATGAGGACGATAGCATGGACAGACAAAGATAATAACAAATAAGTTATAGAAATATTAGGGGAACAAGGATATCTGGGGAAAAAAGAAATAGAAGGGCGGAATACGTTCTAAGGCATTTTGGGGAATAGTATGGGATATATTACAAGCAGAGAGGAAAAAAGAGGTCGATGTAGACCTAGATGAGATAGTTATAGATGCAAACTGTGCAAATTTAAGGAAAATCTGTAGGTTAGTTCAGAATAGGAAACAATGATGGTACGCGTCTAACCAGTTCTAGGACTGAAGACCTAATGATGATGAAACAATAAACAAAGGTTACAATGTTTAGGTCTCGCTCTGCTGATCCATATTAGTACGTACCAGTCCGATTGTCATTAAGGCCCGGTTTCTCAAGTGAACAGACGTTCAATGCTCAACGCAGTGCAAAAGAACAAATCAAGTTTTTCAACAGCGGTTCATCTCTTGAAGACCGTTGAACTGACGTTCAAACTGAACGAACTTCGGTTCTTGGTTAACCTCCGTTCAAAGTACTTATAACCTCAAATTAATATAATGGACTACTAAGATATTACAGACGACAAAGATTTTTTAGAAATACTTTACATTGTGACAGTCCCTAGAAATAGAATTTTTAGAGAACGTCCTAATAATTTTGAGATTTGGAATGACAAAGAGTTTATGAATCGATTCCGATTATCTAAAGCTACAGTACGTGTCATTTTAAATGAAATAGCTCCTGTAATTGGGAATAAAACTGAGCAGTAAGTTCGAAATTACAATGCTAGAATGTTATAGTTATAGTAATGCTTTTTCAGAAATCATGCACTTTGAGTTGAAGATATGTTGTTCGTCTCATTTCGATTCTTGGCTACAGGCAGCTTTTTGCATGTGATACGTGATTTACAAGGGATTCATAAAGGAACTGCCAGTAAAGTTCTCAGGAATGTTCTGCGAGCAATTTCTGCATTAAGCAATCAATTCATAAAGATGCCTTACACACAACAAGAAAGAAATGTAGTAGCACAAGGTTTCTACAATATGGCAAAATTTCCTAGGTGTATAGGTGCGTTGGATTGTTCTTTAATAAAATACAATCCAGAAGGTCCAAACGCAGAAACATATCGTAGCTGGAAACATCGTTTGCATTTAATGTTCAAGTCATTTGTGATGCAAACTTAAAACTACTGAATGTAGTATGTAGATGGCCCGGATCCACCCATGATTCTACAATTTTTGTAAATTCATTGATGCGAGCTTCATTTGAACATGTTTTTTTGGCGACTCTGTTCTTGTAGGCGATAGTGGTTATGGCATAAAGAATTACCTAATCACACCGTTACAACGCACAAATCACAGAGCTGAGGAGTTATTTAACGAAGCACAAATTAGAACACGAAATCCAATTGAACGGACATTTGGTGTTCTAAAACGTCGTTTCCCAATATTAGCTTTGGGTATACGTTTAGATTTAAAAAAAGTGGAATCCGTAGGTATAAGTGCAGCAGTTTTGCATAACATTGTCTGTAGCATGAATGATGATATGCCACACATACCAGTAGATCTAGAGGCTGAAATAGATTTTCAGGAGTTTAACAACAATAATGCTGTTGCTCGTGTTGATCGTGGAGGTGTAGATAATGTAACAAGTAACACTTTAATTAGATATTTTGAAAATATAAATGTTTAATATAAACGTTATGTATAACTCATAAACTTTCCTCAAATCCCAATAACATTAGGTTTTGCATAGCTTTGATTTCAAGTAGTTTTCTGGCGTATTTTATCTTAGGCCAAACAACAATATCTGTTATTATAGCATGGTGACAGAAACATAAACTTATAACCTAGATTCACTAAACAGTTATCAGATTAAGCACTGCTCCAATTGTAGTATGGACATTTCAATTCATTCATGTATACTTTAGTGAAAAATATTAAACTTACAAAAAGGTAATTACTGAACAGACGCCTGCAGATTTCAATATTTGAAATACAGAACAAAATGCATTGTCAATTTGTAATAAATTTAATGGAAATCAGGAGAATAATATTACCAAACAAATAATTATAGAATTTTTTTTAATGTGTTGTTTAATATGGTCTTTTGCAATTCATGAAGTTCAGCACGTTGTTTTGCCTCTTCTTCGAATCTTCTTTCCATTAATTCAATTTCCTTGTCATGTTTTTCCTGCAAATGCTGAATCTTCAATTTATGCTCTTCAAGAAGACATCTTTCTCGAACCCCTTCTGATGAAACTTTTGAAGATGCCCACGCGGTTAACTTGTGGTAGATGTCTTGTTTCTGTTTGCTTGCTACGTTTCTGTTTAGATACTTCAAAGACTTGTATTTATATACCTACCTTCTTTTTTATTCGAACGTAGCGGAAGTGATATGGGTTTTGTACAGTTTCTGTTGCCGATTTATCCAAATTATTCTGCTCCCCATCATTCACCTCTGGAGTTTCCTCGGGACAATCAACGCTATTACTAATTACATCTTCGGATGTGAATTGTATAATTCTATAATAGAAATATTTTACAAATTCTTAACATAAAATTTAAATTTACCTCCTACAGCCACATCACTACTATCATTTACATAATCATAATAATTGTGCTCCTTCATAGATTTAACCAAATTCTCGGCTATAATAAATACAATTATTATAATTCACTGCTACATCAGGGTGTCCAGAAAATACGTGTACAACGTAAGAACAGAGATTCTTTGGCTCGAAATAGATCGATTTGAGCCAACTTACCTATTGTACAAGTTGCTTTATTTAGCCGCTAGAGGGCTTCAAAAATCGTAAAAAATATTTGATATTTTAAAATAACTCGGAAACGCGTCGATAGATTTTGACCATTTTTGGGGTGCAAATTTCTACTTTCAATTGACATCTTTTGGTGGTGTACGCAATAATTTTAAAAGCATACGAATGTCCCAAAAATGATGTATTGTATAAATATCCGACCATTGCTTTTTCCCTGTTTATGCAATCACTACCAATTTTTTTTTATGAGTAGCCGACTTAATTTGGAAACTTTTTTGTCCCTTGTAAGTCAAGAAATACGGATCGAGGACGTGAACGTACCACAGGAACTGCGGATCTGGAGGAACAAATTTTGGATAGAGTTGAAGAAGACCCAAAAATAAGCACCAGACGCTTAGGACTTGAACTACAAGTTTCTAAAAGTATTGTTCATGACGTTTTAAAGGAACAGTTATTACACCCATACCACGTTCAACAGGTACAACATCTTTTGCCTATCGATCCTGAGAAGCGTCTAGCTTTCTGTCAATTTATTCAAGATCAGAGAATTCAAAATGCAAATTCAGTCGCAAAATTTTATTTACAGACGAAGCTTCTTTTACAAGATCTGGTATTACTAACATACATAATGAACATGTTTACGCTGTGGAAAATTCTCATACAACTAAAGTGACTCACTATCAACATGAATTTAAGGTTAATGCCTGGGCTGGAGTTATTGATAATTTTATTATCGGTCCTGTTGTGATACCAAATCGATTAAACGGAGACAATTACTTCAACTTTCTACAACAAACATTGCCGAATTTATTGGAAGATCTGCCATTGTTACTTCGCCAAGACATGTGGTTCATGCACAATGGTGTTCCTCCACACTTTACTCTAGCTGTTCGACAACATTTACACGAAAAATATCCGGATCGATGGATCGGAAAGGGATATGATGCTCCTACAAATTGGCCAGCATGATCGCCGGACTTGACGCCCTGTGATTATTTTTTGTGGGGACCTTAAAATCTAAGGTTTATTCGTCTCCACTTGATAGCGAAGAAGAATTGTGTAGACGAATTTTAAATGCAGCCAACTCTTTAATAAATAATGCACAAACAATGCAGAGGGTTCAGTTAAACTTCTTACGAAGAGTTAAATTGAAGAAAATGGCGGCCATTTTCAAAATTTAATGAAATGGTCCAACACTTGTACTGCGCTGTTAATTTTCAATGACAGTTATAAAAAATAAACAAAACAATGAAATAAAAATAAAAAAACAGACATTTGAAATTACTTTTTTTCTGTCAAACCACTCGTCTAATCAAAATTTTACAAGAGACAAAAGAGTTTCCAAATTAAGTCGGCTACTCATAAAAAAAATTGGTAGTCATTGCATAAACAGGAAAAAAGTAATGGTCGGATATTTATACAATACATCATTTTTGGGACACTCGTATGCTTTTAAAATTATTGCGTACACCACCAAAAGATGTCAATTGAAAGTAGAAACTCGCACCCCAAAAATGGTCACAATCTATCGACGCGTTTTCGAGTTATTTTAAAATATCAAATATTTTTCACGATTTTTGAAGCCCTCTAGCGGCTAAATGAAGCAACTTGTATAATAGATAAGTTGGCTCAAATCGATTTATTTCGAGCCAAAGAATCTCTGTTCTTACGTTGTACACGTATTTTCCGGACACCCTGTATATAAGAATATTGATCACCTTTTGCATCGCTATCAAATTCAGAAGGAAGACCTTCTAATCTCACACGCAACATTTCTTTTATGTGTTCCTCGATAGTGGTTACTGTTGTAACAAAAGGCCCACCACCTGTACCCATCAATCGACATCGTTCTTCCGCAAATCTCTTCTTACTTCCTTTTTTAATATTTTCATATTTATTTTTTAAAATACGGCCACTCCTAGGCGTTTCTCCTGATATAGAATTGAACTCGTTTTCGATCTTCTGCCATGCCTCCTTCTTTAATTTATTTGTGTCTGTGTCGGATTGCTTACACTCTACATGAGTTTTATATTTGGACTCTTAACTTACAAGAAATGATTCCTCTTTTGCACTGAAATTTAACGCTCTTTTTAAACCTTGCGACGAATTCATTATTGTGCGATATTTTTAGTTTATAATATAATAACAAATGATGTAGCATATAAGCATAACCTTAAAACAGTTTATTACTAACTTCTCCTTTATAGGAAGTTGTACCAACAGTTTTCTAAACTAAGATCATATACACGAATCCTAATCTCAACTTGAACAACAGATTTAAGCTGATCCACAGATCATATCTAAACTAGAGTTCACTTAAACCTTAGTTCACTGCATTGTTGAACAACCGGCCCTAAGTGTCCACTTTGTCATTAATATCATAGTATTTATCGTTGTAATAAGTTCGCTAAATTTTCTCCTCAAGATCGCTACACTTTTGTCAAAAAAACATAAGCTTTGTATAAACTGCCCTAGTAGGTCACACGTTTTGACTAAGTGTAAATCCACTATTTCCTGCATGCCGCTCATTGCAACTATAAGTTGATAAAGTAAAAGTATAAACTTGATTTTAATGCAAAGCCAAAATTATCACTTCTATGAGGTAGTAATTTAATGCTGCAACCTGTCGTCTGAAAATTGCAAAGAATCCATTTGTTGCAACAGACCACCTAAATGCAAGGCGGTGCCCTCTATACATATTTAATTCAGTGATGCAAACATTAGCAAAAACGGTTCTTCTTCCACTTGTCCGGATTGCTTGATTAATAGTTCTGTGATTTTTGGAAAATACAATACTTAAATCGAAGGTGAGTTAAATAAGATTGTATACTGTGATTCAAGCGTGTTAGAAGGCGTCATATTTAATTTATACCTCATTTAGATAAGCTTGTTGAACTTGGAGGTAACCATGTTCATCATTAGGTTTAAAAAAAGGTAGAAAATCCTGTTTTTTAAAAGTCTGCCAAAAACTTTTGCAATCTAATCTAGGTCATTGCTTCCAAGCGCTTCTGTATAGTTTTTTATTTCTGTATGCTGTAGATTTTGAAAGTTTGAAACTTATTTTGTAGTAGTCACATGTAACACATAATGCTAGACGGTCTTTGTATGACTTATCCTTACTCCAGATAAAAAAAATTAGCAAATGAAATAACATAGTATTTTTTCCAACAAGATTAACTACTACATTCTCTAAACATTTGAAAATAAGAGTGTTAACTACTATGCTTCATAAATATTTAATCGATTTGATACCATTCTGATGTTTTACCTTTCACTGATCTGTAATAGTTACCGAAGCATTAAAACATATCAATTTAAATTACGCAAATGAATGCAATTTTTTTTTGTTGTTCAAAATTTATTACTACCTTTAGAAATCTGAATCACCATATAAAAGATATTATTGAATAAACTCATAACATTTAAGTGTGTAAAATCAGACAATCTGTTATAGCTTATGATTAAGCGAATTTCCATACTGTAATGCTCTAAAATCCCGTATATTTTCTAAATGCAAAACTGCACAAACTAAAAATAATAATCTTCTATACTGCTTAATTAAAATTTATAATTATTTTACATAGATTAAAATGCTCGAGTTCTTTGAACTGCTAAGAATTTTAAACACTAACTTTCTTGTAGTACCCTGGGAGTATCGAGATATTTTTTTTCAAAGCTCAATAGGTTCTACTTTTTTTCACGTTTTCTTAATTGATAATTATCAAGATGCTTAATCAGTAGATTTCTAAGTGGATTCTTAATTCAGTACAAAATCGAATAGGCAACGTATTATAGTCGAAACCATGAAAGAAGTCGTCTGCGTCATCACTTGTATTCGTACGAATTAAGTTGAAAATTTAATACCCAATAAATATTCCGAATCGGAAGTTTCTGTCAAGCTTCGCGCCTCTGCAAACCGTAACGAAGCATGGTTGCCAATAATATTTTATTTTCATAGAGGTAGTTGCTTTAACTATTTTTAAATTCGCGTCCTCTTGTTTTACGAGTATAATGAATTCAGTTAAAATAAAATTCATTTTCATAAATTGAGTTACATATATTGATCTGAATAGAAACGCACAATAACTGCAATATAAACTATTTACGGCAGCTGCATTGAAATCTTTCTCCGTACGATAACTTTGGCAACTGTGCTTTACGAAAAAATTATCATTTTGTCTTGTTGACAAAGGTTCGTCTTTTAGGTGTAAAATTCAAAACATACGGACACATACTCTTCTCTGTCGTTTTCCCAGATGAACGTGTTCACGTATGTCTTTACTTAAAATACGTACAAATCGTATAACTATCTTTATCATATACATTAGTTAAGCTTTTAAATAATCTTAAACGTATGTTTTGAATTGAGTTAGGCACCTATGACGTAGAGGACTTCTTTCGTGATTTCTACTATATCACCAGTGTCGCGCCTAGATGAGTGTTCGGTCCATATAACACCTACTTTATAATGGTAACTGCCACGTTAAAATCTAGCATTAAGTTTTATGCAACCAACAATACACTGAAGTTCGGAGTTTAAACACTGCAAGTGAGTGGCGTGAGTATATTTATAGTTACCTAATTTAAATTTTAAATTAAATTGACAGATAAAAGAAACTAAATAGTGAAAATTTGTAAAAATATACACCACTGCTTCTAGTTCTGAACTATTTGGCTTAAAAATATTCGTTAAGAGCATGATGAAACTGAAGTAACAGAGGCAGATAGATAGATAAATATTTATTTGTTTTCACCAATATGATAATAATATAAAGTTTATAGTAGTTATACAGTTACTAGTAATAAAATATATGACAATATATAAGTATAGGAGTAAATAAAAACAAAGTATGTACATAAAATATGTAAAGTCATTAATAATGAATTTATAATCTAAAATTTTATTAAAATATAGGCTCAATAATGTATAAATATGAAATATAAAATACTTAAATTATGTAAGTCCTATCTTCAAGAAACTCTTACTTTGTAATAGCAGCACTCGCTGAATAATGGTAATACTGCAGATTTAATTTTAGAAAAACTATCAAGGGAGTTAAAGGTTCTTGATAGGGATATAAGGAGTTGGCGCCATATATATATATATATATATATATATATATATATATATATAAACAATACTTGTTGTTGAATAGAATTATTGGGAACTATTTAGTTCGATACGAAATGCTTGTAGTAGAATGTATTTATTTATACTCCTGACGTTTCGAATCCTTTTTTGATTCTTTTTCGAAGGCTACAATGGTGACAGTTAAAATACAATTAGGTACATAATAGAAAAACTTACATATAAATTTACATCAGCATTTAACTTTAACCAGCAAAATCTTAAATAATTTAAACTTTAACAACATTAAAACTATAAAAAAGAGAATAAAACTAGATATTAACAATTAATGTACAAAATTTTGATTGAAACTTGTCGAAAAATTAATATAAATGTCAAATTTAAATTGAGGCATACGCCTTCTAATGTATCAAAATTAAAATGTCGACGAAACGAGGTTGGCATTTCTTTAACTATTAAATTTATAAAGCGAAGTATAAACCGCACTTAGATTGTCTATATCACTTTTAGAATTTAGATTGTTTTTAGTCCTGTTAATATGGTAAGATTCTAAAAATAGTCTTTTTTTGTAATCACGTTCAACTTCTACTACTTTCACATCAACAAAATTAGGGTTGTGGTGAGTGGTGTGGACATGTGACGCTAGTGCGCAGGACATCTTTCCAAGTTTGGCATCACTTTTATGTTGAGTTAACCTTCTGCAAAGGTACTGTTTCGTTTGTCCAAGGTATAAGCTCCACATGAGCACTTTACTTGATATATAACGTTGCTCAACCATTGTCGGTCTGTCCTATCTTTGACTCGAGTAAAAAGATTTTTTATCGACTTGTTATAAGTATACGTGATCTTAATATCATTGCGTTTCAAAATTCTTGCTAAAGATGGAGAGAGTTTGTGAATGTAAGGGATGGTCTTATGAGTGGTAGCAAGTTGAGTTTTTTTCGATTTAACTTCTGTTGTATTGACGTCTGCAAATAAAATTTTATTCACTGTGGATTTAGGAAAGCCGTTGTTAATAAAGGTTCGTTGAAGTTCCAAAAGGTTTTGTGTAGATATTCGGGATCACATATTTTATAACTCGATTCTTCATGGCTAAAATAGTGTTTATTTTATGTTGGTAACAATGATTAGAATAATAATTTAGGTAACGGTCTGAATTTGTTGGTTTTTATACCAGTCAAACTTGATAATGTTTGCAGAATCTCGTATGACAACAGTATCAAGAAACGGATTTTCGGTCGACTTCTATTTCATACGTGAATTGTAAGTGGTAATTAAATTTATTGAAGGCATCCAACACAATGTCAATCATATTTTTGGAATACTACATACGATGTCATCGACATATTTTGCAAAGAATGGAAGATGGAATGGTAGTTGTGGTAAAACTTCGTCAATCAAAGAATCCATCACAATTTGGGCAAGAATTGGAGAGAGGAGAACCCATAGGTGTACCAAATTTTTGTAAATAAAATCTTTTTTCATAGCAGAAATATATGTTATTAAATATCAAACTGACTGAACTTTTGAAACTGTCTAAAGATAAATTACAATGTGGTGATATTAAATCCCACTTTTCAGTTATGATTTTTTGTGTTAGATCAAGTGGTATGTTGGTGAATAGTGATTTAACATCCAAAGAAATTAAAATGTGATTTTTGGTAAATGAAAATTTTTAAATTTAGTCACAAAGTTGAAGCTGTCTTTGATGTTGTATCCTGTTGTAATTGGAAAAGCATTGCTGAGAATCTCGGCCAGCCATTTAGCTAAAGGATATGTTGGTGTATCGATAGAGGAAATGATTGGTCGCAATTCCATTGTAGGCTTGTGTAATTTCGGTAAGCCATAATATTTTCCAGGAACGGCGTTATTGACTTTTAGTTGATTTTTAACCTCAGTGCTGATCATTTTTATCAAATAAATATTGGATGTGGTCGTTGTTTTTCTTTGGATGCTTTGTGTGGATCTTTAATTAGAATATCATAAGTGTTGGTGTCGTTTAAAAGTTCTAAAGATTTGTCTATGTATTCTTGTTTGTTCATGATTACTGTGACGGCTCCTTTATCAGCCCTGGTTACTACTATATCTGGATTTTGTTTTAAAAATTTTTTGCAGTTGTTATATGATATTCTAATTAAAGATCCCACACAAAGCATCCAAAGAAAAAACAACGACCACATCCAATATTTATTTGATAAAAAAATGATCAGCACTGAGGTTAAAAATCAACTAAAAGTCAATAACGCCGTTCCTGGAAAATATTATGGCTTACCGAAATTACACAAGCCTACAATGGAATTGCGACCAATCATTTCCTCTATCGATACACCAACATATCCTTTAGCTAAATGGCTGGCCGAGATTCTCAGCAATGCTTTTCCAATTACAACAGGATACAACATCAAAGACAGCTTCAACTTTGTGACTAAATTTAAAATTTTCATTTACCAAAAATCACATTTTAATTTCTTTGGATGTTAAATCACTATTCACCAACATACCACTTGATCTAACACAAAAATCATAACTGAAAAGTGGGATTTAATATCACCACATTGTAATTTATCTTTAGACAGTTTCAAAAGTTCAGTCAGTTTGATATTTAATAACATATATTTCTGCTATGAAAAAGATTTTATTTACAAAATTTGGTACACCTATGGGTTCTCCTCTCTCCAATTCTTGCCCAAATTGTGATGGATTCTTTGATTGACGAAGTTTTACCACAACTACCATTCCATCTTCCATTCTTTGCAAAATATGTCGATGACATCGTATGTAGTATTCCAAAAATATGATTGACATTGTGTTGGATGCCTTCAATAAATTTAATTACCACTTACAATTCACGTATGAAATAGAAGTCGACCGAAAATCCCGTTTCTTGATACTGTTGTCATACGAGATTCTGCAAACATTATCAAGTTTGACTGGTATAAAAACCAACAAATTCAGACCGTTACCTAAATTATTATTCTAATCATTGTTACCAACATAAAATAAACACTATTTTAGCCACGAAGAATCGAGTTATAAAAATATGTGATCCCGAATATCTACACAAAACCTTTGGAACTTCAACGAACCTTTATTAACAACGGCTTTCCTAAATCCACAGTGAATAAAATTTTATTTGCAGACGTCAATACAACAGAAGTTAAATCGAAAAAACTCAACTTGCTACCACTCATAAGACCATCCCTTACATTCACAAACTCTCCATCTTTAGCAAGAATTTTGAAACGCAATGATATTAAGATCACGTATACTTATAACAAGTCGATAAAAATCTTTTACTCGAGTCAAAGATAGGACAGACCGACAATGGTTGAGCAACGTTATATATCAAGTAAAGTGCTCATGTGGGAGCTTATACCTTGGACAAACGAAACAGTACCTTTGCAGAAGGTTAACTCAACATAAAAGTGATGCCAAACTTGGAAAGATGTCCTGCGCACTAGCGTCACATGTCCACACCACTCACCACAACCCTAATTTTGTTGATGTGAAAGTAGTAGAAGTTGAACGTGATTACAAAAAGACTATTTTAGAATCTTACCATATTAACAGGACTAAAACAATCTAAATTCTAAAAGTGATATAGACAATCTAAGTGCGGTTTATACTTCGCTTTATAAATTTAATAGTTAAAGAAATGCCAACCTCGTTTCGTCGACATTTTAATTTTGATACATTAGAAGGCGTATGCCTCAATTTAAATTTGACATTTATATTAATTTTTCGACAAGTTTCAATCAAAATTTTGTACATTAATTGTTAATATCTAGTTTTATTCTCTTTTATAGTTTTAATGTTGTTAAAGTTTAAATTATTTAAGATTTTGCTGGTTAAAGTTAAATGCTGATGTAAATTTATATGTAAGTTTTTCTATTATGTACCTAATTGTATTTTAACTGTCACCATTGTAGCCTTCGAAAAGAATCAAAAAAGGATTCGAAACGTCAGGAGTATAAATAAATACATTCTACTACAAGCATTTCGTATCGAACTAAATAGTTCCCAATAATTCTATTCAACAACAAGTATTGTTTATTTAAAGCAGTTCGTAATTTATCAAATCATATTATATATATATATATATATATATATATATATATATATTACTCATATTTAGACCAGGGTAGAAAATTAAATAATCACATCAAATAATTTTAATCACCGTGTATAAGGAATTTCATTAAATAATACGCGTTATTAAAACCATGAAGCATAAATAAACTCGGTTGTTTCAGTAAAAATAAGAAATTTAAATTATTTATAAGACGCTTTATATCAAAAGAAGCAGTACTGAAAAGCTCTGCGGGTAATGTAATTATTCCTAAACAAATGGAAATTACGTGCAAAGTTGATATTAATTAACCCTATTTTAAGTAACCGGTAGTAAAACAAAGTGTACATATAATAATTAATATTTAAGTTGTATTCGCTAAAAATGAAAGGATAGAAATCAATTTAATTGGAGTTAATTAAACCGTTAGTAACATATAATATCTATAGAAACTTGTAAAAACCCAAGATTAAAATACCACGGATTAAAGCTCTGAGAATTAATATTATGTTGAACACCTGCGTAGTTTAAATAACACATTCGGCGTAAATTTTGCAGATAATTAATATTTCAAAGAATCTTGGGGAAAACGTCGCATAATAGTTACGAGAATTGCTAAAGCTGGGTATTTCACACTCCATTTTGACTAAAATAATCGATAATAAAGTATATCAAGTTGCACCAATAAGAACACGGTAGAGAAGGAAAGAGAAAATGCGTCAAGCAAAGACACATATTGTAAAAGGCGGGATTTAAGCAACGTCACGGGGGTCACAATTGGTTAAAAATAGGATGCAAATATCAGAGGTAGAACAACAATTTCTGTACAAAATCAATTAGTTTTTCTCGGACAGGCTTGCGTGCCGTGTGGAAAATTTTCTGAGATTTAAATGGGGCGAGTGAAAATTCGTAAAAATCGACGCGTGAGCGGCAGACTGGGAACATGGCATGAGAAATTCTTTAGAATTACCCGTTTTGGGGAACAGACCGATAGACAGGCTTTTTGCTATATATACCGAGATGAATATAAACAACCTCTCTTAGACTTTTGACGATTCGATGCGTTAAAAGCTCGTACATACGCGACTTGATTGAAGATATTAAACCGTGCATTTTAGTTTGATTAAATAATTTAAAGTTTGCTAGTATAATTTAGTGATTCAACATAGCTTGTTATTTACGTGCTAAACATGAATGTACTTCAGTGCACTTAGATACAAGGTAATAAAATTTAGTTTCACTGTACCAATTAGCAAAATTTACAACGACGAATGTATACACAAAAGTAGGCAGTTTTGGTGTATATTGGTGACAGAAGCTCAGAAGCATGAATTTCTTTGCTATTTTGGGGTGTTAATAATTAAATGGTTCAAATACGTGTCTGGATCCATGAAACAAGGGTCAGATAAACACAGATGAGTTCCGGAAAGGCCCAGAAACGACTTTGAATGGATGGTGATGGAGAAAATTTAAAAGCGTAGAGAATCAGAAGCCGTAAATATAGTCCTGTTGAATGGTGTGATTAACAAAAGAAACGATACTTTGAAGCTACGAGGACAGTAACCTTCAGGTAAATTATACTATTTTGTTTGACATTTTGTGTGTATTGAATGACTTTATAATTGATTTACTTTAAATGGACATTAGTGAAATTGTTCTAACCATAAAAGTTTAATTTTAAGATGAAATTTGCTTGTTTAAGTAAAAGGGGTATTTTGTTTTGATGTTCGGGAATATGATGAAAATTTGGGTATGTCTTTGAGCTCAATTAGACGAACCTGGTTAATTAACGTAAAGGGGTGGTAGATGCTCCCTTTATACTCAGACTCCGGTCTGCTTATATTGTTATATTAATTAGTAGGCATCCAACAAGGACTTTAATTCTGGATGCACATTAAAATGATAATAAATTTAATTTTGAAATTTTCGATATTAAAAATTTATGCTGAAATTTAATTTGAAAATTTAATGTATTCTGAATATTGATGTAAATAGAGTTAACGTTGATGTTTGTGGTAGGAATGTGTTGTTTAATTTTTATGAATGAGGAGGTTTATAAAATTAGGTGAGCAGCCGAGGCGAAAAGCGTAGTTCACGGATTTTAAAGGAAACACAGCATTCTTGACGCCCAAACTGTGGGGCTCGAATGTTTTTTTTTAAAGGGCCAGTACCTGCAGATAATGAGAAGATTCACAGCATTCTATATATATATATATATATATATATATATATATATATATATATAGTTAAAGCCCCATAAATACAAAAAATTCTAAAGTCGGGTTTTTGCACCATACCTTTAGTTTTAATGTCTACTTAGTAAGAAACCCGTACGTGTAAGATAAATATATAAAAATACAAAAACTACTATCCCCGTATCTGCATAAAGACATATCTACCCGTAGTTAAAACACCGCATGTCCCATATACATAGTTAAAGCACCATATTATATACGGAAGTACGGTGATATAGCTTAGTAGAAAGATGATGCGTGATTATTACTAAGTAACTATTAAGAGATTTGCTAGTAACATTCTGCGTAATTTAAGTAGGTACTCTTCCGTTATCCTTTTATCGGTTTAGTATGTATTAATTAATCACCGTTGCTGCAGTATGTTTTGTTGCATCCAATTGATTTTACGAATTTATTAAAAGTAGTATTGTATTAAAATTAGTGTTTTACCCGAGTGTCATACAAAACATGTCTTTGGTTTTATATTAATTATTACCGATCGAACATCAATTTTAACCATGACCACCCGTGGGAAACTTATGGTTTCGTAAGCAGTGAACGACTGTGTTAACAGTGATTATTATAATAGGACGCCTTTGTTTGATACCACAAATAAGCGCGTTAATTAAACCGATAAAATAATTTGCAGTAGTGATGATAATAATTATTTATCGGAATGCTTGATGGATGGCGAGCTTCCAGTTTACACGGAGGATAATGTTGCTCTTGGTAATGTTAAATTCTCAGGTAATAGAACAACGTTTAAGGAGTATAAAGAAAATCTTAATATATCCGGTAGCAATAATTCTGGTAAGAGTTCGGTTTAGAAAGACAAACATATTTAGGGCTCGTATATATATTTCGATTCAACTTGGTCCCCTGAGTCTAACGACATACGACTTTTGTTTAGGAAACGACCCCTTAAAAAGTTATAGTCAATAAACTAACCCATGTTAAGCCTATGGGAATTTTTTTTTCTACCAAAAAATTGATTTTTTCGTAAAACCTAACCTAACCTAACCTAACCTAACCTAACCTAACCTAACCTAACCTAACCTAACCTAACCTAACCTAACCAAACCTAACCAAACCTAACCTAACCTAACCTAACCCAACCCCTAAAAAACAACAAAAACAACGAGAGGATCACAATTTTTTATTTACTCAAGAATGTAATTTGAATGAAGCAATAGAATAAATGTAAAATTAATTAAGCACGTGAATCACCATATTCATGGCGAATAGCCTGAAGTAAAGCTTCGAAAGGATCTCTAGCATATTTATAATTCCAGCGGCGCCAGAGGTATTATTATTATAAACTATTACTATTGCTTAGTAATTTGCAGTACAAAAATTGCGGCTACTCTCCACGGAAGCTGAAAGAGAACTGAATTGTATGGACGCTTTGTTTTTATTATAGTAAATAAGACGCCAGCTTGATAATATCGCCGAAAAAAGAGACGCTTTTGAATTCGTCGAGAAAAAGAGACGTGATTTATTCCGCCGAATAGAATTTGCACGAATTCCTTTTTGTTATTCAAAACCAAATATACCCGAAATGTCATTTAAAATTTTTCCCATAAACTTAACATGGGACAGTTTATTGCCCATAACTTTTTAAGGGGTCATTTCCTAAACAAAAGTCGTATGTCTTTAAACTCATAGGACCAAAACTAATCTAAATATATATACGACCCATAAAAATATTTGTCTCTCTAAACCGAACTCCAGCCGACAGCCCTAATTTGAAGCCCGTGCTTGATACGCTTAGTAACTCAAGTAGGATTTGTAAACAAACACAGAGTGTAATCATTCATTGTGGTATTAGATTATGTGGCACGGAATTCATACAATTGGATAAAAGTTTTCATTTAGAATCCAGTGAAAAAGGTCCCGTACTATTAGAATTTCCGGTTGCTACAACTTCCGTTACGAATGATTGCTTTAGAGCTGCAAATGCTATCGGCGCACTTCCGACAGACAAATCTGACGATGTTCTTACCAAAGACGAGCTAACACAACTAGAGATTTTTTTAGACAACAATAGCATAGTGCCAACAGATACATTATGTGCAAGATTGACCTATACATGTCTATGTAGTCAGCTCTTTTGAAAATATAATAAGTACTATCACAATTAGTTTTTAAATAGTTCGAGGAACGCTGTGAGAGGTTTCTAGGTATATACTAATTAATAATGTTGGATGGTGTACATCTTCTTTAACTGCTGGAAAATCGTTTCTCATGACGATACATTCTACAATATGTAGATTCTCAAACTACAAGTTCACAAAAACAACAATTATTAGAAGATAAATCTGAGCTTGGCAACGTAGAAGAACGACACACAGAAAATGGTAAATATGGAAAGGGCATAACTAGTAAATTTGTTATATACTTATATCTTTCGTAATTTTTAGATGCACATTTGCATACGAAGTCTGGAAGAAAAAGAAGGTGAAAGGCTTCGAAGATTCAAACTCTGTAAGAAAACAAAGAAAAACACAAATTTAGTAGAATTCATATGGTTTTAGCACCTTGTTGTTATAAATTAAGATGGATTGATAAATTTGATGAAGAACGAAGAGTGCACATAAACAACTCATATTGGAAACTTAACTGGCCCGAAAAAGATCGTTCATATTAAACAATATCTCGCGCACTGATGTTAAAAGACGACGTGTGAATGAAACAGACAATTTTCTGAAAAATAACAGTTTCAAGTATTACTTGAAAACGAAACAAGACGAGGCACAGAAAGTATGTAAAGAATTTTTTCGAACCACTTTAGGTTAAAAAACTAATATATGGCCTATACAGTGTTTCGTTAAGCAATCAAAAGATTATTATAAAGAAAAGCTTCAACGTAAAAATTTCTACAAAAAAAAAATGGAGGATTGCATTGAAAGTTTTCAACCCTACATTTCTCATTATAGGCGCGAGCATGCACCTGACAGATGGTATTTGCCAAGTGATGTTAGCATTATTTCGATGTATAAAAATTATATTAAAAAAAATCTGTATCGGCAGTGCTCGTATGAAGTTTATCAAAAGATTGTTAAGGGAAAGAACATCTTTACAAATTTAGGTCACAAAGAGTGCGAGCTCTGTGAAGAATTTAAGCTGCCTAATAACTGCCATCATCATCATTAGGTCTTCAGTCCTGGAACTGGTTAGACGCGTACCATCATTGTTTCCTATTATGAACTAACCTACAGATTTCCCTGAAATTTGCACAGTGTGCATCTATCACTATCTGATCTAGGTCTACATGTACCTCTTTTTCCTATCTCTGCTTGTAATATATCACATACTATTCCTCAAAAATGCCTTGCCATGAAACAGAAAATTTAGATGAACAGTGTGAGACGTGTGAAAAATGGGGAAAGCACATACTCTTGCTAAGGAGTCCAAGAAACATTATAAGAAAGATCTAGCTAAGTCGTCTGAAACTGGATCGATACGTGTGTCAGTTGATATGCAAAAAGTTATTATGTTACCACGTATTGATATGTTCAAGAAAATTATCTTTACTCAGAGGATTGTGGTTTATAACCAGAGTTTTGTTCCACTTGGGTCTAGCAGGAAAATAAAATCTTTAGCGGTCCTTTGGCACGAAGCCACTTCTGACCGATCGAAAGAAAATAATATAAGTGCAATCCACTCCTTCTTTTCATCGAACAGTGATTTTGAACATTTTATACTGTGGTTGAATAATTCTGTAGCACAAAATCAGAACAGGGCCTTCATGAGCTTTTTGGTGTACTTAACAAATTTTAAAAAACTGAATGGAAACACAATTACCATTAAGTATTTTGAACCTGGCCATTCTTTTATGTCTGCCGATAGTTTTCATCAGCAGGTGGAATTAGCTCTAAAAAGCCAAAGAAAACATGACTTTAATGATTCTATTTTCGCAGTCGAAAAATGCAACTGTGGTAGAGTTGACACTAAAATAATGTAGGTAGAAGACTTTTTTAAATGGCAAGATTTTAGTTCGTAGCAAAAGCTTAGAAATGAATCCGCGTTCCTATTTACATGATATTATTCAGGTGATTGCACGGAAAGATCAGCACACTTTGGAGTACAGAACTGGAAACAATAACCTTGTCCATTTGGATTTTCAACAAATTAAAACATTACAGGGTGGTTTAAAACTTCTCAAGTCACATACCCAAGCGACTGGTATTCCAAAATCGAGAAAAGAAACCCTCCTTAAAAACTTAGATGGTATTATTCCGGAAAATAGGAAAATGTTTTGGGATCCCTAGCGTTATATAATACTACTTAGTTACAATAATGCACTTTCTTTATCATAAATAGACATTCTTTAGTAATAGTTTTTGTTAGACACAATAAAGTTATTCGTTTTTGTACACTACAGAATTATATTTGATTCCTGAGCAACAACAGTTATTTTGATGCATCACAGTGGATCATAGTCGAGTGTTGTTTATAACAAGTGTTTGGTGTATCTAATGTATTTAGTTCAATCGTTTAAGATTAAAGATGTAGGATAAGTCAAAAGTTACTTGGGTATGGCAGTAAACATCAATAGAAAAACGGTTTAATCACCTTACAATAAACAGAATATATTGAATGATTGTTATTAAGATTTAATATGTTTGAATCAAAAACTGTTAGTACTCCAATGGAATTAGAAATAAATCTTATTAGAAGTATAATGGCAGTAACGTTATGGCGGATGTACCTTATCAGCAGTTTATAGAAAGTCTTATGTATTTTGCAGTTTGAACAAGACCAGATATTTCTAATTCAATAAGTTACTCGAGCAAATTTAACAATAATTGTTATACTGAAACTAAATGTAGTATAGGAGAGAAACATATAAAGAACTGTTGCATTCCCAAGAACTGAGTCAGAGTATGTTGCTAAATAACTAATAAAAACATTCTAGAATATAATATTGGAGCTTGTCCATACTTGTACCAGATTTTATAACAAGAATTACAACTATATTTTAGACAGTTTTAACTGGAGCTTCCTTTTAGCTACATGTTTTTTATATGCTTGTGTTTTAATTGGATCTATTTGAATTGTGTGGTTATTGGCTTGGATAGTATTAAATTTAGAATCCTGTCCCTTACATATTAAATTTACATTTCTACACCAAAAGTATATACAACATCTTATTAATAATGAACACATCTTATCTGCTAAATTATGTAAACGACAATTTATTGGAGTAAAATCGGTGTTTTGCATTAAAATGGTTTTCAAACGGATAGATATATTTTCAAGGTGGCAAATTCTAGGAATTAAGTAATATAATTGTGGCATCGACTTACACACTAAAAATGTTAGAAATCCACCAGCTCTTATTAAAAGATCTTTCTTATATTCTTTGGCCTCTATAAAATCTGTCGGTAAATTACCACCGTATGCTGTCAAATTATCATAGCATGTCCTACAATGATTGTCTTTTATCCTTTTTAATAATCTACTGGCTAAAAATCCAGTATAATACACTAACACACACTGACTAATTTTAGTTTTCTTATTTAAAGAGATGTATTCCGGGATGCCCACATCAAGATATGTAGGTTGTAATACATTTACATCAACAATTTCACCAGTTAAAAATTCCCGAAGATTGTCTAGTGTTTCCTGGTGAATATCTTTTTCACAGTTAGCGTACGGAGAATGAACAGACATGAAATTGTTCACAAACAGAGCTTTATAAGAAGTTTTAAATTGTGAGCTTCCTGGAGATACATTCCTAACTCCATGGCTTCTTATGTAACTGAATAAATTCTCAAGTGAATCTTGATTAAAAAATCGAGTTAAAAAAAACTGAAACTTATGTTTCAAAAAAAGAACATCTTTAAGATATAAAAAACCACAAAGCGCAAAAATTAAATTTTTTATGGAAGGGCTATTAACAAATTTTTATTTTTTTGGGCAATAAAAGTTCATGGTTTGCAAAACCATAACGGAATCTTTCCAAAATTTATGATGTGGGGATGCAGGTGTAACGCCGCCTTTTAAAAGTTTTGTTGATCGCCCTATTTTTGCATTATCATTAAGGCTGTCAAATAATTGATCTAAAAAAGGTATCAATTCAGCTGTGAATGCTGCCTCAGGTTCCAACCTATTTCGATCTTGAATATCTAAAAGTACAATATTAATATAATTAGAGATCTGGTCTGTTCTACTCACTCCATTGTACAATTCTCTTCATCACACTTCCAACCTGATGACTAAATACTTGTGTACATGCAGAAACCTTCATTTTGTTAATTTTTGATTTAATAACATGTTTATCCGTTAGTTTTGGACATATTCGGTTATCATCTGCTTTATCCAAGAAATAAAACTCTTCAATATGTGACCATTTTGACACCATTTTAGTATTATTTAATTCAAAGTGCAAATCTTTTTAAGAAGGTTGTTTCGTATGCACTTAAATATATGTGGCACATCATACAATGGAATCACCTCCTGGCTGCGCACTAGGAATCCAAAACACTTATTCTCTTCCCCTGATTTGCGAAAAACTTATGCTGTTTCATTAAGTAGCATTTTAATAGCAGCTTGATTAGCACTACCTTGATCACATATAGTAGCAACCACTGTCAAACCAATATCGTGGCTCGCTTCGATAACTTTCTTTATAAGCTCTTTAAGTGGTGCACTTCTAATTGGTCCATCGGAAAATGTGTAACAAATGGGTTGTCTCCACTTTGAAATACACCTTGCAGCATAAAAACATTCACGTGGTCTGCTAGTTTAGCTGATCTTTCAAAACCAGTGTCTTCTAAACCTTCGATCTTGTCATCTTTCCTATTATACTGTACACTGCTAGTTATTGACATTTCAACAAAAATAAGCGAGCAACATTTTTGACGTGGACCCATTCTTACAACATTGTCCTTCAGGTTCTGTATCAAAGTAGTTTAATTCCAGGTGGCAATGGAATTCTATTTATAAAATTACTAATGGTTTTTCTTCCAGGTAAAGAAAATATTTTTGACCATAATCTGTAAGCCTTTCCACTGGCCTTGGCTAAAGTTAATGCAAAAACTTTTTCATCCACTGTAAATCGTCTGGCTTCAGGTTTCAGGTTTCTGGAAAGTGTAGAAATTCCACCTACAACAGTTTTTATTAGTCAATTATACGAAACCATTTCCAAAATCATACAAGACTGCACTTCATGGTTTTCAGAAATCAAATTCGGAATATTGTCTTCCTGATCGATGTCGGGAGTGATTAATACATCCTTTGATGTTCCAGGAATACAAGTGATGGTAGTGGGTTCTAGTTCTAAAACCAATTAACTGTTACTGAGTAACAAAGATAATAACAAGCGATAACTTCCTTACATATTTAATACATAGTAGAAATCAGTATACAAAATACTCTACGGCCAAAGTTATTAATTAGGTACCTATGCATTTTTACCGAGCACGAATCTGCAATCTCCTTAGTTTTATTAACACACGAAGGGGTCGGTTACTGCCCTTTCTACACTTCAAAATTGTAAACAAAAGACTATCATTCAGTGCAAAACTGAACTATTTTGTGCGTGCAAACAAATGAACCTTTGATGTATGTTCTAGTCCAACAAATGTTTTTAGCAAAAATCAGGTAATATAAAAGCTATTTTAACATGTTCAACTTGTATTCATGCAAAAATACTATTGATAAAACTAAGTAATAAATTTTTTGCTCTCAAATCTACAACTTACCGTTTCTTCGTAAATTAATATTAGGATAAGCATCTCTTCGTAAGCCACGTTTTGTACCTTCAACTAGAAATTCTTTTGAAAAATGTTCATTGCATACAACATAACTACTGCAGATCTGGCTAAATGTTTTATTAAGTAACAAGGGGTTGTTTACATTTCTAATCCATAACCTAAACAGTTCTTCGTCATTTTTAGGGAAATAATGTCTTTTACTCTCGGTGTTATTGCACCCTAACACAACACATTTTTTTTATTTCGCACTCTATAAGTTTCCATTTCTGAAAATAAACTACTAATCTAACGATAACAGCACAAAATTGAAAAATAATACTATAGTAGTTAAATTTAACTAAAAAAAAAATTTAAGTATCTTGGCGCCACCTACTACAATTACAATACGAATTGCCAACGGAACGAGACGATCGTTTACGAAGATTGCAGCGCTACTTTTATGCAGTGTTTAAACTCCATACTTCAGTTGTATATCTGGTTACCTAAAACTTAATGCTCAAGTTATGTATATTAGTTTCCATTATAAAGTAAGTGTTATGTGGTTCGGTCTAGGTTTGTTATGGTCATCACTTGATTTGGCTTTGATTCCATAATACTAACATCGTAATGATCCGTGGCGTAACAATTATTTATGGATCCCCCGCCAATCAATAGTAAGGCCCTTTGACGTTGAAAAAAGTCAAAACATATACGTACCTTAAATCAATTTATCATATTGTATATAACATTAGTCGTAGAATACAAAATAAATAATAAGCTACTACAACGAAAACGACATTACATATTAATTACTCGTCTCTAATATTTAAATTTGCTAAAATACAAGATTTCTCTGGTGAGCATTTTTTTCTGTTTATGTTTAATTGTTTTGCAATAGTATTTTCTATATTTATTAATGCTAAGGACGATAATTTTGTTTCAGATATGGTACTTCGTAAATAAGTCTTTAATAATTTAATTTCCAAAATGATCTTTCTGCACTTGCCGATGTTACGGGTAGGGTCATAAATAATAAATAAGCATTACATACTTCGGGAATGCTGGCACTAGTACAATGCAAATCTATTAAAACTATTATAGGTGCTTGATAAATACAACTAGCAGCTTGCAACTGGGGCTTTAAAGAAGTTTTTACAAATTGCAGTTGTTGCAAAAAGCCATTAGTCAGATCTAGCGGGTAAGCGTCAATCAACTTCTTTGCTTCGCGAAAAATCCTCGTCGGGTGGAAAAAGGTATTCTCTATTGGGATACAAAATTTTAAAGACATCGTTCACTTTGCTCCTACTCGTAAACTTGTTCTGTATTTGCGAAGTTATAATATCTAAATTGGCCAAAAATACGCAAATTTTGTATTTTTGACTTCCGTTAGAAATGCGCTCATCTTGACAAAGTTCATCAAAATGCTTTTTTATTCGCCCAGTCCGACTTACTTTGAATTTAGAAGTAATCCCGTGATGGGTTGCGAATGATTCAACAGCCTTGAAAAACTCTTCGTAATTATTTCTCAAATCTGTTAAAGCATTTTTACAACTTAGTAACAATTCAGTAGCCCGCGATAAATCCATATAAATAGATTGCAAATGTTTAGTGGCAACTTCAATGGGTTGCAGAATTTTACATTGTAAAATAGTAATATATACAAATTCAAACTGATCAACTTTTAACTTTATGTCATTAGCTGCTTTTTCTCCTCATTGTCTTTCGAAACTAATATAATTTTAGAAAGTGTTTTCAAAATTATTGCATAATTGTGTTTGATTGAAATGACCGTTTGATATCTCGATGACCGTCGAGTTGTGGATAATGTGTATTATTTTGCATTTGCAATAAAAGGTTCCATCTCTTTATACTCAGGCCAAAAAAATTATAAATCTGCTGTATTAAGGCGTAATAATTGCTTATCTCTAATATATTATTACATGCATCTTGTAATACTAAATTTAAATTGTGTGAAGCACATTAAACATATTCTGCGTAAGGTTGAATAATTTTAATTTTTTTTTTGAACTCCGCAGTATACTCCACTCATATTCGCTGCCCCATCAGACCCTTGCTCACGACATTTTGCAATAGGTATCGAATTGTTTTCTAAAAAAGCTAGTACATAGTCAGCAATACTTGCCCTGTTTGGTTATGAATGTCGCAAAAACCCAAAAACGATTCATTTATTTTTAGACCAATAGGAATATTATGAACGGGATCGTTTTGAATAATTACGTATCTTATAACAATAGATAATTGGTCTGTTTTGGATATATCCTGAGTTGTATCTAAAATAATTGTAAAAAGTGCACTTTTACGTATCTATTTTTGTTGTTAATTAATCTGATTATAAATAATATTTAGGTCAGAACATGTTTTTCATCCTTCCGACAAAGGATTGTTCAAAAGCGATATTGAAAGCTTCCACATTAAAAAAGAAATATTAATAAATGGCCCGTCGAAACCTAAAGGAGCATTTCCTAAAGACTTGAACAATAGATCATTTTTCGAATCATATTACTTTCTAAAGACAGCGGCAGGTCAAAATACACCATGTTATTGGTTGTGCTATTCACAAAAATTGAATGTAGCTTATTGTGAACCATGCTGGCTATTCGCGGACAGGAAACATGCGTCATTTCATCCTGCGTGGGAAAATGGAGTATCATCCTGCGTGGGAAAATGGAGTAAAAGATTGGAAAGGATTTTCAAAAAAAATAAAAGTTTACGAGACTTCCGCAATCCGCATGCAGGCATTGGTAGTTTACGATTTAAATAAAAAACACATTCCTAGAATATATAACTGAAAGTACATGTAAGAAACAAGTAAGCTTTTGGAGAAATGTGTTAACGCGAATTACTCATATTATTCTAACTCTTTCTGCTCTAAACATACCATTTCGAGGACATAGAGAACAAGTAAGTGCAAATGGCCCTGATGGCAGTGGGAATTTTTTAGGAATTGTAAGTTTAATGGCAAAATATGGCACAACTTTAGCGGAATTGATTCAAAAGCCAAAATACCAAACAAAATTTTTAAGCCCAAGTATTCAAAACGAATTAATTACATACTCGGGGATTCTATAAAAACCACGTTACTAACCGAAAATATTGTTACGAGCTACTATTAGGAAACCCGTCAAACACACACAAGCGCCGTAAGCAATGTATATACTGCAAAAGCCTAGAATTGTCTAGCTTATACGAAAGTATGAATCATTTTTTTAAATTTAGTATATATAAGACCGCTGATAAATGTAAGAGTTTAGTCTATATCAGAATGTCGAATATAAATTATATCGTGTAAAGTTAAATAGTTAAGCTTTTGGAAGTCCAAGAGTAAATATAAATTTTGTATTATGTGAAAGTGTATATTGTACCAACTTGTGGAATACATAAATAGACAAAAGTGTAATAAATAAATGGCAGTGTTAGTGTTGTTAATAGACCTATGGTTAAGAATTTAGTTTAAGAAGATATTAGTTCTTGTAAATAGCATTAGAGTGATAGTACTTCATTGTTAATTGGACTGAAAACATCAATAAATAAGGCATATACTGTTAATTAGGCTTGTGAATCGTGAGTAATAAAGACTTTTATTACTACTTGTTTTAAATTAGTGAAACGCGTTAGCAGTAGCCCGCTACACTGGTGTCAGACTGTGTTGGGTGATTAATTAAGTCTAAAGACATTTGAGTAGTTTGTATATGCCAGTTACAAGAAGCCAAAGTAAAATAGACGCAGAAACTTTAATGAATTTCCTTAAGGATTTTAAATCCAGTATGGAAAAAATTTTTAGTGAAAATGCTGGGAAAATGGAGGAGAGGTTGGCTAACTGGAAGGGACACTCAATGAAAACTAAGTGAGGTCAGTTGAACTGAAATCGACCCTTAAAGAGTTTAAATACGGTAAAGAAGTAACACTTAGTAAAAATGATGAGAAAATAGAAGAAAAGTTAAATGAAAATGCTGCAAAATTGGAAGAAAAGTTGAATGAAAAGCCACGTTAGAACAAAGATTAATGGAAAGCTCCTTTGCATTGAAAGAAGATTTCACTGAACAGGTAAAAACAGTTGAGCAAAAGTTGGACAGTAAATTGGTAAAAATGGAAGAGGATTGCAACAACTTTTTTTCGCTATGTAAAAAATTGTCTTCAGAACAATTTAGATGTATTAAGTCTGTAGGGCGGTTAATAAAGCTATCGGAATAAACAGCGAATATTTCGCCTTGTCCTTCGATATGCGCTGGTCGGTTGCTTACTGTGGAATTATCTACTTGTTTGTGTAGCATGCCGTGAGAATACTGGGGACTGTAAAACCAATAAACTCAGCCTTTTAATGAAAGGAATTACAACTGACACACTACATTTATTTATTGATATGAAAAACTATTTTACACAAAGAAACAAGACATTTTGTAATATAGCAGGAACGTCCTACCACACTGAAAGTTGAACAAGAACTGTTACTGGACATTGACGGAGCCGTCCAAAGACAAGACTACCAATCATGAACGGAGAAACATTTGCACTCATAGGCGTACCATAGAATGCGTAGAAAGTTATACAAATTAAACTAATATAAATTAATAAACTAATAAACGCTTTAAAGTCAATAGAAAAAAGTGAAATTGTTCTAATAAGATTTCTCCCGGTTGAATTGTTTTTGCAATTAATTTTCTGAATCCGTTCACTTCCACATCACCTTCGAGTTACGCAGGTTGGGAAGTCGCTGATATTGTGAGACATTGTGGTGAAGAATTTAAGTGCCTTAATCTATTTTTATTTTGGCGCAAAATCCGTAGGGCCAACAAAAGATCCGTACGCCCAACAAAACTTCGTATGACTAACAAAATCTGTAAAACCACAAAAAATCTGTAGGACTAAAAAATCTGTAAGGTCAACAAAATGCTGCAGATCCAACAAAGATGTACTAGCCTACATGTACATGTTAATGTCCAAGCATCTCTGAGCCGACCGTCATCCTCGAGCTCACCCATCAGTCTGAGGCTATTGCCTTTGTCACTGCAAGCAACCAGCTGGAACCTGAGCCCAACCAATCTAAAGGTAGCAGTCAGCGGCCAGTGGTTAAGGGTGAGTGATTTATACCTAATCCCAAAAAGGATTTCCTTTTATTTTACAACCTCTTTTTCCACAAACGGCGAAGTTTCGACCCGCAAAATTTCCATCGTTCTAGTCTGTAAGATTTGGCACAGAACTGAGTCGTGATTTAATTTTTTGTTAATTATACAATATTTTTTACTTAGAATGTATTTTTTCTTGAAAGTAATAGTTGCTCTAAATACTGTTTTTTATTAAATTTGTACGATATTATCAAATCTAATGCTCAAAGAGATTCTAAGAAACAAAATTTTGTTTAACTAATAGTTTTTGATATAACTAACACGTGAAATTATATTTTTTTAATATTTGTTAGATACAATGACGTCTAACATAACTTTATTTTGTTTTCAGTTTAACAAAGAATATCTCAACCCTGCCCATCTTATAATCTTCCATGGGGTAATGGCCAAGTTAGCCTCCGGCATAGTAGGTTTTTATAATTCCATCTGGTACGAGTAAAAAATTTTAAGTTCTTTTAAAGTAATGAGTTGTTCATTTACCTTCTCCCTAGGGGTTAGAACTAAAAATGTTTTCTTTAAATAATTAAAACCGTTATTCTGACGTCCAACGCCCTGGGGTGCGAAACGTGTAACAATTTTTGTTCGCTATGTATAAAAATTAATACTGCTTCAGGATTAAAATGGTTTTTCACATCTATCCATACCAACTATCTGATAAGGGCCTGTTAAAACGTGGATGTATAATCACTATATATACGGCGTTCAATAAGAAATACCAATCTAGCGGTACTATAAGTACTTTAACACTTGTGTCTAAAAATTTTTATTACTAAATCTCTATGTACGAAACGTTAACGTTGCTTATTAGCCATATCGGTAGATATAGGCAGATGCAAAATATATAATTCTTGCTGTATCTTCATGTGATTATTTTCAGATAACTTAAGTCATTACGAAGATTGCTATAGGAGACAATTATTTAAATAAAAATCTGGTAAGTATGGAGTTTGGCCATCTAATTATGTAACATTATTTACAATGTGACGTTAACCTTCAAATATAAGTCAAAAATATTCATACAAAACTTGACACCTCTAAATTCTAGTGTACATAACTCTTTAAATTAGGATGAGTTTGGTTCCAACAGAAGCCAGAAATAAATTAGAAATAATGGAGTGTGGAAAATTCATGGAAGACAAAAATTTTGAAGCAGTAAAACCAATGGGTAGCTATAAATATTAAATAACACCAGCTCCAAAAAATTGTTGCAGCTCCTGCATGGGTTACAGAAAACTCTCAAATGCTTAGCTCTATGGATGCTATAACTTTTCATAATGATAGATTTGAGGTATGAACAATAAGTTCGGTATGTTCTATCATATTAAAAAATTTACGATCTCATTACTTTAAAAACCATGTCAGCTCCTACATATTCAAATTTACGTTTGCTACATTTCTATAAATTTAAACCGCGTATATAGGCAATCAAATGTACTCGTCCTTCTATTTAATTCAAGGTCTGCACGTTTATGTTTACACTTTCCGATCTTATCTATACATGCATACTTTTGAAGTAGACATATCATTGATTGTGTTGTTAGAGGTTTGTTTGGCGAGATAGAATTCCTGCGCTTTTAGTTAAAGTTGTCGTTCACTTTGAAAACCAAAAGCTGCATATTTCTTCATCGTTTATATCTTATGGAATACTGATAGTTTTAGTGATCTTTCCACAAACAACCGTTTATTTGCTGTTTTAAACACAAAAAACAAGTTTAAGTGAGATATGACATGATAGCCGGTGTTATCAAGCAATTTTAATCCTACAATCACAGACGAAACATGAAGTAAAGGACAATTTTAAAATGGCGGATAACAATGGTGAGAAAATGATTGTTTCGTTTACGTTTATATACATGACGCGTAGTTTATAACAACGAATGAAGATGTTATGATTTTTGAATAAATTCCTTTTAACGGGAGACTGAATTGAAGACTGAACCAACCGTAAAACACTATAATTTAAAGAGTTGAACATTAAGATGCGTATTCGGAGATGAAAAATATGACAACTTTCAAATTGAACTACTGTGTAAAATCCTCCGGGACGAGTCGGTCTAACACTTTTGACACAATTAAATGATGATAGATATAACAAAAGAGAATAAATGGAAATAAATTTTAAAGATTTTACTCCATTGCGCATGCAGAGTAATTTTGCAATCTAGGTACCGCAATATTATCCGGAGTGCTGATTGGTAAGTACATGTTCTGTGTTAGCATACCACAAATAAAAAGTACATAGCAGTATGTACATTTTTCTAGTAAAAAAAAATTTTTGGCATTCAAAATCTTTTCAAATGAAACTTATAGAAAATTAAATTTATTTAACGAAATCAAATTAGGATATTTCCAACATATAATAATTTCGAGCAATTTTTTGCAATCTTAACTTAAATCACGTTACTGTTATTTTGAAAACGGTAAAGATAGGGTAAGAACCTTTGAGGCTTTGTGATGGACCGCCCTGTATTAAGTATTTACACAGCCACATAGAAAAAAATTTTTCTAGCCTGAGGATCACATCAAGTATTTTATATGTTTTCGGGGTCGCTGAAATTGAACTCGATGTTTGTTTAACCCTATCACGTCTGGTTTCTGACATAACTTCAAAGAACCTCGACAGTTACACACAAAAAAATGTTCTATCTTGTAGATCTGACTATGTGCACGATATGCTTTTGGGGTTTTTAAAAACCGAATCCGATGTTTATGTAACCCGATTACATAAGACTTTTGACATAACCTCAAAAAAGTCACATGTTACACAAAAAAAAAATTACGGAATGGAAGTCGGACCATAATTAATATACGTATTCAGGGTCGCTAAAACATAATTTGACATCTTTCGGCTTCTTTGTAACACCATAACGCAAGGTGGTTGATGTAATCTCCGAAAATCCTATAAGAGCTCAAAAACTGTATAACTGCTATGGTGAAATCGATCAACCATTGTATTGAAATATGCCCATTATTCTATCGAAATAAATGATCTCCAACACAACAAGCATTTTTCCACACATTTGGTCATTTTATCACAAAGATCGATCCACATATCCAGAGTAGCACCTAATCCGTGTCTGTATTCAGGGCACCTCCACGCGGTGACGGCGGGCAACGGAACGATTCCGTTATCCGGCTAAGTCCCTGGATTACGGCATTTATGCCGTTATGACAGGCACAGGTAGGTTACCTGTTACTCTGCAGGGGATTGGAACCCCAGTATCGGCGGCTGGTCGGGGTGATCCCGACACGGTCAGCTTGAAAAATGTTAGGCGAGCATTTTTCACAAAAATACGCCCTGGTTCGGATGAGAGGTAAAATGGTGGTTTCGTGCGTGGGTGTTGTCACGCACGTTAAAGATTCCTACTTTGCTTGGAACAGTAAGGGTTCGGCAAAATTCCAATTTTTTTAAGGTAAAAAAAACTTGCTTCCTGCGCAATGTAGTACCTTCGGGTGGAGCATTGGAAAAATCACATATAGGCTGGTCGGGGTGGGAGAGCGGACCCGTAGGCATCGTCATCATGCGACAGTAGCTCTGCATTGGTTGGAACATACGAAGAGAAATAAAACCAGATGATAGAAAGCGCAAGCAAAATGTATTACATAGATTCCTTGAGCAAAAAAGAACCCGATGTAGTTCAAAAAAAGAGAGTGAATAATCTTATACCATTATGTTTTCTCTATTATATATTGTTTAATTTATTTTTAATTAAATTTTTTATAAATATTATTTAATCATAATTTCTCATTATATTTTATTTGAATTTATTCAATAGCTCAATGACAAACAGCGCTTATAAAGGCTATATAATGTACAAAATTCGTTCACGCAACCTCCTCGCGCTGTACATCGGGTAACTTTAATGCTGATGGTCCCACAGACTAGGGTGGTTGTCGGTTTGCGGAGTTATGGCAAAACCCTCGTGGTGTAGTTAAGTGGATCGCGGTTTCGGATTCAGTGACCACGCAAACATATAGTAAACATAGTTTGATCCACAGACCAGAAAATTGTTTTGTGTAACTGTCTGTGTAACTTTATGGTAAAATCGATAGCTACTGATGGTAGAGAAAAGTAGACATGTACATGAAAATTAAAATAACTAATAATAGACAGAAGAGGCAATGAATACTGTCAAATGCAAGAAGACATTTGGAATTACTATGCAGGGACAAAAAATTGAAATGCTTAGATTTGTTGATGATATAGCGGTATTAGCGTCTAGCAAGGAAGAGTTAGAAGCTGCTCTTAATGAAATAGAAACGGTTCTAACAGAGAGATACGGTATGAAAATTAACAAAGCTAAAACTAAAGTTCTAGTATGCCAAGGTGCGGAAATAAATCAAAACAAGAATACAAGTATGTAACACGAACTTACAAGAGGTTAAGGATTTCTGCTACCTAGGAAGCCAAATAACGCAAGATGGGAAAAGCACAAAAGATATAAAACAAAGATTAGCCCAAGGTCGTGCTACATTTAACAAGAAAAAGCAACTGCTGTGCTCAAAGACCACAAACATAGAAACAAGGAAAAGATTGCTTAAAACATATGTGTGGAACACAGCACTGTATGGCTGTGAAGCCTGGACAGTGGGAGAAGCAAACAAGAAAAAGGTAGAAGCCTTTGAAATGTGGTGCTACAGACGTATGATGAAGATATCATGGACAGACAAAGTTAAGAACGAAGAGGTACTAAAAATGGTAGGAGAAGAAAGAAATATATGGAAAACGGTAAAAAATAGGAAAGATAGAATGATAGGCACATACTACGGCATGAGGGAATAGTGCGGAATATATTAGAAGCAGAAATAGGAAAAAAGAGAAGAAGAGGCAGACCTAGGTTAGACTACTACACACAGATAGTAAACGATGTAGGCTGTAGGGGTTTCAGGGAGATGTGTAGGCTAGCCCAGAATAGAAATCAATGGAGGTACGCATCCAACCAATCCCAAGATGGATAAACTAATAACGAAAAAATAACTGTGCTTAAACATGATGATTATTATAAGTAACTACAAGAATTGGTTGGGCAATATTCTCGAATAATGTTAAGTGTGTGAAAGGCTTTACTGGAAAACTATTATTTCGGCAAATGTCTAAGTTTTGAAGGATCTTGGTAGCCACAGGTTGCTTAACCCCCTTCACTGAATCTCGCTGAAATAGGGCATAAAATTAGAAAACAATAGAAGGGGAACGAGCTGTATACACATGCTGTGTGAGAATTTCAGGGAACTATGTAGGCTAGCTCTGAATATAAATAAGTGCAGGTACGTGTCCAACCAGTTTTGAGATGGAAAACCTAATGACGAAAAAATAAGCGCAGATAAATCTGATGATTAGTATAAACAACTAGTTGTTGGTTGCAAAATATCTGCAACTAATGTTGACTGTGCGAAAAGATATATTGGAAAATATATTAAATCCGTAAACAGTTAAGTGTTGGGGGAAGTTGGCAGCCACAGGCTGCTTACCTCCCTTCACAACCAGTGAAGGTCGTAGAAATAGGGTATATAGTTGTAAAACAATAGAAGGTGACCAAACGGCATCTAACAAGAAAGAACAGCGCCTGTGAGGAAAGACAACAAACATAGAACAAGAAGAAAATTGTTGAAAGCATATGTGTGGAGCACAGCACAGTATGCCTATGAAATACGGGCAGTCTGAAACGCATTTTGAAATGCTGTGCTTCAGATGTATGAGGACGATAGCATGGACAGACAAAGATAATAACAAAAAGGTTATAGAAGTAGTAGGGGAACAAGGATATCTGAGGAAAAAGAGAAATAGAAGGGCGGAATACGTTGAAAACAAAAAATATTTTCCTTTGTGAATATCAGATAACCAATTACACCTTTATATTTCCTAAACCCTTACCTGATATCACAAGGTCGAGAATTTCTTATTAACAATGAAAGCCCAAGGTAAAGTTGGATGGAAAACGGTTTGAGGAAAAGAAAAACTCTTTAGACATAAACGGCTAGTAGAGTGTTAGCTCTGGGTAGATCATGAGCTTGGGTCATAGATTGTCAAACGACCAAAAATATAAATAATGAGCGCCACCGTATTTTTCAATACAACAACCTACAAAAATTATCTGTGCTTGTATTAGGGGAATGCGGAAACCTTATATCAACACCACTAATATAGCCATAGAACCTGAATTTTACTTTTTGAACACACTTACCAAAATCTCAATTACCCGATGTCATACAGATGTCTTCACTTAACCTGTGAACAAACAAATGCACAACAAGGACACCGTTTGTGTCCTCAAAAATATTTACCAAAAATAATAATAGAATTTAAGTTCCAAAAATATACGCCCAGGGAATTTGTTATCATTACACACAATGTCTGATCATGAATGACCTGTAAGTTTTACTTGTACTTTGAATAATAAAAGAGTCATGCAAAAATGGATTCTATTTGATTAAATTCCTTGATTTTTTTAATATCTTTTTTAACTAAAATTTTTTTTATAGAACAGAAAATTAATAAGGTTTTGTATTCAAAAAACATAAAGATCTCTAAATTGAATATTTCATAATAAATTTTCTAAAAAGTTTGAGCTCTCTTAATAATTCAGATTACATATTTTAATCTTTAGCCATCAGTAGTACTACGTTGACCTCACAATCAAATTTAATTACTTAAGTTCTGATAAAATAGCACGTTTCAACATAAAGTTAGTTTTACTTAATATGTATAAACAGAATTGATCACGTTGATTAAGAGTCAAAGTACATGACTTCAAAATTATTAAATATATTTTTGAATTAGCGTAACATAACATGTGATATTTACATTGGACAGCTGAATATTTTTTGACATTATATGTCACTAACAACTTTTTTAGTTTAGTTAACGCTATCTGTTTGTGAAGTAATTATGATAAGCAAACAGCATAGCCATCTTTAAAATTTATGCAAGATTATAAATTTATTACGGAATTCTTTCTTTCACTAAACAATTTTTAAGTTACTTTAGTCTAGGCAAAGCTTCAACCTTGTATTTTCGTATTACGATTAAATAATTATAAATGTGATTAAATGCTAAATATCACTCACGTGTGGAAGTACAGTACGAACAAAAAAAATCGAACCATGACCTCAGCTGTGGGATATTCCATTAACATCTGCGTTCTGCGATGCACAAACAGGAAACACATGAATACGGACGAATTTATCGCTGGAACTATAAGAATTCTTCTGAATAAAACATTATTTAACGAAACCAATTCCTCCTTAATTACATCCTATAAAATTTAGTATTCCAAGTCCCAAACTAAATTTTCTTTTCAGCATTAAATATTCCTTGAAATTAACTGCATGATATTAACTGTATCCAACATATTTTCTAGATATTACTTCCGAGATATTGCACTAAGGGGAAAATATTAATAAAATTTATTTACTTGATTATGCCAACTGTTTTAATGATGAGGGGGAGCTTCTATCTCCTTTGGCCTGCAGGAATCAACTGAACTGCTCTAGGTGGAACGCAAAAATGAAAACCATCACGCTAAAGCCGCTAGGAACTACCTTCAGACACGAAGATTCAATCAGTTTTATTTTTCTTTTGGACCGTATTACAGGCCACATGCCTGGATACGACCATCTTGACGTTTCTATGCCGCTGATAGCGGCTTACCTGTTCAGACGCCAATAGAAAAGTGACACGAAATGACAACTCGACGAAGCTTATTAACGAAACTTAGACCTCAAGAGTAAAAGAATCTATATGCTATTAGGAATTTTATGAATTATTTTAATTGTACGGAAATTTACAAATTATATTTTTATATTATTGCTGTATTATTTTAGATTAATAAGCGAAGTGTAACTACGTAAAAAAATACGTTACAACGTTCTAAGGCATTTTTGGGGAATAGTATGGGATATATTACAAGCAGAGATAGGAAAAAGAGGTAGATGTAGACCTAGATCAGATAGTGATAGTTGCAGAAAGTGCAAATTTCAGGGAAATCTGTAAGTTAGTTCAGAATAGGAAACAATGATGGTACGCGTCTAACCAGTTGCAGGACTGAAGACCTAATGATGATGATGATAATAATAGACAAAACAATTAATTAAGGAATTTAAACAAAACAAACAATTACTTCAAACATTTACCTATGTGGTTATAACGAAGCGAAGCATATTTATTTTATAGCGGTCGTTCTGAACGAAATGCGGTAGTAAAAATATGTTGCAGGCGTTTCGTCTAGTACGGAATACAAAAGTCGACTCTTCTATGTGGTGAAGCGTAGAACATGTAAGTTTACGGCCTTTTACCACGAAAAATCGATACTATTATGCCTTCGCGTGTTTTCCAAGGTGATAAGAATATTCTTACACAGGCGAAGAGCAGAGTTCATCAATATCGCGGCACTTTGTACAGGCAAAATGCTTGAAGTAATACACGGTATTTTTCAATAACAATTAATATACCGGTCGGACGCAAATCATCAACAAATTTTAAGAGAAAATACATTTAGCGGTAAATTATGTACAATATAAACGGAACATATCTTAAGCGGTAAATTATATACACCATAAACGAAACATACCGACCACCAAAATGTAAGGCATTTTAAAGAAAAGTAAAGGCGGGGGGCGGAATAAAAGTGAAAAGAACAGATTTACACAAAACAAAAGAAAAAAGAATTATTTTTCTCCATTGAGGGCAAAGGGCAGAGCTTTGACACAGGACGCCCCAGTTCGCCATAAGCGGTTTTAAATATGACCACCCTAACAACACCATCTGTCCCAGGATGCACAGCCACAACATGGCCGTGGGACCAACGAAGGGGAGGAACATTAGCAACCTTAATCAGCACTAAAGTGCCCAACTCAACTTGAGGAGACGGTTTGCGCCACTTAAAGCGCTGTTGCAGCGAGTGCAAGTACTCTTTGGACCAACGAGACCAAAAGTCTTGTTAAATTCGCTGGAGAAATTGCCAGTGAGAGAGGCGGTTGAGCGGAAGGTGAGAAAGGGCGAACTCCGGAATGGTGGTTAAAGGAGCCAAAGTTAACAAATGACTCAAAATACGACGAATGGATTGCCTTTCAGAAATAATCCAGAAGCGCTGACTGACGAGAAAATGGACCATTTGAGTACTCGTGTGGAAGTATTTTAAATGAACGTAAGTAACATAGAGATCAATTAATCGACTTTTGCTAGGTAACAAAGCGAGAAATTTACGGTCAGAGGACAAAGGCGCGTGAGCCAGACGACCCCCGACCCGCAAGATTCCATCACGAATAAAAGGTGACAACTTGCGAAAACTCTTTTTTTTAGGGGATCCGGAATGAATGGCCTCAAGCTCGATAGCAAAATAAGATTGTTGAATATACACAAGCAAAGGGATCAAAGAGCCTCCAGAATAAAAGTCATTTTCCTTTTTAGGTAAAACCTCACCTGTACCAACAATATCTATCTATAACCTATTCACCTTGTATCATCTAATCTAGCAACTAATATTTTATTTTTTTACTTGGAGTATTTCTTTTAATGAAAACTTGATAATAAAAAGGAATGCTTGACGGTTGCTTTTGTTTTTAGTTACATTTCAACTTCATAGACAATTATACTTTATACTAACGAACAGTGACGTTTATATGACACAACAGGTAAGATCGGTCAATTTGACACGGCGCGAAAATAGTATCGAAAAATAAGAACCAACAGCTCGATTAATCTGAAATTGGGCTAATGACATTTAAGTAATAAAAATCTTCATTTATAGGCTCTGATCAACGTGAAAGGATTTGCACCAGAACAAATTTGTTGCAATATAACTACCGACGTATTAGAATTGCGCGCCCAGTCGCAGGAAAAGCAACAAACAAGTAATGAGGCATTTCAGCGAAATCTGTCTACAATTCGAAGTTACAAGTTTCCTAAAATGGTAAATCCCAATGCGGCAAGGTGTTGCTTGTCCTCCGATGGTGTATTACTTGTAGTAGTACCATGGGCCTAGAAAATCAACGTCTAAGATGTAGTTATAATTTTTATTGTATAAAAAAATATTTAAGTAAGTAAACTTTGCAATAAGAAATATGAAATATAGTGTAAATAAATAAATGTTTTAAGATATTTTTATCGCAGTTGTAAAAGAAAATAGTGCGTTTAGTACAGTGGCGTAACTACGATTTTTGGGCCCCCCCGCAAAAATTTTAAAGTGGGCTCTCTTTAAAATGTATTACTTTTACTGGCTTATATTTAGCCATATTTTTAAATTATAGTACATGTAGAGAAGGAAGCAGTATAGAATTAAATACATATACTATATTAATCAAGTGCTTTATTAATTATAAAACCAAATTACATAAATTCAAACTTATAAGTTAATTAATATTAAATCTACATATTTATACGTCGCACAAAATTATTTACACCTAAAAATTTGATACAGTAAAAACCTATGAGCTAGCAGACATTCCAAATCAAATTCAAAATTTTGTTTTTCTTGCATGTTTTGCTGCAAACGCGTTTATTGTATCCTCTATATTCATATTTTTGGCAGTGTCATGTTCTACTGCTAAGAGGGATAAATCGTCTAATCTATCTTGTGAAGTGCGGTTCCTAAGATAATTTTAATAATTTTTAATTTTGAGAAAGATCTCTCCGCACTTGCAACGCTAACGGGTAAAGTTAGGTATAACATTAAGGCTGTTATGGTGTTTGGAAAACTGCTAGAACCTGTAGATTTGGAAAGTACTAGATATTCTAAAAATTGTAAGATACCGTTAACATTTTTAATTCATCACAAATAAGTCTATTATTTTTGAGTGTAGTAAGTTCTATACCTATAGCATCATTTAAATCTTTGTAGTAAAATTTTTGCAATTGTTTTGCCTTAGATAAAATATCGTCTGCAGTTAAATTCAAAAATATATTAGGTTCTAAGAAATTAAACTTTTCGTTTACATGAAAAAGCGATTTAAAACGATTCGACAGCTGTGAAATTATAATATCCATTACGCGATAAAATACATTTATTTTAAATTTAAATTCTTCATCATTAAATCGATAATCATTGGATAATTCATCGTAATGCTTTTTTATTTTTGGTTGCCTTTTTTTATAAATTCCGGTTTAATATTCCATTGCCCTGCAACTTTCGCTGCTTCCTCCTTGATGTTGGAATAGTTATTTCTTGTTTCCTTGAAAAATTTTAAAGTTTTTGAAATAAGAGAGTTATCTGATTAATATTCGCCTTTTCACTCTGAGCAGTTTGTGAGAGCTTGTTAAGCTCTTCTAGAATTTGACTTAAAAACACTTAAAAAATAAAATTAAAATTATCCATGCTAGTTAATATTTGCTTTGCGTCATTTCGTTCATCTGTTTTTTGATATCATAATAATTTTATTAAGAGACATTACTATATCTTTATACCGAATTCTTATGGCAGCTAAAGATTTTACTCGATCCGCCCAACGTGTCGGATTTAAGCGTTTCAATTGTGTGAAATTTTCTTTAAAAACAGAAAGCCAATTCCATCTTACTATACTATTAGCAAAAATGTATATATGTTTTCTAAAAGTAGAAAAACGATTCTATTTCTTTTATACCTTTAACGGCATCATTTATGACTAGATTTAAGTTATGGGCACTACAGTGCATATATAAGGCTGCAGGCTCTATGTTTAAAATTCTCTTTTGCACGCCAGAATACGTACCGCTCATAACGTTAGCTCCATCGTAGCCCTGCCCTCTACATTTATTTATATCTAATTGCATGTTGGTTAAATTGCTTAATATAGTATTACATAGTCCTTCAGCAGATTGGGACTCTACTTTTGTAAAACCCACAAAAGTTTCACAAATATCTATTTTGGTTACCTCTCCCAAGCTGTCTTTTTAAAATCAATATATCTTACAATTTTACTTAATTGATCAATCTTAGTTATATCCTGTGTAGTGTCTATTATGATTGAGAAAAAGGAGCGGATCTAATTTTATTTAATAAAATATTTTTAAGTGTGCGCTTAAAGTATTAATAATATCGTTTTGAATTTTTGGGAAAGATATTTAATTGAACCTTTGGGTCGTTCAAGCACTTTTGTAATATAGGATCATAGTTACTAATTAAATGAACTAAACTTAAGAAATTACCGTTGTAACTGTCTTTTGAATCAGAAAACTTTCTCTATGTCCTCGAAATGACAGCATGCGCTGGGATAGTGTTAAAGTAACATTGAAAAGTCTGTGTAAAACATTTTCCAAAATTCAGTTTCTTGTTTTAATAGTAGAGTATCTTTCTTATCTATGGTATAATTTTTTTCCACATATCGTAAATAAAACAACAAGTTAAATGAGATTGAGCAAGCAAATGCTCTTTAATTTTTTGATAAACCCTGCCAATCATTAATTCCGGTCGTCCAACTTGACCTTACTGAAGCAAACAGCCAACATGGTTGACAATAAACACAATTTTTAATTTAGAATAACACAACCACCCATTTGAATTGTGTGGTAAGTTTAACGTATTGCATTTATTTTCGCTTGCAGTTATTAAGTAATAATAGTGAACTGTAAAACTTCTATTTTTATTATCTTTAGGAAACGCACCATCTGGTCTACACAATCCGTAATTAATTATTTCTTTTCTTAAATTGTCATGTTGTAAAACATTGATTTTTAAAAAATGTGCAAAATCGGTTGGATATTCTTTCGTCAGATCCATAGATAGTTCATTAAGTGAAAAGTACTACTCACATTTACCTCTGTAATTGTAGTGGTATCTAGTTCCAAATTTCTATCGCGGCCGTCATTATGTGATGTACTTGCGCCCTGGGTGAGAGTTTTAAAATTGTTGACGACTGCTGTTCGTCTGTAGCGGAACTAGTAGATGCTACTGTCGAAAGCCCAATTTCTTTCATAGATTGTTCTTGTTTTTCGGACTCTTTAGAAGTAAAAAAGGAACTTATTTTTGGAATCTTGCTCTTTGATTCTTCCAATAGTTTCCTTTTCGTTTTTGCAGCGCCGCTTGTAGTGCTCATTGTACATTATTTCCTGCAATTTTGAATGAAATTAATTATAATGTAATTAGATAAGTAATAATTATTTAAAAGCCTTTTGAAATTACAAATAACACATACATACTTTGCTTTAAATGCTTTAATTAACAAAATATAAATGATTTTTATTGAATGCTTAAAGATTTATTTATATGTATTTCTCAGCGCGACTTCAACTATGATCAAATCAATAGTAGTTTAATAAAAATAGATATAAATACTTACGTTTAAATATGAAAGACCTCCTGTAATACGAACACAACACTATTGAGTAAAACGTACTGGAATGCTTTTTACTTCCTTTCCGTTATATATAATGCAGCTAATGCAAATACGTTGCAACCAGCTGACTAGAAACCACAAAATGAATTTCTTTCTAGTATTATATTTCTAGAAAGCGAAGGTTACTAAGCTACCTGCCATCCTGTGAATCTGTACTGTACAGACAATAGCCCTTTTATTCCTATTTAAAATCCCACAAACCAAACTAACCCTACTATACGTCGTTTAATAATGCTTTACCACTTTATACAACTTATCACTTAAGAATAATATAGACATCTTTGTTATTAAAGTTTACAGTCTCTTTCATCTGTTTATTAACCCTTACAAAATAGGACAGAACGGATAGAAAGAAGAAAGGATGCAGGCTGCAGGTGGTGTTCAGTATTTATCTTAATTATTATTTCTTGTATTTCAGCAGTTCCTAGTAGTAACATCAAGAAAACGTTCGTTAACCTGCGGTTTCTGAATTATCTGCAATATTTTCTTGACCGTTTCTTACCTGCCAAATACGTTGAAGATGAATAAGTTGAGTTTATTATCGTTTGGGCCTTCTTGCACTTGGGGCCCCCCCGCATAGCGGGGGCTGGCAGGGGTGTAGTTACGCCACTGGTTTAGTAATGATGTCACGGTAATTCTGATGAAAGCTTACAAAGGTGGGTTCGTTAGGGTAGAAACGGTGACTTATTGCACCTCGGCTAATAAAGACTCTTCTGTATGGGTGGATCTTGATTCCTGCAAGTAGGTCGTCAAGAACCCGAACACACCTACAAGTAAATACAGTATAAAAGGCGCCAGAGACGACTTTATTAAAATGCCGAAAAAAACTACGAAACCCCAAGTCCCAATGGTTTTGGATAATATCACACCTAAAAAGCAAAATAACTATAACAACGGCAGCCACTACAATCATATAACTATATTTCAAAATAACTGAATTGCAAGTACGAGCAATTATCTGGAATTAAATACACACCACAGTGGTAATGCAAATATAAACGTATTTTAATCATACACATAAAGGATAATATAAATCGGTATTCGACTAAAAGCAATGAATTTACAGTATCTTTCGTTTTTTGGCGAGTACAAATTAACATTAAACTAGCCGCAAAATGTTTCTCGCTAGTAAGTAAATTTAAAAAACGCCTAGGAGAAAGGCCTTACAGTAATACACATAAATGGCTTTTTACCTACAGATTGCATTAAATATTAATTAATGTAAATGATTAATTACCAGAAGGCGGCATAAATCAAGCATATCTGGACGATGCAATCACTAGCTAGTGGATCGCGGTGCTCCAGTGCTGACCTGTAACATGAGTAAACACACGAAAAGCTGGTGGTAGGATACCAAGAGTTTGATATAGTTTACCAATAACAATACAATAATATAACCAGCATACTGCTAATTACACGGATTTAATCAAGAGTAAACAATAATGACGCCAATACTTGCGTAACGCACACACAACGAATACAGCAATATAACTAACTTCTAAGTATACAACCTGGAGTCTGGATCACAAATCAATGTTTTCCGCTTCCAACGATTCTTCAGTACCTAAACCACTGAATGAAAAAATATTTAATCTTGAATTTAAACAGGAATCCAAACGGATGATTAGTACAGAATTGAAATGGTCTCACATGGAGCACCCAAGAGCTGGTATAAGGTGTAATGTTTTATTTTTTTTTAACTGGGCTCAACTAGCGTCACTTATGGGCGCTAGTGTTACGTTTTTTCTTCTTAATATATATATCTGACTCTAGAAGTTGGGTGTCAGCAAAACGAAGTCTTCCGACGTAACTAGGGGTCTATTCCTTGGGTAGAGCTATGAGAAATGGGGGGGTAAGTCGAAATCTGTTGGTGGGTCGTACTCAAACTAAAACAAATAGGCGCCACCAAGTCCGGATTGATTCACGTTAATGGCATGGCATATTTCTAAGGGCGGACGTGGAGACCCAAAGAAAATAAAGATCGCCTTCGCTGACAAAAACCTGTCTTAACAGAAAAGACGCTGTTCCTGTAAGAAAGTATAATAATTAGATCAATAGAAAATTGGAACACTGTTTGTGTCCCGCAAACATATCTAAAGAAATATTAAAACAATATTTTCTATATAAGGTTGTCATCAAAATTAAACTCTTAAAGATACTAATTTCCGGTGATTAGGTTTGATCACATTTGATCAAAATAAAAAACTTTAAGCTTGGACTAATAATTTACTAAAAAGAATCTCTTTTCTTTAAATAAAATGCAATGCAACAAAATTAAATAACTACTTGAATTAATTTGTAAGTTTAAAGTAAGGTTTATCAACCTTATTCATGATCAAATATATTACAACAAGGTGTAACTTGTTACACAAAGATATTCTAACCCATTCAGATCTGTTTAGGTCGATTACATTACAAAAGTTAATATACAAATTTTTCTCTTTAAGTTAAAAGTACTAATTTTAGTTTAAAATGAAAATGATCACAAAAATATTCTTGTTTTCAAGAGTGGTAGTAACGCAGTGCTAAGCATTTGCTTTCAAGGATATATGTGTCAGCAGCATATTCCAAACAAACAAGTGACGTAAGTAACACCTGTTGTTGTAACTAACAGTCTATACTGAAGCAACGTGTTGTTTCTTACAAAATCAATTGAGTGAATTTCAAGTTTGAAACTGGGAAATCCAGCTTAGCAATAGTTGAAGCAAATAGCAAATTCGTACTTCTACACATCGGAACAAAATAGCGTGTTTCTAAAGTGAAACACAAAAGAATTTCTTAGAACTACTACGAACCAAACAAAACTGCATTCCTAGCCTTGATTAGGTACTTGTTTTACCATGCGAAATTTACTGCATATCTTCTACCAAAGTAGCATCTTTACTCGGTGTAACAAATGATCCTCTATAAATTAGATCAACTTTCCATCTTCCAAGTACACCGTACACGTCGTAATATGAAGTGGATTTCTTAAAGTCGATTATAGTTTTAAAAATTCTAAGTGCATCGTAGATTGTAGTGATGTTTCTCGTCGCCTAATCTCTCGTCGCCTAATCTCTCGTCGCGCTAAACAAATTTTCCAAATTAAATAAGATAATAACGTTTATACTTTACCAACCGCTATTCAGAAAATGTGCTCATTCATTAAAATTGATACGCAGATTACTGGCCATCGTCCTTTCATACATCTTGCTACTTCTTCTACGTATGGCCGAGTGATTATCATGCTCGCTCGGACAATCGGAGGATCCAAGGGGGGAGGTTGTCACACTTAAACGCGCCTGCGACTGGCTGTGGAATACACCGACATCCAACCCAAATAGACTAACAAATCAAGATGCTGTTTTAATGTATTATTTTACTTGTTAAACGTATTACGACATTATTTAATAAAAGGGTTTTATTATATTCGCACTTTTAATGAAGGGATTTATCAACCCAAAAATAAAATTGTTACAAAGGATCTGTCTCTGGATCACTTACACATGAAACTGAATCTAAAAGTCAGACTGAATAGTACAAGATTAAAAGCAGAAGTAAGACCAGGCTTAATACCAAGATTAAAACCAAGACTAAAACCATAAAAACCCTGAAGTAAGTAATAAAAGTGCTGAAATTTCAGGAAATTATACTTTACCACATAAGTGGCTTTCAATGAATTAATAGCTTTGATATTCGTACAATACAAGATTCTGAAAAATAAATAATTGATATCAGAAAACATAAAAAAAACATGGCTCACCTAATATAAGTAAAAGTAGGAAATATCCTCAAGGCGGTATTGTGAGTTGAAAATAAACGTATAAACCAATAAAATACCGAAATCTACTCCACAAATATATTATTTAATACATCCAAAACCGCTATAGAGCGAGATTAAGATGGATGCATCAAAAGACTGCATGTTCGTTGAAAGAAGAACAATGGCTTCCTCAACAGGTTCTTATCAACAACCTCCAAATTGAAGTTATCAATTTAGCCAACATAAAAGGTATTACAGACTATAAAGATCTGAGCACGGAAATAATACCAAATTACTATGAATAATGGGAAATGTAGAAACTACAAAACAAACCGTTTTAATGAATTTGTGCATCCAGAGTAACTCTACTAAATGTAACAACTTGAAAAAACTGTAGAAAATTTAATTTTAAGTAATCGAGGATACAGCGCAGGCTTAAATCGAAGAGGTCATTACCTTCTTCAAAATCTTTACAAGAACGCGAGTTATGTATTTCCCAATCTATGTATGTATAACAAAATAGAAGTTATTAGGAATTATTAGAAATTGTTAAAGAAATTATTAAGTCAAGTGCAACAATGTAATTCAAGGATAATTAAATAACGGTGGCAGGTCATAGACGGTTAAAAACCGTGATTATCTAAAAAGTAAGATTGTTACATTGTATAATGAATAAAATTAAGAAATAAGCAGACATGAGCTCTGCAAGTTCCCACAGACATGTGAGGGGCAGAGACAACATAAATACCCCGGGAGCCCCAATACCAGTCGTCAGTCTCAAAGTATTTCAGCTTTAACATTGCAGTTTGCTTAGGCTACTCACTCATATTAGTTCAATTAGTAATTATTTTTTGACTTAGAGTATTTTTAATCAAGATTCTCACAATTCCATATTAATATCTGTATAAACTAAATAAATTGTTACGAAGTTTTGGAAGAAGTTTTTAAAAACATCGCTCCCCAGGCTCGAAACGTAACTCACGTAAATAGTCGCAGCTCAAATGAAGTAATCTCCTCCTTATATCACAGTTCAAAATTTATTTCTGTTTTGGGCACTCAAAGATTTCTCACATCTGGGAAAGACCTCAAACTCTTTCGAGAAAATCGTCTGGGCGTCTACATTGTCTACAATGTCTTAAGATGTGCGTATTGTGGTAATTGCTAAATTCAAAAATGAGTAAACGTACGGGTTATATCAATGGAAATGGTTAACTCCGACCTCCATGAAATACTACGATTTATAAAAGTGCTTCAGACATTGTTAAATATTTCAGTTGTTAATAGCGATATTTTGTGCAATTATGAACAACAACTCTTTTTAACGTCTGGGAAGGTTATGGAATTCAATGCCCAACAGAGAGAAATTGTATATTTAAATAGTATTTTATAATCATTCACCAGGATGGTAGAATTAACCCAGAGGAAAACCTTCTTTGACCCTACATGTGATTTTCCAATGCTCCACCCAAAGATACTATATTGGCCGGGAAGCGAGTTTTTTTTTTACCTGGAAAATTTGGAATTTTGCCGAACCCTTGCTGTTCCAAGCATGGTAGGAATCTTTAATGTGCCTGACAACACTCACACACGGGACCTCCATTTTATCTCTCATCCGAACGAGGGTGTATTTGTGTGCAAAATGCTCGCCTAACATTTTTCAAGCGGACCGTGTCGGGATTCGAAACCCCCGGGATCTTGGGCGTAATAGTCACACACATACCACTACGCTACGGAGTCGCCAACTTTCTTTGACCACATGATATTCTGTGCTAGCTGAAAGTTTCTGGGTTATATATTCGTGGTCCACGCGGACTTTTTCTCCGTTCAAACGTTGTAATGCGAGGTACGCGGAAAAGTAGCGGACAGCCGGCCTTTAGCACCCGAGACGGCGAGATCTTATCCCTAAGTCCAACAGGTAGCGACGTGACCTTATTGTTCGTGTTTCCAGTGTGTATCCTAGAATTATTATCATTAGCAAGTTGCATTGTAGTTAGTTTCTGATAATTATTGAGGTGTATTTGTACAATTATTGGTAATTTGTTGTTCGATCACCTACAGTATTATTGCAGGCAATTGATTGAGATTAAACTGTTTCTATTTCGTATCGATACCTTGAGCCGCCTTGATTATGAGTGAAAAAAAAACTAGGAAGAAAACCAACAGCACAACCCAAAGCGAGAAAATAACTGTCAAGATTCAAAGTATGAATAATGGAGGAAAGAAAAATGGAGGTACTTCAAGTTGTGGTAATAAAGGATCGTATCAAACGAATAACTGAAAAAAAAATCGACTAAATCGTAGTTTCCGATGAAAAGGAGAATGCTTCAGAAAGCACATACTACAGGAACTAGATCGAATAATTTAATGAATGTAGTATGAGAACTAGCAGAAAGAAAACCAGCCAGAGAACGAGAAAGAATGTAGAGCAAGGAGAACGAAGAAGCAAAACTGAAATAAAAAACTCTAAGAAACAGCGCAAGAAGACGAAGAAACAGCCAAAGATATGTGGGTATGGTGTGTGCGTACGTGCGCGTGTGCGCGTGTGGAGAGTGTGCGTGTGTGTGTATGTACAACGGATGTGTTGAGAGAGTGTGTTGGACCGATTTAGTCGCCTCTAAAAACAGGCCGTACCGTGAGGCTATTCTAATCCGGACCCACACGGTGTAATTGAGTACAATTCACATAAATCCCTGCTAAACTTATTTGGAAACACAAAAGTAACAAATGTGTTTTCACTCAAAATTTGAGCACACTCAAATATTCCTGTGTCAGGAAAATGCATTTCAAATACAGATTTTACCTGAAGTGGTATCCGATGTTGTAATAGCACTGTTAGTTGCAGATGCATCAACAATAAATTCTGGTACAGATCCTAGAGTTTCGTCAAAATTTAAAACATCAACTTTATTTTCCACAAAACTTACTTTACATTTTGCAGCAGCTATAGTATTGGAATCATTTTTAGTTTCACTTGCAGAAGATTTTGATGTATCTTTGAGGTTAACAGATATTTCGCTTATTTATTCCAAATTATGTTTTGGTTTTATGCTGTTTACTAGTTTCTTTTGAGATTCATTAAATTCTACAACTTGTTCGATATAAGTTCCATCTTGAACCGTCTGAGGAATATTTCTCATTAAAGAAACACGGTTAAACAGCACAATTTAGAAAAAATGAGCGAAATATTTGTTAACCTCTAAGATACATCAAAATCTTCTGCAAGTTTTATAGAAAACAAAAAGTTTATGCCTCTCATTTTGAAGAAACCTCACGATATGTAGCAGAATTTTTAGTTGATACATTTGCAACTGACAGCGCTATTGTATCATCGGATACCCTCCATGTAAATCTGTAATTGAAATGCATTTTCCTGAGTGTTCTCAAATTTTCAGCGAAAATACATTTGTTGCTTTTGTGTTTCCAAATAGGTTTAGCAGGGATTTATGTGCATTGCACTTAATTACTGCTTATACATAACCCCGTGTGGGTTCGGATTAGACTGTCCCCGTAAGAGATGACTAAAGCAGTCCAACACACCGCAACTAAGCTATCGCTTGTATCAACAAAATACACTACATTTTCCGGAGCAAACAAAACCACATACTTCCACTTTGAAAATTAACGCGAGTATAGGTTCGGGCGTTGGGAGCTGCAATTTGAAAAAACACTTCCAAACTTCTTAACAAATTTATTTGGTTAAACAGAATTTAATGTAGAATTTTACCAACTTCATTAAAATTACTCTAAGTTCGAAAAAAGAATTAATTGTACTATTTTAAGTAGCCTAAGCAACTGCAATGTTAAAGCTGAATACTTTGACTGAATGCTGGGTCTTGGGGCTCCCGGGTTATTTATGATGTCCCTACCTCCTCACATGGCTGTGGGAACTTGCAGAGCTCATGTCTGCTTATTCTTAATTCTATTCATTGTTACAATGTTATAATCTTACTTTCTAGGTAATTGCTGTATCTTGACCGTCTGTGACCTGCCACCTGCAGTGTCACTATCGTCGGGATACAAAGTATTGCATCCGTTCTCATAAACTGTTAATAAACTTTATTAATTGTCCTTGTATTACATTGTTGCACTTCACTTAGTAACTTCTCAATAATTTCTAATAATTTCATATTAGGTTCTATTTTATAATACATACATAAGTGGGGGGATATGTAACTCGCGTGCGCGTGCGTTTATGGGTGTACGTGGGTGCATGTGTGTGTGTGTCTGTGTTTGTGTGTGCACGTGCGCACACGGGTGTGAATGTGCGTGTGCGTGCGTGTGTGCGTACGTGCGCGCGTGCGTGAGTGAGTGCGAGCGTGCTGCGTACGTGTGTGTGCGCGTGCGCGTGTGTGTCATTCTTATTATTACTACTATTTATTAAAACAATAGAATATGTTACAATTTACAGGATATTACACTATTTTCATGTATTTTCGAAAAGAAATATAAACGAAAGATGATTGTCGTTTTATGTAGAGGTACGCCTTCTTGCACGTAAATTGATTGATTTAAATTTGAACTAAATCTGAAAATTTATTATTTCAAACGTCGCTAAAAAAAGTAATTTGTTTGTTACATGTCAAGGCAAATTAGAACAATAAGGACACTCACCTTTGAAATAATAGAATACATTTACGTCGATATCGCTTATTCTAAATGAAAGTATAGTTATTAAAATTAACCTTATAGAAATCTGTTAAACTGTAGACTAACACTAATTATTTAACAGTATGGCACCTTTCTAATATGTATATCAACGTAACCTATATGATCGATTAGCTTCTTTTTTTCTTGTAATTATACTTTAGAGAGTGTAAACTAATTTAATTACCATTTAATAACTAGGACATCGTTTATTTATTACAGCATTATTAAATAAATAGAATATCAAATCTATTTATTTTTTTTGTAACTATTTTGAGTTCGTACTTTAAGTCAGTTTAATTCTTTAGTATACTTCATTCACTACAAGCAAGAATGACGTCATTAACAGAAATAAATTGAGCTTGCTTTAAAATATCTTTAATTATTACTACATTCATGTTGTCAAGGTTAGCATTTACGTTAAGTGTTGCAATACTTTCACTCTCGGTTCCTGATGTGTTTTTATTTAAATATTTACGTTATTCCATTGCGTATATTTGTATTCTTTGTGTCATCATTATCATTATGTCTTCAGTCCTGGAACTGATGATACGCGTACCTCCATTGTTTCCTACTCTGAGCTAACCTACACGTTTTCCTGAAATTTCTACAGCCTACATTTTTCACTATCTGCATGCAATAGTCTAATCTAGATCTACTTCTATATCTATTTTTTCCTATCTCTGCTTGTAATATATTCTCCTATTTCTCCTATTTTTTTGTTTTCCACATATATTTTTCTTCTCATACTATTTCTAGAACCTCTTTGTTATTAACTTTGTCTGTCCATGCCATCATCACCATACGTCTGAAGCATCACATTCCAAAAGACTTCTACCTTTTTCCTCTTGTAAGTTCTCCTTTCCTATTTGTATTGTAGACTTTGATTTATTTTCCCCTCCTTTACATACCAGTGCCTTAGTTTCATTTTTAATTTTCATATCATTTCTTTGTGTTAGAACTGTTTCCATTTTATTAAGAACTGCTTTTAACTTTTCCTTGCTAGATGCTAATATGGCTATATTATCTGCAAAGCTAAGCAAATTAATCTTTTGTACCTGTTTAATAACTCTACATGTCTTCCTACACTTGACAGTATTCATTGCCTCTTCGATATACAAGTTAAAAATTAACGGAGATCAGGCACATCCCTGTCTCACCTATCCTAATATTTCCTTCTCTATGTTCTTGCTCTATTTCTATTACAGCTGTTTTTTCTTTGTATAAACTATGTGTTACGTTTCGTTCCTGAAATTGAATAATTTGATGCGTAACGGATTTAAAAACCTTATAATCCCGTATTGTTTCTACGGCTAATTGCGTGTATTAGCGATCCCGGCAGCCTTCGGTCAGTTTATACGAGTTCTTATTCATCATCCGGTAAAATCTTATTAATTATTCATATGTAAAATTCAAGATACTTTGAATTTATTTTGGGTTAGCTGTAAAATTTGCGATTGTTGTTATTAGTAACAAATTTAAATAAGTCGAATCTATCCTTTTAATAACATGCTAATTCTCATGTTTTATTTATGTATCGCTGAATAGGTCGCCTTAAGATATATAAGCGCCGCCGATAGGATGAGCAGCAGTTGATATTCTACACGCGTCTATAAATAGATATAAATTATAAATTAAGAAATAATATTTTACTGCATGGTATATGTTGCTGATATACTTAGTGGAATGTTGCGAAAGCGTACAAATTAAACGGATACTTTTTGTTACGTATGTGGGGAGTTAACGATTAAATCTCACAAAATAACAGTAACTGTGGTAGTTAGAAAACTTATGAATTTTAATTTAGATGCAAATTACGAGATCAGGATAAACCATGGGTGTCGCATGTTATTTGCGCAACGTGTGCTGTGAATTTAAGAGGATGACTCAATATATTTGATTTTTCCAATGCTCTACCCGAAAGTATTACATTGGGCAGGAAGTTTTTTTTTCACCAGGAAATTTTGAATTTCGTCGAACTCTTGCTATTCTAAGTAAGGTAGGGTTCTTTAACGTGTGATAACACTCACATAAGAAACCTACGTTTTAAATCTCATCCGAACAAGGGTGTATTTCATGAAAATGCTTGCCTAACATTTTTCAAACAGACCGTGTCTGGACTTAAACTCGGGATCATGGGCTTAGTAGTCACACGCATACCAACTTCGGCACGGAGTCGGTAAGTAGATGACCCAACGGTATCTGTAAGTCAATGCCTATTGAAGTGCCTATGCTGTGGCAAAAACCTAAGGATCATGTCTGTAACATGTTTGTAGTTGCTATTTTTGCTAGACGAATCTATCTGAAAATTCACCGACCTCAAAGCATACTGTACGGTACCTAAATCTGCAATCAGTTCTCAGACCAGTTCTTCATAGCCAGAATTTACTTGTTCCCAAATGTGCAGAATCATTTACATTTGATGATGATCTGAATGCTGCTGAAGATAATATTGTTGAACCTATGGATGAAGACACATATTCTAATTTTCTACCATTTAATATAAGTTCTCTACATATACTTTCATAAGAAGGGCTTAACGACTTAGTACGGAATTAAATTTATCAAAAGCACAAGCCGAATTATTTGGAATCTAAGTTGCAAGTTTGGAATCTATTACAAAGTGTTATGCATGTTTCTATTTATTAGAGATGTGAACAACATTTTCTTCATATTTTACATCGTGTGATCAGTTGGTGTACTGTGTAGATGTTCCTGGATTAATGAATGTATTGGGATGTAAATGCAAAACTAATGAGTGAGATTGATTTATTTATTCTAAACCCGAACGGAGCTCTTCTCTGCAATGGAAATTCATACTTATCTGCTCCTATTTCCTACGCAATACATATGAAAGAAAACTAAGACAATATGTAAACTTTACTTCACAAAATTGAGTATACAGAACATGTGTGGCGATTTCAAAATCATAGCACTTTTGCTGGATTCGCAATTAAATTTCAGCAGGTAATGCTGGTTTCCCTGTGAATGAGATAACAAAGCAAATAATAAATACTACTTTGTAAAAGACTTGAAAATGCCGGAAAATTTTGTTGCTGGAGAAAAATATGTGACAAATCCTCTTCTTCTTGCTACAAAGAAAGTTTTGCTACCACCGCTGCACATAACTCTGAGACTGATGAAAAACTTTGGTAAAGGTTTAAATAAAGATGGCGAGAGATTTCAATATCTAAGTGACGTTTCTCAAACTAAGTGAAGCAAAAATAAAAAAAAAAGAATCTGTATTGGGCTGCAAGTTAATCACATAAAAGAGAGTGAATTCGATTCAAAACTGATCGAGATCGAGGCTGCTGCATGGGTATCATCTAAAGAGATGTGTCCTAATTTCTTGGAAAATAACGAACAAATGGTGTATCTTTTAATTTTTACATACAACGAAATGGGTTCCAACATGTCTTTGAAGATTCGTTTTCTTCACTTGCATTTGAACCTTTTTCCCGTAAATCCAGAGTCTGTGAGTGACAAACGTGATGAAATGTTTCACCAAGATATTATGTTTTGTGAAAACCGATACCAAGGTAAGTGTCGCTTTACAATGCTTGCAGATAACTGTTTAATCAGGGATATTTCACAGGTATTTTAAAAACGAAAATCAAATGCAAAATTTTGAGATTCGCTAGTAACGTGGTATGCAATATTTTGTATTATAATAAAAGTAAATATTATATCGGGTGTTCCAAAAGTATGGAAACAGTAAAATATTTCGCTTGGAACGCCTTTTCGGAAAAAATATCTCGAACAAATGTTGTAGGATTTTTGACGTTCGATTGAATGGAGACCTTGAATTCGACTTTGACAATGTCCTTCAAGGTTATTTGAAGGTCAACTGTGTTTTTCAAGTGGGAACCTCTACTTTTTACTGCGGGTTTAGAAAGAGCAGGAAATTTTACATTCAAATATCACCTTGACCATGACCTTGACCATGATCTTCAACGTCATTTTAAAGTCAAATTCGTTTTTGAAACGGGAACACTGAATAGCTTTGAGGAAATTAAATTTTTTAAAAAATGATAAGAACAAATGTTTTAGAATTTTTCTCTGACTATTCAATGGTGACCTTATGTTTGACTTCAACCTTGTCCTTCAATGTCATTTCAAGGTGAACTATGTTTTATCAAATGGAACCAATAAACCTAAAGCGAAACTCCTGGCGAATAAAGGCAAGGAGATATCACAGTTATTTAAGAAAAAGCGAAGGATCCCGGCCAGTCGAGGTGAGACGAAAGGTTTCGGCCAGTTAAGGATTTGAGAAGAAACCCGGCCAATTAAGGTAAGGATAGAGCCCGGCCAGTTAAGGCAAAAAACAGCAAGAACGGCAAAAAATTAACTCTACTAACTATACTGAAAAGAAGGAATTAATAATTAACCTTATTAACTATCCTGTTACAGAAGCGAATTTGGCGAAAGTAATTGTTATTTAAAAGTCATAAAATCACGATTGAAAACAGAATCGGCAGACTGAGGGTCGAACTAAAATTTCAATTGAGAACCAGAAACGGCACCAAAAGCAATCAACTCCACTAGCTATCCTGAGAAGGACTGTTAGAGAAGCGAATGCAGCGAAAGTAACTGTTCTAATGATCAAGAATAGAAATACTAAAAACAGCAAACCCGCCAGATCAATATGCTCAACTAAATATTAGAGCTGCAAATACTGCGAAATTAAGAGGCCAGTAAACGGGCGTGGCCGAGATTTTCAAAACTCAACCAATTTACGCCAAATTCGGTACAAGGGGGTTTTCCAGTTGCCGATTGAAATTCTGCACTCAGTTTTTAGAAAATCAGAATCTAAGATGGCGGACGAGATATTTTAACGGGTTCAAGTGAATCAAATAAAAAATTGTATAATTTTGAAGATCAATACAAAACATACTTACATCAACAAATTAATGAAGATGATCATGACGGGGAAATTGAATTTTATCAAAACATGATGGTAAGGATTGCTCAGTATTTTAATTTTGAGTTACTATTTATTCAAACAAATCGACATTTCAAGCCAATCGCTGCAGAAGGAAATAGTCTCAATGATTCATGAAATAGCTGTTAAAATTTCAAATTAATAATTATTGGATAGAACGGAGAGTAACTATTCAGCAGCTAGCTAAGATCCTTCATTTAACTCTACTTAATTTTTTCTTTTACGACTACTTCAAAATAATCGTGCACTTTACTAAACCAAAAGATATGGAGTATCTGAGCCAAAGAAAGGACAATGGTTGCGCTAATATTATACCTAACACTTAAAGAGCGCCATTGAAAATTTTGATGTCCGTCTGCTAGGATTTTGATGGAGAACATTTTGAACCTTGATTGTTAGTCTTGTTTTAAGTGGCCGGGTTTCCTCTGAATGCCTTAACTGTATTAGGTTTATTTTCAGCATAATTTAATTCTAATAATTTTCATCTCAAATCCCGTAGGCGTTAAAAGCGAACATTTATGCGATAAAGTTAAAATAACCCTGTCCGTTGCTAATTGATTATCCGGTTTTATAAATTCGATTTCTATTGTTACATCCTTCCACTAATTGATAATAAATACCCTTTCAAAGAATTCCTTAACGTAAAGTTTACGCTATATTTTGATAGTCAATAACGTGTTTTCCAGCGAAAGCTTCGTCGAACTGACGCTGCGTATTATCCCACCAAACTCGGGTTTTCCAGTTTAATCGTTCGATAACAATAATATTACGTCGAGCTCTGATCTTTAGTTAAACAAAATAAATATTCATTTTATTATGGAATAACAAGACGAAAACATTTATTCTGGTGTTCTCCGTGTCGTTTTCGCTATGAAAATTTTGCACATGCAATACGGCGTGGTAAGTATTTAGGGTTTTTAGAAAATTGTACTTTTTGACGAAATTTAATTAATTTTTACTTGTAATTGCTTTAGCTCCTTTCGCTGGCCCTTAAAGCCACGATGAATGTTCACCCCGGGCTGTGATGGAAGGATCACCTCAAGGCGGGATCACGCGCACTTTTCCTCTGCCCCGTTATTAGGGACAGCAGCAACTCGAAGGTTAGTGTTTTCTTCACTACTTACGTTGAGGCCATATCGGGTTGGATTTTACTTTATATTAAGACATTACTATTTGTTTTAAATAACTAAAAAATGTACGACTTATTAATGTGAAAATGGCTTAAAGACTTGCTGGCACATTTGAACGTGTTGTTGCCATTATATTTATAGACTTAGTTTTAGATTTACCATACTGATTTAGAACTGTTGGTTTTAGAGGGGTAATTTCGTTTCTCTTTTTTTTTTGGTTGAAAAGTAATCTAGGGTAGTAACCTAAAACCGGCAGCTCACCATGTAAAAAATGATATGTTTTTTGTTGTATATTTTTTTCGCTAAGTGTAGGAGGTAAGGGTTGATTGTTTGTTTCTTTTTGGTACTACGATACCTTGTACATATTGTGTTTAATTATAGGTTTCTTTTCTTGGTATGTTTTGTTTTGAGTATGAATGAGTGAATGTATATTTTCTTTTCTATTTTTTTCAGGCTTTTCTTTACTTGCTTATATGTATAATACTCTGCCCACTCGCCGACTGAGCCCGGTCATACTGTTTCGTTTTGGTTTTTTTAGGCTACGTCACTGCACGTAGCAACTGGCCGGGAACCTTTGCCTTGCCTTGACTGACCTATTCTTAAATAGCCGCGATATCTTCTTGCTTTTATTCGCCAGGATGTTCGTTTTAGGCTTAGGGGTTTTATTTGAAAAATAAAGTTGACCTTGAAATCACCTTGAAGGACAAGGTCAAGGTCAAATTAAAGGTCACCATTGAATAACCAGCGGAAAATCCTAAAACATTTGTTTTCATCATTTTTCCAAAAATTTAATTCCCTCAAAGTTATTCAGTGTTCCAGCTTCAAAAACAAATTTGATCTTGGAATGACGTTAAAGGTCATGATCAAGGTTATATTTGAATGTAAAATTTTCTGCTCTTTCCAAATCCGCAACAAAAAGTAGAGTTCTTGTTTGAAAAACATAGTTGACTTTCAAGTGACTATGAAGGGCAAGATCAAGGTCGAATTTAAGTCACCATTCAATCGAGCGTCAAAAATCCTACCACCTTTGTTCGAAACATTTTTTTCGAAAAGGCGAAATATCTTACCGTTTCTATACTTTTGGAACACCCGGTATAATAAAACATTTAGCTATAAAAATATAAATAACTTTTGACTAGAGGGTCATAGAAAAATTCTGTTGACAGATCGGTAATCAGCGGGAATTTCTATAAGAAACACCTATTGCACGTTAGAAAACAAAAAATACCAATTATTGTTCAGTGTTGTTTCTTAGAAGTAGTCGAGTTCTAAAATTGAGTTTAATTATTTCTAGTCTTTAGTAAGTGCGAATTTTGCTATTTTTCTAATCTAGATTGAGGCGATCTCACCCTAACCGACAGCATTTTCTGACCCTCAGTTTCCTTATAAGACAGTTTCTTTTGCACTTCTGTTAAGACTCTATTTCAAAAGAACGCATTTAGTTCAATACAGAACGTGCAAATTTCTCGCGCAAATGGCACACGTAACGACTGCAGAGAAAATGCATTTTGTACTGTTACGTTCATTTTCGGCAATAATTGGTTATTTTATTTAGAATAATTTTCAACTCAAATCTTTTGCTAATTTATTATCTGTTTATCTAAATTCCGTGTCTACGGTTAAATAAAATCGTCCATTCATAATTTTAAAAAAATACGCTGGCTAGTAATTTTCAACTGAAATCCACTTTGCTTCTAAAACAAAACTTTATTCCATAAATTAAATATCCTGTATATTTTACTTGGTAAATACTTTCGCTAATTAAGAATAAATTCTACTTCTCAGAATTCCCTAACGTAAAGTTTATGCTATACTCAGATAGTCGATAACATGTTCCAAGTATCCGACAATTGCTTTTTATGTGTTTTCCGTCAGAAAAATTTGTCGAATTAAAGATGCGTATTATCCCAATATAAACTGTGTTTTTCCAGGTTAATTCTAAATAGAAATATTACTTTGAACTCTGGTCACTGGCTGAACAAAATTGATTTTATTTGTTTTCCAATCCACACAACGGAGACACGGGTAGAAATGTTTGATTGTTTCCGTGTTTTGTTATGAAAATTTCGCACACGCAATACGGCGTGGTAGGTATTTAAGATTTTTATAAAATTGTATTTTTCTTCGAAATTAAATTAATTTTTACTGGTAATTGCTCTAGCTTCTTCCGGTGGCCTTTAAGCTACGATGAATAGCCGTCTCTTGCTGTAATAAGAGGCCAAGTGCGTTCTTTCTGGGTGTATGCCCACATACTCGTTCCCGTGGACCAGCTAGTGACTCAACCCCGACGTCAGCAACTTTGAGGGTTCGTGCTTCCTATTTCCATCATTTACGATTGCGACCATATCGGTTGGGATTTTCGATTTAACCTCATGCATTCCTAAACTTAATCCGTTTAGATGACAATTAGTGAATTAGTTTGAGATTTATTGACACTATATGAATGCATTACTATTTGCTTTAAATAACTAAGAGTGTACCACTTATTAAATTGAAAATGATTTGAAGGCTTGCTGTCACGTGTGAAAATGTTGTTGCTATTAGATGTATATACTTCGTTTTAGCTTTACCATGCTCATTTAGACCTGTTGGATTTAGAGGTGTAATTTCGCTTAATTTCTTTTTTTGTTGAAACTCAATCTAGGAAGTAACTTAAAATCGGCAGCTCACCATTTAAAAAAAGAGATTTGTTCCTTTAGTCGATATTTTTTTTAGATTTAGTGTGTAATTATTTATTGCGTGTACATATTGTGTTTAATTATAGGTTTCTTTTGTTGATATGTTGTGTTTTGAGTATGAACGAATGTGTGTAATTTTTCTTTCTTTATTTCAGGCCTCCCTTAATTTTTGTTGTAGGTACAATTTTGGTTTTTTTCTAGGCTACATCAATGCATGTAGCATAAATTTATTAAGAAGAGAGACGATTCCTATCGGTTGATTTTCGGAAGATCAACCAAGTCACCTAAAAAGACGCATATCCTCTTCCGTACATTTCTACCATCCTTGACCGGCTTCGCGATGCTCGTAATCTCTTCTCGCTAGATATCCGTTCCGCCTATTGGCAAATCCCTCTGTCCCCCGAATCCAAACCCATCACTGCCTTGACCGTTCCTCACCGAGGTGTATTTCAATTCTGTCGTATGCCCTTCGGCCTCCATAATTCTCCTGCCACTTTCCAACGTCTTATCGATAAGGTCATCGGTTCTGACCTGGAACCACTCCTTCGTTTAAAGAACATCTCCGAATTCTTGACCTAGTCCTTTCTCGTTTCTTACATGCTGGCTTTATTCTTCGTGAGCTTTGATATCTTGGTTACATCGCTAACCGGGATGGTCTCCTTGTTGACCCCAATAAAGTTTCTGCAATCCTCCACTGTTACCGCAGTCCGTCAACTAATTGGCATAGCCAGTTGGTGCCGTCGTTTCATCCCGAATTTTGCCACTCCGCTTTCTCTTGCACCGCCGATTGTTAATCTGCCTACATTTTCATTAAGCAACACCTAATTTATGCTTCCATCCTTTCCTGTCCTGACTTTACCGTACCCTTTACCATCCAAACTGACGCCTTTCACTTCGGTTTGGGCGCCATTCTTAGCCAACCCCATTCCGAGGGCGAGAAGATGGTGAGCTATATCAGTCGGTCACTCATCAAGCCTGAGCGCAACTACTCAGTTACTGAGAAGGAATGTCTGGCGGTGATGTGGGCGATTGAGAAGTTACGTCCTTACGTCGAGGGTTTCCATTTTTCTGTTATCACTGATCACCACTCCCTCCTTTGGCTAAATAAACTCCAAAGTCCCTCCTGTCCCTTAGCTCGTTGGTCCTTCCGCCTCTAGCAGTATGACGTTGCCAATATTCAGCGTAAAGGCAAAGATCATGTTGTTCCTGATGCCAATTATCGTTCTGTTCCGGTCCTTGAACCAATTTCTATTTCCACAGTCACCTCTTTCGAAGTCTACCTTCCTACTCCGGAACCGTGGTACAACACCATGCTCCGGGAAGTTTCTAACGCCGTTACACGTTTCCGTTCCTGTTCCGTGGTGGACAATGTCCTTTTCCGTCGTCACAAAACTTCTATCGCTGCCGATTCTCTGGACGATTGGAAGGTCGTAGTACCTTCTGAACAGCGTAAAAATCTGATATCCCTCCATCACGATCCTCCTACTTCCGGTTATTGTGGCGTGACTAAAACTTCGGCTCGTCTTCTTTAAAAATATTACTGGCCCTGTCTCAGAGCTGACGTCGTTCGTTACATCACAAAGTTGAACAGTTACCACCTCCTGGTTTATTCGCTTCTAGGGCTAAACCATTCCATCCCTGGCAAGACCTTTCTTGTGACATAGTGGTGGCTGATTATTTTACTAAGTTTTCTCTTTTCTTTCTTTTACGTACAGTCACTGCACAATCCGTCACCAAAGTCCTCGAAGATCGAGTTTTCCTTATTTTTGGTGTCCCGCAATACCTTATCACAGATAAGTGTCCAATTCCGTAGCCATCAGCTTGCTTCCTTGTGTGCCCGTTATCACTCCTAGATCTTTTTCACCGCCCGTTACCATTCCCAAGCCAATCCTGCTGAAGGTGTCAATTGCTTCCTCAAGATCATGCTTGCTTCCTACGTACGTGACGACCAACGTCATTGGGATGTGAACTTCCCAAAAATTTCTTGTGCAATCCGCACCTCCAAACACGAGATCATAGGCAGCACTTTGTTCTTCGCTCTATTCAGTCGTGAGCATATCTTTTCCGGCGATTATTTAGGACAGTTGTCCGAAATAAACGATACGTACATTTCGGATCCTGAACATCCTTCCCCAGATCCTGAGCACTTTAAGAGTATCCGTTCCCGCATTCTGAAAAAACTTTCTGCCGGTTATCGAAAAATTCACACCCGCTATAATCTCCGTCGTCGCCCTGTCTCTTATCAACTAGGCGATTCTGTGTGGCGCCGTAACTTTGACGTCTGACGCTTCACGTCATTTTAACGCCAAACTTGCTCCTAGATTTATTGGTTCTTTTCCCATTTTTAAAGTCGTTTCTCCCTGGACCTATGAACTTACTGATCCTTCCCGTCACAAATTTATTTGGCATGACAAAGATCTCAAACTTGCATATCCGGACGATCCTAATCCCCCGATCTCGTTCTGTTTTCCTTCTGGCGCTGTAAACGCCGTAAGCTCAATACCTAGTCCTCGTGCTCCCGATTCTGATGCCGACTTTGCTCTTCCTCGAATTTGATTTTTGGACTTACGATTTCTTCTTCTTCCCTGTTTTGCGGAGGTTTCTTTTGTTTTCTTTCTTTTTCTTCACCCGTGTGGGTTCGGCAATAGAATAGCCCCATGGTACGACTTGCCTGTCGTAAGTGGTACTACAGCGGTCCAACACATACACACACGTACACTTTATACACGCACACTACATACACACACAGTTCATACACACACACACACACACACATACACTCACACACGCACGCAGCAAATGCACACACATACTCATACATAACTACACTGGGATTCTCTTTTATTTTCTTTTCTACAATTCTTTTCTTTTTTGAGTTGATATTCGTTTACTACAGGAGCTGTAAATGCCCGTCGCTATATACTGCATCAGCAATTCACTATGAGCTAATTTTACTGATATGATCACTGATTTTGAGTACTTTGGGACCCTTCATCTTACAGAGTGAAAAAGCCTCAACAATCATTTTTAATATTTAATTCTAAGTGACAGTTTTAAAAAATACAGGAAAGGTCGTTTAGATTCCAAAATTACAAAAAACTATTTAGGAACTAACATCTTCCAAGGTTAACATTGCCAAAGTTTTAACAATTCTATATTGTTATTGTTAAGACTGTGTTTTTCTCGCGTTAAAATAGGCTATTTTTAAATAACATGGTAATTTTGAGCATTTGCAACATTTTTAACGTTTATTGTTGCAACACAAACATTCACGCCCTGAACTAAGTGGCAAATCTCTCAACAACTGTAATTAGTCTAAAATTAGACTTCTGATTTCATTATAATAGAGCATCGTGTGTAACGTTCCTTGAGTAAGCCTGTTATTAGCTATGGTCAGTCAATACATGAAAGGTGAATGGCAAAAGGTTGTCAGCAATAGTATTATTCAAATTGGCATCTACACACCATCAATCAACATGGTTGCTTGCTTTTCATACTTGTATTACGTTATTGCTACTTATTCTACTTATAAGTTTGAGTTCGAGACCGTGACATTTGAGAGATAATAATTAATAGTTCCTATGACTTTTAAATCTTAATTCGTTTAATTTTTATCTGAGGATGTTCGAAGAGAAAAACGGTTTAACATTGGATGATGAATGGATGACCTGCAAAACTAATTGGCGTAACTTCTGCATTGCAATGCAGCTATAGTTTGTACGGTATGCAAAAATACCTAATAATCACGATTTCATAACCATAAAACATATGCAAAAGACATTAAATTATGTCGTAGTCGCCAAGAAATCGGTAAAGCTAGCCCTGCTATTACCAATGATTTAAGCAATTTTTTCCCAATCACTAATAATTATACAATTTGAAATAGCTCTTAGTCGTGTATACTATCCTTCAATATGGAATTTTAATATATGAAAGTAAACTTTTTGAATCATCACTTATTCCCAAAATTAAAATAAACAAAAACCCAACGATCGATTGCTACATTTTTTGCGTAGTCTTAGTCTAATAGGAGATCTTGAAATGTCTTATCTTGACACATTATTGCCCGCTATCTTAACTATTAAAATTATATATTCTTTGGTTGTAAAAAATAAGTAGGTCAATAAAAAAGCAGCTTCCGTTTATCGCAATCAGGATGGTTTTAAAGTCGAAAAATATCCTGCAAAAACGGGGCTATTACATAAGTATTTGTAAAAAAATGCAACACAATTTATCCAAAAAAATTAAATCAGTGCATGGGGTTACATGTTAAATAGTTAAGAACAGGAAACTGAAAACAGGTTTATACTTAAAATGTCTCTATCTATTGCTTTGGATTGCCCGGGGTCGTTCGCCTATTAAGAGATCCTATGATTAATCTTTCTAATTACCCGTCGTATAGTTCGTTTGTTAGCTCTCTGATTAATAAAGTCACTGTAATCATACATAAGATTTATAATAGTACGACATAATCCTCTTACAAACAATCTTTCAAGTGCAAAATAATGCATCCACAACAACTTTCTCTTACAAACTATATCTCAACTATAAAATCATATGAAAATAAAAATTCCTCTCGACACACACCTTATATACTATATATATATATATATATATATATATATATATATATATATATATAAAATAAAACTAGGATGATCACTCATTTATGCTAAACAAATCTTAAACACATGATTATAGTCTTCCTTAATATGTATCATAATTACCTTGTCATGTAATTTAATATCCTTCCCATAAACCGTATTAAACTTATCTAAATTCAGTAAGGTTCAATTGTTACTTTGTATAATGATGATGAACAAAGAATCGAAAAATATACGGAAAGGTGGATGGATCGAACTCACAAAGAACTTGCCAATGATCATTAGCCACCTGTTAAATCGCCCAGTCATTATAATCATGAGAGAAAAACCTTGCGAAATAGCTATGCTTAGGAGAATCTGCAGGTGATGAAATTACTAAGAGTTTTCTCTCAGCTCACACAGATGATAACGCTTTGGTTAAAACAGTCCTAAACTGATTGACTGTAGATAATGCGTCAAGCACGAAAAAATTACAAAATTAAAAAGTGAAGCCTTTGCGCCAAAAAGTAAATTTGTACAGAGCAACCAATATATATATATATATATATATATATATATATATATATATATTGTAATGTCAGAGGGAGCTACCAAGGGTTCTAAGGGTTGTTTAGTAGAAGGTAGTGTATGCCAAGTAAAATGATCCATAATTTTGATCACATAATTTAAAAATGTATGTTTGCCGTACTTTACATATGCTAAAGTATTCAAAAGGGTAGTTGAAATGTAAGTGCCAAGAGGTAAATTAAAATGACTTGATGACGTGATAAAAGATGCACAGTGCTCAAGGGTTTATACTGAGTTAGAATTTAATAGGCCATTGAAAGTACATTTGCCGTCCGAAAACCGGATGCGTCTATGGATGTCCACTATCAACCACGCCGATCCAGGGTCATGTGTGATTTATTTTGGCTTTTGTTTAATTAGAATCAACTTTTGGACGAATATGTAATTTCAAAATTATAAGTAATAACAATGTCAAATGTGATTGAAGGATTGTAAAATATTTAGAACCAATACTAGAATATTATGTGAAAACTATGAAAGTGTAAAAGGACATAATTTATGGTATGTGCGACACAAACTTAGTGTTTAAATATTATTGGACGGTTTTAGTTTACGTAATTTGTAATGTAGTAGGCAAGTAATGTTATAATTATCACTTTGGAAAATAAACAAGGAGAGTTTATTTTGAATATTTTTGGTATAAAGACGTATTTCAAAGAACTGCGCTAATTTGTGTAAAGATTTTGAAGCTTAATAAACGTGTTTGATTTTGAAATAGTTTGATTATTAAAGAAGGGTAAAGAGCAGCAGCGGTACATAAATAAGTAATAGCGACGACAAGGAAGAGTAAAGATTGATATTAGTGCGACGGCGAAGCGACGAATAGTAAGATAGATTTGGAACGATATTGATAAAGGCAGAAGGCATCGGATTGGAATTGTAAGAAGGAAGAATATTTGGGATCGATTTGGATATAGATTTATAGGTAGCAGGGCATTGAGTGGTTATAAACAGGGACGAAGATTGGTTTTGATATGGATGTATATGTAGCGGGGCATTGAGTGATTTTGAATAGGACGACGATAGATTTGGATTGAGTACGGATTAAAGGCGGACGGATTAATTTGGAACAAGAGGAGCGAAATTAGGAGAACACGTAAGAGCAGTAATTGGAAGTGGAAGAGTTAACGCAGAAACTACGACGGAAGAATTAGCGCATGGGAAGTAAAATAAACGGGTATTCTAAATTCTAAAATTCGGGTCATTTATTTCAGATATTGGGTGCAACTAAAATTTAAAGAAAGATACCTAGAGGCGAGACGGAATTTCAACAAGATAGTACAACCGTGTAAAGGCGCATACGGCGACGAGGATTTTGAGCCAGCAGTAAGAGAGGCCGGAAACAAAGTATAATCCAGGTGAGTGCTGTGAAATATCTTAGAACGTCAAAAGTCATAAATTTGTGGTATTAAATTAATTTGGCACAAGGCAACGTTGATCATAAAAATTTGGCATATACAAAACTAGATTCAAAAATTAGTACTAAAACAAAAGAGAGTGCAATTTGGTTGGGCATTGCACATCTACTTACCACTGAACCCACGGTAAGTAGGTGTACACCCTGAGAATAAAGAGTTTTAAATAGTCGAGGCATCTTAATAACAATTTTGATTAAATAACCAACCAAACGTTGCAAAAGTACGGGGCGTGCAATAGGTGTTTGCACATTATAAAAAAAAAACATTGAAATTTATAAGAAGGGGCGCGCGACGAAATTAAAATAAAATAAAGTAAATAAAAGGGGGGTGGTATACAAATATATATATATATATATATATATATATATATATATAAAATAGGTAGTTTCTCGAACGGTAGTAATATATATAGATCTGTTGGTTTCTTGGGATGCACTCGTTCGTAAAATAAGAACTATAATGTCAAATTGTAACGTTTATTCTGACGTTTCGGCATGAATATTTTTGCCTTAATCATAGACTAAAATATGATGAATTTAGTTTTGTAAGGTTAAAAACAGTATAGCTAATCTACTTACATAATTACCATGACTTAAAGAACTTCTACATTTAAAAACTAATACATAAATTACAGTTATAACTTTTGACAATTATGAAAACAATAACAAATATTTACAAAAGCTAACTATGTGTACAATGCTAATTTTAGTAAAATAAAAATTATAAAAGAAAAATAGAAAGAGCTTAAATAACTAATATGAGGTTGTAAATTTTATAAAATTATTAGTTAGTGATAAGTATAACGATTGGAAATTGACTTGAAATTAGAAAAATATGAAGGAAACGTAAAAAAAAGAGGGGGGTGGTAAGATTTTAAGAACGAAATGTTTGTTTTATTAGTGGAATCTAAATTAACGGTCTGTGAAAGTGAATATTATTAAATTTATATAGCGAAGAATATACTATATTTAAGTTGTTGGTATCTTGTTTGCTGTTGAGTGGGTTAGGTTGTTGTAGAATGTGAAAGGATTCCAGGAATAGTCTTTTGTGGTAGTTGTTTTCAATGTCTAAAATTTTGGTGTCTTCGAATTTAGCAGTGTGATTTGTTGCATGTAAATGTGATGACAAAGCACAACTTAGTTTACCAAGTCTGGCATCACTTTTATGTTGAGTTATTCGATTTTTAGCCATTGTTTTGACTGACCCACATAAGTCCTATTGCAACTACATTCTACCTTATAAATAACATTACTGCATAATGTTTTTCGGTGTTATCTTTTAATTTAGTGAATAACATATCTATTGATTTTCATAAGTATAAGCTATTAGAATATCAGGTTGTTTCAAGATTTTGGTTAGTTGAGGGGTTAAATTTTGAATAAAAGGTAATTTTCTGAAATTTGTAACTAGTGGTCGGTCTATTGATGAAGTTTGTAGATTATTGGAGTATAAAACTTCTTTAAAAGAGGTTTTGGGTATGCATTGTTTAGTAAAATATATTCCAACTCTTTTAAGTTGTTTGTAAGTAAATTTGGTTCGCTAATTTTTGAATACGGTATTTTAAAGCTAATATGGTATTAAGTTTATGAATAAAAGCATGGTTAGAATGATAATTTAAGTATCTACCAGAGTCAGTAGGTTTTTGTAAATGTCAAAATATAAAGTATTTATGGGAGATCTGAGGACTAACGTATCTAGAAAAGGAATACTGAAATTAATTTCTTTTCGAAAGTGAAACCAAATTAGTATTGAAGCTATTAAAAATATATAAAGTATATTCGATCAAGTGTTCTGGAATGGAACATAAAATGTCATCTACATATTTGACTATAAAGGGCATGTCAAAATGCAGTAAACTTATGACAGATTCTAACAGATAATCCATTACAATTTGGGCAATAATGGGGATATAGGTGAACCCATAGGAGTGCCAAAGGTCTGTTGATAAAACTTAGAATTAAAAATAAAGTAAGTGTTATTAAAGATCAAATCAATAGTTGATAATAAAGAACTCAAGTTAAGGTTGCAATGTAGTTGAATAACATTCCATTTTCAGTAATAATTTTAACAAATAATTCTTTGGGGATATTGGTGAACAAAGAACGGACATCTAAAGATACAAGAATATGGTCAGTGGGTAATTGAAAATGCCTATATTTATCGATGAATGTAAACGTGTCTTTAACGTTATAGCCTTCAAGAGGAAAAGAATTTTGTAAGATTTTGAATAAAAGGTAGCAATATTATAGGTTGGAGTGTCTATACAAGAGATTATGGGTCTTAGAGGTATATTTATTTTGTGGATTTTTGGCAAACCATAATATTTGCCTGGAATACAATTATTTTAATTAAAATATCCTTTTCAATTTTGGTGATCATAGAATGTTTGTATAAGAATTTAATGTGATCATTAACTTTATTTTGAATAGTGAAAGTAGGGTCTTTTGTGAGTTTTATAGGTAGTTATATCGTCAAGTAATTGATTAGATTTGGTCAGATAATCCTGTTTGTTTAATATAACGGTGACAGAACCTTTGTCGGCTTTTGTTACATAAATGTTGGGGTTATCATTCAAGAATTTCTTGGTCTTATTGTAGATGCGAGTGTTGGTGTTATTTATTTTTATATACAGGATTTGTATAAAATTGGTAATTAAATTGGTAATTCTAGTTCGTAATATTGTTTTTTCTTCTGTTGGTTTTTTAATAGATTCAATAATTGATTCTATATTAGCTAGTAGTTTACCAATATTGATGTCTGTAGTGGACATTTCAATATTAAAATTGGGTCCTAAAGATAAGAAGTTTTTAATGTCATCGGGTATGATTTCGTTACTGTGGTTAACTAACCATTTACTGTTATCTATAAATAATTGTTTGTTGTAGAGTTGAGTTTGCTGCAAAATGTTGATCTTTTTTATGTTTCTATTTTTAACAGATATGAAGAATTTATTATAAGTAATAATTTGTTTGTAATTGAAATTGTTGAAGGTGTTAGGAGGTAAAAATTCTTGAAGATCTTTTTTAATTTGAGAGAGTGTGTTTTTCCAGAAACGAATGTCAGTATGGTTTGCCAAAAATCCACAAAATAAATATACCTCTAAGACCCATAATCTCTTGTATAGACACTCCAACCTATAATATTGCTACCTTTTTATTCAAAATCTTACAAAATTCTTTTCCTCTTGAAGGCTATAACGTTAAAGACACGTTTACATTCATCGATAAATATAGGCATTTTCAATTACCCACTGACCATATTCTTGTATCTTTAGATGTCCGTTCTTTGTTCACCAATATCCCCAAAGAATTATTTGTTAAAATTATTACTGAAAAATGGAATGTTATTCAACTACATTGCAACCTTAACTTGAGTTCTTTATTATCAACTATTGATTTGATCTTTAATAACACTTACTTTATTTTTAATTCTAAGTTTTATCAACAGACCTTTGGCACTCCTATGGGTTCACCTATATCCCCATTATTGCCCAAATTGTAATGGATTATCTGTTAGAATCTGTCATAAGTTTACTGCATTTTGACATGCCCTTTATAGTCAAATATGTAGATGACATTTTATGTTCCATTCCAGAACACTTGATCGAATATACTTTATATATTTTAATAGCTTCAATACTAATTTGGTTTTCACTTTCGAAAAGAAATTAATTTCAGTATTCCTTTTCTAGATACGTTAGTCCTCAGATCTCCCATAAATACTTTATATTTTGACATTTACAAAAACCTACTGACTCTGGTAGATACTTAAATTATCATTCTAACCATGCTTTTATTCATAAACTTAATACCATATTAGCTTTAAAATACCGTATTCAAAAATTAGCGAACCAAATTTACTTACAAACAACTTAAAAGAGTTGGAATATATTTTACTAAACAATGCATACCCAAAACCTCTTTTAAAGAAGTTTTATACTCCAATAATCTACAAACTTCATCAATAGACCGACCACTAGTTACAAATTTCAGAAAATTACCTTTATTCAAAATTTAACCCCTCAACTAACCAAAATCTTGAAACAACCTGATATTCTAATAGCTTATACTTATGAAAAATCAATAGATATGTTATTCACTAAATTAAAAGATAACACCGAAAAAACATTATGCAGTAATGTTATTTATAAGGTAGAATGTAGTTGCAATAGGACTTATGTGGGTCAGTCAAAACAATGGCTAAAAATCGAATAACTCAACATAAAAGTGATGCCAGACTTGGTAAACTAAGTTGTGCTTTGTCATCACATTTACATGCAACAAATCACACTGCTAAATTCGAAGACACCAAAATTTTAGACATTGAAAACAACTACCACAAAAGACTATTCCTGGAATCCTTTCACATTCTACAACAACCTAACCCACTCAACAGCAAACAAGATACCAACAACTTAAATATAGTATATTCTTCGCTATATAAATTTAATAATATTCACTTTCACAGACCGTTAATTTAGATTCCACTAATAAAACAAACATTTCGTTCTTAAAATCTTACCACCCTCTTTTTTACGTTTCCTTCATATTTTTCTAATTTCAAGTCAATTTCAATCGTTATACTTATCACTAACTAATAATTTTATAAAATTTACAACCTCATATTAGTTATTTAAGCTCTTTCTATTTTTCTTTTTATAATTTTTATTTTACTAAAATTAGCATTGTACACATAGTTAGCTTTTGTAAATATTTGTTATTGTTTTCATAATTGTCAAAAGTTATAACTGTAATTTATGTATTAGTTTTAAATGTAGAAGTTCTTTAAGTCATGGTAATTATGTAAGTAGATTAGCTATACTGTTTTTAACCTTACAAAACTAAATTCATCATATTTTAGTCTATGATTAAGGCAAAAATATTCATGCCGAAACGTCAGAATAAACGTTACAATTTGACATTATAGTTCTTATTTTACGAACGAGTGCATCCCAAGAAACCAACAGATCTATATATATATATATATATATATATATATATATATATATATATGTGTGGAGCACAGCACTGTACGGCTGTGAAGCCTGGACAGTAGGAGAAGCGGACAAGAAAAAGGTAGAAGCCTTTGAAATGTGGTGTTACAGGCGTATGATGAAGATATCATGGACAGACAAAGTTAAGAACGAAGAGGTACTAAAAATGGTAGAGGAAGAAAGAAATATGTGGAAAACGGTAAAAAATAGGAGAGATAGGATGATAGGCCACATACTACGGCATGAGGGAATAGTGCGGAATATATTAGAAGCAGAGATCGGAAAAAAGAGAAGAAGAGGCAGACCTAGATTAGACTACTGCACACAGATAGTAAAAGATGTAGGCTGTAGAGGTTTCAGGGAGATGTGTAGGCTAGCCCAGAATAGAAATCAATGGAGGTACGCATCCAACCAATCCCAAGATGGATAAACTAATGACGAAAAGATAACTGTGCTGAAACATGTTGATTATTATAAGTAACTACAAGAATTGGTTGGGCAATATTCTCAAATAATGTTAAGCGTGTGAAAGGATTTACTGGAAAACCATTATTTCGGCAAATGTCTAAGTGTTGGGGGATCTTGGGAGCCACAGGTTGCTTAACCTCCTTCACTGAATCTCGGTAAAATAGGGTATAAAATTAGAAAACAATAGAAAGGGAACGAGATGAATACACATACTCCCTGAAAAGAAGAAAAAGAAGAAAACCACCAAAAACGCAAAATCAAAGTAGCTGCTTATATAACCCTACATAAAAATAACTGAGTTGCAAACGAATCCGTGACTTTCAGTAAACAATGGATTCCATTACTAAAAGAAATAACAAAAGAAATAACAAATGAAAATCAAATGCCCACAATATCTAGGTAGCATTGCAAGTTTTTCCTGGGTTTTCCTTGCAATATTAACATGAAATACAGCCTGCATACATGATTTCTATTTATACATAAAATAACTAATTACATAAAAATAAGCATATTAACAATCCTTATAAAACAGCATTGGTATCTGACAAGTATAAATCCACAATAAGGTTACCTCAAAACCATATACAATCTCCGTTGAGCAGTATTGGTATCTGACAAGTGTAAACCCGCCATAGAGTCGCCTCAGATCCATATACAATCTTCATAGAACAACATTGGTATCTGACAAGTGTAAACCCGTCTTAGGGTCGCCTCAGAACCATGTTGGACCCATGTTGAAATCTACCGAAGAGGTAGCCTAAATCATAATGAATTTTCCCCCTCAAAATAAATATAAAAAACGACTACTTAAGCCTTTCAATAATGCAATCGCACACTTCTTTAATAACCATCCTCTCAATTGTATAAATAGAAACATGTTAAAAAATGTTTTCCAATTCCAAGTTATTGAATTTATATGAAATTCACCAATAAAAATTAATCAGCTGATTTCACGTTAAGCGTATTGGCCACCTAAAGAAAGCCGATCCCAGGGAGCAACACAAATTGAAGGCAATCTTTCTATTAAACTTTAAAAATTTTTGCTTAGTATACTCAAACCAAATATTTCAAACATCAATAAATCAAAGTCACCTTCAATTTATGTCATAAATGTCAAACTTGAAGTTTTTATTATAATTGTGACAACGATCCTAGGTCATGGATCGAAACGTAAATAAAGTTGATTTTAAAAACTATGAGTGGTTTAGTTACCAAAGAAGATTAACCTGAATACACATGCTGTGTGAGAATTTCAGGGAACTATGTAGGCTAGCTCAGAATATAAATAAGTGCAGGTACGTATCCAACCAGTTTTGAGACAGAAAACCTAATGGCTGCGAAATACCTGCAACTAATGTTGACTGTGCGAAAAGATAAATTGGAAAATATATTAAATCGCCAAATGGTTAAGGGTTGGGGGAACTTGGCAGCCACAGACTGCTTACCTCCCTTCACAACCATTGAAGATCGGAGAAATAGGGCATATAACTGTAAAACAATAGAAAGTGATCGAACTGCACCTAACAAGAAAGAACATCGTCTATGAGGAAAGACAACAAACATAGAATAAGAAGAAAATTGTTGAAAGCATATGTGTGGAGCACAGCACAGTATGCCTATGAAATACGGGAAGTCTGAAATGCAGACAGAAAAACGGTAGCAGCTTTTTGAAATGATGTGCTTCAGATGTATGAGGACGATAGCATGGACAGACAAAGATAATAACAAATAAGTTACAGAAATAGTAGGGGAACAAGGATATCTGGGGAAAAAGAAAAATAGTAGGGCGGAATACGTTCTAAGGCATTTTTGGGGAATAGTATGTGATATATTACAAGCAGAGATAGGAAAAAAGAGGTAGATGTAGACCTAGATCAGACAGTTATAGATGCAAACTGTGCATATTTCAGGGAAATCTGTAGGTTAGTTCAGAATAGGGAACAATGATGGTACGCGTCTAACCAGTTCTAGGACTGAAGACCTAATGATGATGATATATATATTGTAATGGATTTAAAGGGTTAAATTTGGGATTAACAATGCAATTTCAAACACCCTGTGTAAAGAGAAGAACATAATATTTACGTGCAAAATTTATTTCATCTATTTAATTTAAAGTAACAAGTATTGACATAATTTTATAATTAGGGATTAAAAGTTAATAGGTTCATAAAGAAAATCAGTTTTATAAGCCAATAGAAATTATTAATTAATTTAATTTAGTTTAATTCAACGGATTATAACGTCAGAAAACGCATCAGAGCATAAAAAATCCATAATCCCAAGGCGAAAAGCTTTCTTAACAAACAAACAGACGTTGGTTGTATAAAATACTGTGAAATGTAAGATCCGAGAAGTGTTATTTTAAAACGATCGTTAATTGAGCACACCTGCATGTTGGAAAGGTGATCTTCCGCTTATTTGTGAAGATAACGAGGCGAACTTCAAGGAAATATTGTTCAACTGTCGGTGGTTTCGCATAAACGCTAACAAAAGTTTCTTAAAGAGCAGAAGGGATAAACAATCAATAATATGCTTCCGAATGAGACGAGCATAAAAGCGTTCATTTTAGTAGGCACGTATTCGATCCACGTGGAGTCCATGAAGACGCGGGCAGATACGGCAATTTATGACGACCAATCTGTGGGGTTTGAATGTTTTTTAGAAAGTACCAGTTCCTGTGGCCAAAAAGCACATTCCACGGCAATATATATATATATATATATATATATATATAATAAAAGACAAGTTATTTGCAGTCCGCAATAAGAAATTGTGTCGAGCAATATATAAAATAAGATGTATCTGTAGACAAACTCTTATGAAGAGTTTGTTTACAGATACATCTTATTTTATATATTGTGCACCCTTTCTTTTTACAGGTAGGAATGGGTGTACAACAGAGTCTAAATAAAACTCTGGCGGGACTAGCGTCGACCGTTTGTGCTGCGGTAAATTGCAAAAGACTATATCTCAGGGGTTTAGAGAACAAAGTTAAATTTTACCCAGGCAAGATAAAGAGATGCAATTAAAACGCGACAAAAAAAATACCTCAATACAACTTATATATTGACATTTAGTTTATAACATTAATAAAAAAAATTAAATATATATGGTTATTTTCTTACAACCAAAAAAGTGTAGTTTATATATCTACACTTTCATAATTTAAATTTTGTCTCAAACTCTACTAGATAAGATATTAGAAAATCTAAATTTATTATTGTGCTTATGCACCATTTCTAGATAAACGTTAAAAGGAAATCATAAATATGCTCTGTTGTATTTAACATTAGTTAAGAGAATTTTAATTAAACATTAAAATTGAAAGTAACCAATACGCACAAATAAGGTTTCATGCAAGCTTCTCTGTTTACAACTCAATAGGTTATATAGCAAAGCAACGATAATATTAAATTAGTTAAGGTAATCGATAATAGTTAAGGTAATCGATAAATAAAGATATGACTATATTTTACATGCATAATTTTTTAGATAATTAAGATTTAAAACGTAACGCATGCAAGTCGTTCCGTCACAAAAATAAATAAGATAAACTCGTACCTGTATTCCAGATATGTGAAAGAAACGTATACTTAAATATTGAGCTTACTGCTTGTTGAGAACTATAGGATCTTCTTACGGTTTGTTGAAACGAAACACCATTGTTAATTATTCTGGTTGTTAACCTCAAACTTCTAATTTGTAAGAGCTAATCCTTGTTTGTTCCACAGCCATATGTTTAATCAACCAACATTTGATTCATTTTAGAAGGTGCATAAAACGTCAATATAACATTCTTAAACGATAAAAGATAATATTTGTAGGTAGTAAAATATATACATAGGCTTAGATAGCCTAGCATAGATAATTAAATTCTCCATCAGAGAATATTTTACAGGAGCATATATCACCTGAAGATACTTCAGGAAGGAATATGCCACAGGAAAGCATGCCATCAGAAGATATGCCACCAGAGGATATGCCACCGGAGGACCCTAGAAAATAAACGTGATACAAAAACGAAATATTGCAATACGTCAGGAGGAACAGTATAAAAATTTATCTGTAATCAGCTTACCATTCATTAATATTTTGAACGGGTTATTTAGGTAGACTTTGTCCATACTTATTTTGGTAGTATTCTAAAATAATATTTATGTATGTTAAGAAGTTTAAAAGAAAAGGTACCTTTTACATACCAGGTACGAAATCATGGCCTTAGAAAGGACATCTTTATCGGAAGACGACATGTGCTCAAAAGGACCGTTAGATATCAAGACACACGGAAATTTTGTTCTAGTTTACCGATAACCACACTTGAAAGGGGGATAAAAACAAGAAAACTATCCTGAATGCTAAATTCATATATACACCAGTTGTGTATTTATGGATATTATTCAAAGGTTATCTAATAGAAAAATTACATTTGATTTTAATTACTTATATTATATATACAAAAGAAAGAATATTAAATTAAGACTAAAGATATATGTATATAGTGTATTATTTAATAATACTAAAGGGAAATGATACACAAATCAAAACTAACTTGCGATTGTAAATGGTATTAGTATAAAATTAAGACAAAAAATGCTTTTATATTGAAGGAAATTGGACCACAATGTAACAAGGCAAGAGAAAGGTAAATTGACATATTACAATTGTTCGACATATATATATATATATATATATATATATATATATATATATGATGATATATTAATTTTTCATTTTTATTTTTATTTTTATACAAGTTATACAATTTTCTTATAACAAATTGAAGCAAAAATCATTTAAAATAAGATTTCGATTTAATTTTCATGTTAATTTAATGTTTAACCTCGTCTTAAAGCCTGTGATCAAGAATTTAAATAAAATTCGAAAATTTAGGCCTTAAAAAAGAGTTTACTTTCCTACAGCTGACCTCAAACCCATTAATAATATATCATCATATTTATACAAGGTCATTATCTCTAAACTATATTATATATATATATGTATATATATATATATATATATATATATATATTTCTATAGATTTTTAGGTTAGAACAAAGGTAGATAGGTCAGTGTTTACTAGTGTTTACCATGTATATAAAGTGCCAGAAATTAGCATTTTTCAAAGCTAGAACATATGAATTTATTACATAAGATAAGCTTTAAGATTAATTTTACTTCATATTAGCAATAGGGTAGAAATTAAGTACAGTTTTTAGATATAGAAAGCATAAGTCCATGCGTTTAAATGTATAATTATCATGTAAAGTTAGTGATAGGAAAACTTTTCATTTTGTAACATAAAAATCGATAATTGAAGAGGATGAATTGAAGTAATAGATATTTAAAGCGTAATTATTTTATTTGTGTACATAACTTAGTCTAAGAAAGAAGTCTAAGAAAGAAATATTTCCAGTAAAGTTAGCATTGTAAATACGTTCTTGGTAGTGATTTAAAAGCCTGTTAACAAATATCAAAGTTTAGTAGGAAAAATCGTTAAAAACGAACAGCAGGTGTATGTTAGATAAGGTGTTGAACGTTACAAACAGAAATGAATTAGTAATATGAAGAGAAAGACGGTATTTTTAATGAGGTAACAAAGAATGGAAGATACCATATGGTTAGTTGTCATTGACTTTGAAACGTCTGTAAGACCAAAATTTTTTTAAAGGTAAATAGGCTAAACGAAGATACAGCGTATTTGCATAAGACATTGGCTAAAAGGGAAAATGAAAAGTACGGTAGAAGGCAACGGACAGAGTAGGACTGTTAGATTGTGTGTATAAGAACGAGAAAGACGATAGTGTAGATTGGTAGGGTGGAATGGAACTTGTTAACAGCGGGGATAAAGGTAAAAAGATATGATGTACGGGTTAGACAAAGAGACAAGAAAAGCATAACAGACGTAGAAAATTGAAAAAGGGTAGAAGACAAAAAGCAGAACATTTTGAATGCAAGTTGGAGTGAGGTGATGGGATGTGCGCGCATGAGAGAGGCGTGTTTTGTATGTTTGGATTGCAGTTAGTTGTCTGAGGATTTCGACGAAGTCGACAGCCGTTGGAGACTTTTAATAAAGTTTTCGAAATAAAATGCTTGTTTGCGAGTGAAATTCCAAGATTTTTGAGAAGGTTGGAAAGCGGTTGCTAAGTTTAATGGGAATAACCGAAGGTTAATGGCTGGTTTAGCAGAATTGGACGACGGATAGATGTTGTGGTGTAAATGAGTTTGTGGGATCGGTGGACGGTTTGAGAAATGTTACCGCGAAAGCGTGTTAGGGGACAAATTTCAATAGAAATTTTAGGAACAACAGGGATCCTAGGGGAGTGTTTTATAGGAGAAATAGTGGCACCAGAGAGCCAACACCGAGACCGGGAGAACAGAGACAGAACAGCTCACCGGAGATGAGCAAGACACAGACGACTTCAAGTGTTGGGGACACTGAAAAGAGAAAACACAGAAGCTACGCAACAAATGTATGCTGAGGTAGTCGAAGGACAACCAGGGCCCAGCTGTGCAAATTGAAGCAGGCAGGATTTTTAGAAAAGGACAAACCACTAAAAATTGAAGTGTATAAATACGAACATCCGCGAGAATTTTAAAAAATTGAGGAAGAGGTAGAACCAGAAGCAGTAGAAAAGATTTGTTTGGCAGTAGTGGAAATAAAATTTTTTAATTATAATGTGGGAACGTTGCTTGATTCAGGGGCAGAGGCGAGTTTAGTATCAGAGGAATTCGTCAACAAAATTAAGGAAAAAGTTTGCGATAGGATTTTGCCAATCAAGAGGAGTCATTTGATAGCTCCAAATAAAAAGAGGTTTGCTCTAGTGAATAGCGTTGTAGTGTTGAATATTATTTACAAGGATACCGTCAGTAAGTCTGTCTGAAATCAGGGCTTGCAAATCGAGAAAGTCACGAACTAGTGATTCTTCTCGTATCTCACCAGATGAGGATTTCTTCAGACAGCATTGCCTGAGAGCTCATTTGCAAGTAATGACGTTGTTATCATTAATTTATTATTATACACTCATTAATTGTATCTTTCTTAATAAAAGGTGTCTCACATGAGAAGCTAAACAATTGTCTCAAACTGATTTTGAATGGGTATATAAAGGTGACGATTTGTTGATCCTATAAAACATACAGATCCAGCATTACCTGAAAATTTCAAAGTACAATCTAACTTCTAGAATGAAAACGAAGATAATGGCGACTCGTTATCCGAATCAGAAAAATAGTAGCTCATCCACTGAAAGCACTTATTCAGAAATCAATAGCTACCGATTTTATTCTCAATGACATCTTCATTTTCGTATAAAAGCATAGATAATTATTTTTTGTTGTGATTTTTTTACATTGAAATGTCAATATATTATACGAATGGCGATTCTCACACATTTTGTTTATTTAACACCAAATCTATAGCTCGAATATGTATGCACCCATCGAGGCGCTTGCTAATATAAATGTGGACAAGGGATTTGTCCCTCCTCCTCCCTCCCTCTAAGAACCACCTATGTATGTACTATACTAAACATTAATGTCAGTCTGTGTGCATATATTTCCATTATTTTTTTAAAGTAAAGAGATAATTATTTTAAAAAAACAATAAATTTCAATATTGGCAATTTTTCAAAATGGCGGTCAAGAACCCAAGCTGAAAAAAACATACCCTATTATTTTCATCCTTTATTATGTCGTAAGTAATTTCAACAATAAAAAAAAGGTTCCCTAAATAAAAACAACGGGGTACTGAGATTTAATTAAATTTCAATGTTTATTCCTTCACTTTTGGTAATTTCTCAAAATGGCGGCCACGAACCCAAGTACAAAAAACATATTCTTTTATTTTGATCTTTTATTATGTGGTTAGTTATTCCAACAGTAAAAAAAGGTTCGCTCAAAAGTACAACAGAATTATGAGATTCGAATAGATAATATATGGTCCTGATTTATAACTTTATAAATACGTTTAAAATTTTTTAGTCTTGAGGTGTTCATCAAGCGGCGAAAGTTAGAGCTACAGCCAAAAAAAACAATGTTTTTTGAAATTAAAGCTTGTACCATAAATGAAAACTAGAGTCTTCTTCTTTTAAAAATGAAACGTCACATACTCGAAATTTTTATTCATCACTACACTGCGATTGGTTTCTGACTTTTGTAACGCCCTGCGCGGTTCGTACTAGAATTAGACGAAAGTCTTCTATTTGGTATACAAAAATGATTAAATAAATCAATATCAAAGTTAAGTTGCCATTTTAAAGAGTAATTATAGGCTTCTCATGCGGAAGCATCATTAGCATCCAAAATTAAATGATTAAAAGATTAAAATTAAAAGATTTGATATAAATCACTAATATAAGAAGGTAGCTCATGCAAATTTTCTACTCTGCTTGCAGTAAAACTTCTACATTGATAGGTTTAATATGAATATTCAAACTTGCATTTTAATTACCGAGCGATCATCTTGAATGCCGACTTTCGTGAAGACTCTGACAAAGCTATAAAAAGAGACGTGATTACTTTTTTAGATATAGTATATTCATGTATAAACCATGAAATTTGTTTGGTTCTTCTAATTTTCCCTTGAATGACATAATGAGGTTGTACTCCTTCCAAATCCAAATTTCTTTTTCTACGCTTAACAACTGCCCAGGTTTTTCAATATGGGTAATTGTATAAAACTGTGGTTGGCTCGCACTAATCTTGTTATACGATTTAAGATTCTTCTTAATCTTCTTTTTTGACAACGATCCTAGGTCATGAATCGAAACGTAAATAAAGATGATTTTAAAAAGCTATGAGTGGTTTCATTCCCAAAGAAGATTAAGAAGAATGCTAAACAAACCACAACAAACATACAGGGAGTATATACGATTTAAGAAACGGAAAAGTTTTGCGAACATTTCAAAAAGTGTATATCCTTCTAGAGTTACGCTATTCTTTTTGAAGCTTTATTGTACAACCTCGTGTCCTACTTGCGGCGACGTTATACTAGCTAATTGATATTACGATGTAATGTTCTAGGAATATTATGTAGAATTAGTTACGTTCATTTTCTCGCTCTATTTGTATACTTCAGTACAATTTTTCGATAAATAGATATTGCATTACCACTATACCAAATTGCTTGCGTTCATTTTCTGCTTCAAAATAATTGAGTACTCTTAAAAATAAATTTCTTTCACGGTACCACTAATTTTCGAATATTCTAAATATGATCTAGTCAGTTCAACCCATTCCTTAACGTACTACCCATTGGAAATTCTTCTTTGCTTTCACACACAGCTATGGATAAACGACAAATAAGTTGCGAGGTAGAAAGTGTTTGAATGTGTACGATGATACTCATAATTTAGTGCAATAGTTTTCAAAGTGACAGTATGCCGTTAACAAAGCTAAGATAAGCGAAGACTAGATGAGTATTAAAGATAAATTGTTTGATCAGTTTCTCAAACTTACGTTATGTCCAGCGTCGTATTTACCTAACGGCGTACCCGGCGATACGCCCGGGGCCTCGGCCTAAGGGGGCCCCACCTTGCAAAATTTTTTTATATATCCTGTGATCCATTAAATTTTTTTACATTTTAACAGCTTTAGCTTCTAAACGGCGAAAGATAAAAATTAACCTAATTTTCTAGATACAAACAAACATGACATTTTTTGACAATTTTTTAATGTTGTTTAAAAAGTTCTGAAAGAATAGTCACACAGCTATCCAATGGCATCTTAAAGTTCATTAAAGTCGGATTACAAATGACGAGTTGTACATTTTTAAAGAGTGAGATGAAAAATAAACATCCATTACCGGAACAAGCTAATTAATAATTTGCTTATCTATTTAAAAGAAAGTAGACTTTGGAAATGTCATGAAAATGTAGGGTAGCAAATTATGAATTAGGTATTGTTCTGGTATTGGTTTCTTATTTTTCATCCCTCTCTTTAAGAATGAATTACTCTGTCGTTTGTATACTGATTTCAAAAAAACCGTACTCCATTGCTGGATAGTTGAAAGACGATGCTTTTAGGATTTTAAAAAATACTGAACGAGATACGTTTCGGTCTTGGGAGCGGTCTTTTTAAAAAACTTCTTCCAAAACTTGTAACAGTTTTTATTTAGTTAAACAAATTACAATTAAATTTTGACAAACTGGATTGATTTATGCTAAGTCGAAAATCAAATAATAATTGGAGTTTAATAAGGGCGAGTAGCCTAATGTTAAAGCTGAAAAAATCAAGACTGACTGATGGTCTTGGGGCTTCCGGGGTATTTATGTTGTTCCTGCCCCTTACATGTCTGTGGGAACTTGCAGAGCTCATGTCTGCTTATTTCTTAATTCTATTCATTATACAATGTAACAATCTTAATTTCTAAGTAATCGCGGTTTCTTAACCGTCTGTGACCTGCATCTGCAGTATCACTCACTGTCTGGAATACAATGTATTGCATCCGTTCCCACAACTTGCTTGTGAACTTTCAATAACCTTTCTGTATTTATTATCCTTGAAATACAAAGTTGCGTTTAACTTAAGTTTCTTTAATAATTTTTAATAATTCCTAATAAATTCTATTTTGTTATTCATATACAGACTGGGGGATACGTAACTCCTCCCAACGTAAATGAAAAATTAAGATTTTCTTTGCTTAAGTTTTTTAAAATTCATTGTTTAAAATTCAATGTTCCTAAGGGTACATTTGTTACTTCTTTATTTACTTTTGTTTCCTTATGTCTAAAATTGCTTTCTTTATTCTTATATTTAAGATTAATTTTGTGAAATACATACATGATTAATAAAATAATTAAAATGATTACTACAATTGTCCAAACGCTTATATTATCGTAGTGTAATTTCGGCACTTTTAACTCACTCAAGTGTTTTTTATAATTGTCCATTAGTTTTATGGCGTGGTTGAGATCGTCCAAGTCTAGGTGTTCTAGTTACATGGGTTTTTGACTATTTCTTTGTCGGGGGGGTGTGTTATTTCGAATTGTAGTTCCGGTGAATTGGCGAATTTTTTGGTTTCTGCGGGGTCTTGATAAACTCTGATGATTTCGTTCTTCAATTTTAAATAAGTCTTCTTTAAGGGTGATTACTTTGCTTCCGGTTAGTGCTAAATTGTTCTCGTCTTGATTGATATGTGGTATTGCTATTACTTCTGTTAAAAATACAGTAATCCATTTGTTTTCGGTAATTTTCTGAATCTTCATATTGATGATTTGTACGGGTTTTGCTTCACTGTTGTCGTAATGGTTTGAAAATCTTAGTAAATCTATTTGCGTCGGTATTCTTATTGCGGGTTGTGGTGATACGTTCCTTGTCGTTACTTAATTTGTCTTTTACCTTATCGTAAGTTACTTTTAGTTTTTATTTATGGTCTTTAGCAAAGTGTTGATATACTTCCTTGTTGTAGTGTACGCAGTAGGGATTGCGGGAATCTGAATGTCCTAATGTTAATTCTAAAGGTGTAAAATTTGTCAATGAGTGGATCGTATTGTTGTAGGCGATTAGTGCGTATGACATTAAATTGGTGATATGCTCCTTCTTGTAAGTTAATCTTAGTAATCTGATTTATTTATTTTATGGAGTTCTAAGGTGTTTTGTATCGCTTCGTTTTTAAATTCTCTGACGTTATCTAAAGTTACTGTTTCGGGTGTGCTTATAAAATGTATAGTATTGTAAAAATCCTTGTGTTAATGCTATTTTTAAAGGTGACGCGTATTGCTTGGCATATTTTAGTGAATGCATCTATAATGGTTAAAAAGTTTTGTGCTTTTACTACTAGAGTGTCGGCATAAAATTTTTGAAAAGGTTTGTCAGATGTTGTAGTTAACATTAAGGGTATTTTTGAGGGTGTTCTGTCGTATTTTGCTTTGTCGCATAGTTCACATTGGTTGATAAAGTCTGTGGTTAACTCTTTCATATCTCTAAAATAATATCGTCTTATAAGTTGCTTTAATGTTTCATTGATTCCACGATGGTTGGCTTTGCTTTTGTGTTGATTTCTAATTACGTCGTTTATTTCGTCAGGGTCGTCTAAGGTTATTAATTTTCTTGTGCATCTGATAAGTTCAGAGCCATAGTTATTACATAGTTAAATGTATAATTTTGAAAACCGTTTATATAAATGTTCGGTGTTGAAATAAAGGTGTATTCTTCTAGAATTTTAATTATTTGTTCCTTGTCGTCGTCTTTGGTTGTTTGGACTTGGTATATTTTCTTATTATCTATTTTTGTATATTTTACGGGATTGGGGTTTGTTAAAACTTCGGTAATTATAAAATGATTAGGTTTTATATCGATCGTTTCGTTTAAAATTTTAATTGTGGTTTTTGGCTCAGTGTCGAATGTATGGTGTCTATCTCTTCTGGGTCTTTTCTTACTTCTGTCTCGTCTACATTACCTATAATTGATTCTGTTTCTAGTGCGTTGAGCTGTATTCTGCTTAGGGCGTCTGCGTTATTATTACAAATTCCTTTTTTGTATATAATTTCGTAATCGCACTCTTCTAGTCTGTTTCTCCATCGTTGTAATTTTGAGTTTGGTTCTTTAAGTTTACATAATCATACTAATGGTCTATGGTCGGTGTATATATAAAATTTTCTTCCATAAATGTACGGTCTAAAATATTTTGTTGCCCAAATTATGGCTAATAATTCTTTCTCTAGTATACTGTATTTCTGTTCAGCCTCGTTTAGGGTTCTAGATGCGTAGCTGATTGGTTTATCGCTACTTACTTTTCCTTGGCTCAATACTGCGCCTAGTGCTACGTTTGATGCGTCTGTTGTTAATATAAATGGTGTTGAAGAGTCTGGGTATTCTAATACAGGGTGATTCGTGAGTATACCTTTAATTTTGTCTACGGCTTTAATGAATTCTGGGGTGTGTACAATTCTATTTCCTTTTCTTAAACAATTTGTCAGGGGCTTGGTTATCTGTGCGTAACCTATAATGAATTTGCAGTAATAACCACTAAGTCCTAAAAATTGTTTGATTTCTTTGTTCGTTTTTGGTATGGGGTAATTTAGTCCTGCCTTCGTTTTATCGGGGTTTGGCATTATTCCTTGAGGGGTTATTATATGTCCTAAAAATGATACTTCTTTCTGTAAAAATTCGCTCTTGTCTAGTTGTACTTTAAAATGTGCTCTTCTTAGTCTTTCAAATACTTCTCTTAGTCTTTGTGTGTGTTCTATTAGTGATGTGGAATATACTATGATGTCGTCTAGGTATACAAAACATTTCTCGGTGTGTATTCCTTGTAATATGTTGTCCATGACTCGTTGAAAAGTGGCCGTGCATTTTTCAGTCCAAATGGCATTCGTTTAAATGCGTAGTGTCCTCTAGGTGTGCTAAATGCGGTTTTCGCAATCTTTCTTGTCCATTTCTACTTGGTGGTACCCTGATGCAAGGCCTAATGTTGAAAAACATAAACACTTCCCTAGTTTGTCTAAAATCTCGGTGCTATTGGGTAGTGGGTATTTGTCATCTACCGTTCTTCCGTTTAGTTTTCTGTAATCTATTGCCATTCGATATTTTCGTTTGCCTAAAGCGTCTAATTTCTTCACTATTAATACAGGGCTGATCCATGGTGAGTTGGAGTGTTGTATGATATCTTGTTCTAATAAATCTGCTACTTGTCTATCAGCTTCTTCTTGGCTTGCTTGAGGTAGTGTGTATGCCTTTGTAAAAATTGGCTTGTTGTCTGTTGGTTCTATATTGTATTTGACTGTATTGGTAAAGGTTAAGGGTATTCCTTCGCAATGGAATATATTGCGGCATTCAAAACATAAGTTTTTAATTGTTCTCTCCTCTTCTTTTTTAATGTCGGTATTGAAGCGAATGTTACTTAAATTTTCTCTTAATATCTGGTCGTGTTTTATGAGGTTGTAATCGTCTTCTAGATTTTCGTTTATTTCCATTTCGTTAAAAATTTAATTCTTCTACGTTTGTTGGCGATAGTTCTACGGGTAGTTATTTGAGTTTAGGATTGTTGTAGTGGCGTAATTATCCTTTATTTGTACTAGTGCTGTAGGGGTTTGTTACGCTTCCTTCCTGTCAGCGTACTTAAATTGCGTCGTTCTTTGGATCGCCGTTTGTATAAATTGAATACTTCAGAATAGTTTCAGATTTGTATGCAATTTAACTCGTGTGTATTAAGTTAAAGATAGATTAATTGAAGACTGATTTTCATTAATAAATTCCGTTACTATTCTTAAATCCTTCATCAACATACTATCTATTTTACCTGATCATCATAAGCCGCTTTACCATAATTTTTAACTCAAATCTAGTTGCTTGAAACGTAAAGTTTATGTTATAATTATAGTCAGTACCTTGTTTTAGGCATCTGTTATCTGGTTATACAGTACGACCGCGTATAATTGATTCTAGATTACTTCCATCTAAAGACTCTTTGAAATAATGAATCCTACTTCACCGATAAAGCTTGTTTCGAAGTGCTTATCACCTTCGTATGTTTGATAACACAGGAAGGAATGTAAATTGGTGCTATTAAACAAGTTAATTTTATTCTTTTCTGCATACGGCAAGAGCAATTGTCGATTTCGCTCTGTGAAAAATTTTCGAGTACACGCTGTGTGGTGAGTATTTTGTTGAAAAAAAAGTACTTTTCGACGTCAATAAATTAATTCCTACCTGTACTTATTATAGTTCCTTCCGGGGGATAGAACCGCCTGTTGCTTGGCCTTGGTTGATAAGGCGTTTGCACGTTTCTTTGTGGAGGGAATACACGGTTTACGGAATCCCCAGTCCATCTGCTCCGCCCTGCCTTAGAGAGGGTGCAATCGAACACCTACACCGTGGACTCACGTGGTGAGTGTTTATTCACTATTTTGTATAGGACAGCTGTAGAATTATTCAAACAGTATATTTACCAGTTTTATTAGATGACTAAACTTGGTAGTTTTGGAATGCTTGTAGTTGTGCGAGCGGATACTTACTTATTATTAATATTGTAATCTGTGACGACTTCTTTTTGGGGGGACAACTTGATGTAGTTAAGTTTATACTTACGACAATTTTGAGTATTAATATTGTATTTACTGTGGCCAATTTGTCTATTTAATTGTATATTTAAGTGTAGATTTATCATGATTATTTGGAGCTGTTGGTTTTAGTGTGGTAATGTTGCATTTTTTTGTTTTGGTTGATTATTAATATTGAGGGAGTAACCTAAAACTGCAGCTCGCCATTTAAAAAAAAAGATTTCTCTTGGGTTTTTTTTGCTGATATTTGTATTTAGTATTTTGTATTTGGTTACTTTGCATTCTAAGGTTAATTAGATCGCGGATAAAACATTTGATGTTTCCTTGTTCTCCGAAATATGCTATCAATATGCGTTTAAAGTCCTGGCATTCTTCTAAATCGTCTCGTCTGGCTATTAGCGTTGGTGCTCTTCCGGTCAGTTTACTTATTATTAGGCGTAAAAGTAGAACATTTCTTTCGTTATCTCCTAGTTTGTAAAGGTTTTCAAAAATATTTCACACGCGGTAATGAAGTTGTTGTGGAGAGCTTGGTCCCCGCTGAATTGAGGTATGCTTTCGAGGTAAATTTTCTTATCTGAACTATTGTAAAGGGTTGCTTTCGCTTTTAATTAATGTCAAGGTTTTGTATAAATTAAGATTTATTTCGCGGTTTGGTCTATTACTTTTCAGTTTGGATTGTATTGGTTTATTTAAAAAATCACTTTTCTTATATTTTATACGTAGTTATACGGTGTTATAATTAAATTGCGGGATTTGCGCTTGGTAATGTCTGTTTAATTGCTGTAGTCTTGAATTTGTATATTTTTATATGTGGTGGATGTTATCGTTGTCGCGAGTTTTAATTTTCTGAAAGGTTTTTATGTGGTTAATAATTCCTTGCAATAATTTATGTTATATTTTGTACGTTTTGCGCCAGTTACGGTTTTATTTATTTCAGTCCTGCTGATTAATCGAGAGTGCTTTAATTATCTCGTCTCCGTAAGTGTTATATTGATAAGTGCATAAAATGCTTCCTTTTAATTGTATTGTCTAGCTACTTTCAATGTTTAATTATAGAGTTGCTTTGTTCAATGTTTCCTTTATAATTTATTCATTAAAATTGTTTGAATATAAAGTTTTAGGTTCCTGTAAGGTTTGTTTTCAGTGTAGGTGATAAATTTAAATAAATTGCGTAATGCTTTTGTATAACTAGATACTCTCATACTGAAAAATATTTAATTATACTTCATAAAGTTGTGAATAAGTTTTTCATTCACTGATGGTTTCCGATATAAGAATCGTGTTAGAGATTTGCACGTTGCTGAGTTAATTTTATTAATAGATTGCAAAGATGTTTTTACAATTATACACTAGGTGTTTAATTATAGCAATTGATAAAGGTTAAACTTTGAATACTCGTTTCTATAATTAATTGTTTATAAGAATTGCGTTTTGTACATTAAGCTTTCGGTGATAAAATGGTAAAATTAATTGCGTTTTATTTTTATGTTGTAGACTTGCTGAATTGAATTCGTTCTGTTATGTTTTAATAATAATTCGTAATAATTGTTTGTACCAATAATTGCGTATATAAATGTGTCTTTTTGGTTTTCTTGTTTAAAAAATTAATTCTCTTGTTTCAAGAATAAGTTGTCGTATTTAAAAATAATTTCTCTTAATAGATAAGTAAATTATTTTCATAAAATGGCATAAATTGCAATAATAAAAAAAATCTGTACATACATAAAATAATAAAAAATTTTCTTCTACTAGCTAATATCAATAAATTTGTAAAAAGAATAATTGGTTTAGGAAAATGAACTTACATAATTTTCATCGTCCTTTTCATTTGTTTTCTGGCTGTGGGGTTGATCGATTTTTGTACCTCGTCCACGCTTGTTTCTTTGGGCTTGATCGATTCTTGTACCTTGTCCAAATTTGTTTGGTTGGGTTCGGTCGATTCTTGTACCTCGTCCAACTTTGTTTGGGTTCTTCAAGATTGGGAATTGAAATTATTGTTCACCAGTTCTCCGATTTTTGGATTCGTAGTGTCTTTTTGGAAACTACCGACTGATCCAGTTACGTTTCGGGTCTTGGGAGCGGTCTTTTTAAAAACTTCTTCCAAAACTTGTAACAATTTTTATTTGGTTAAACAGAAATTACAATTGAATTTTGACAAACTGGATTGATTTATACTAAGTCGAAAATTAAATAATAATTGGAGTTTAATAAGGGCGAGTAGCCTAAGCAAACGGCATTGTTAAAGCTGAAATACTCAAGACTAACTGATTTATCGGCCTTTGGTTCTCCGGCTTTAGTGGATCTTTTTCCTTCTTGAGTATGGTAACTATTATTGAAGTCTTCCATCTTGGGTATGGTGACTATTATTGAAGTCTTCCACGTCTTTGAATTTTTTCCCGATGTATTATTTTGGCAAATGTTTTTGATATTCCGCTTACTAGAGTTGGAGGGGCATGGACTAGTGCTTCGTTTAGAATTGTGTTTTTGCTCGGAGCTTTCCTTCTCGGTAGTTATTTTATCATGCCCTGCATCCTTTCCTGCGGCCAGATATTTTCTTTTGAGACCACGATGTGTGCTCTTTGGTGGATCTTACTGTGTTTCTTCAGTAGATTGGCTGTTTGTGTGGGGGTTGGGCTCGTGTTCGTAAACTACTCTTGTAGGTATTGTGCCATGTTCTCGGCCTTTTCCACATCTGAGAAAGCCCATTTACCATTGTGGAAGATGGCATGATTTTCTGCCTTCTCTTTGCGAAAGGTTCTGGCCATTTGCCATAGTTTCTGCGTGTATGAGTTGTTTTCTCTCTCTATGTCGTCTATTGTTTTTTCCCATCGTTGTTCTCTCTCTTTTTCAATCATTCTTCTTGCTGCCTTTATTGCTATGTTTAATTCTGTTTTGTCCTGCGTTGCTCTTGTTCTGATAAACGTTTGATTCGCTTTATACTTTTGTCTTAAAATTTTCTTCTCCTCTTGAGTAAGGTGTAGATCTGACTCGTTTCTCTTGCGTCTTTTTGTCGAACTTTCAATACCTTTTTAGATTTTGATGGTTAGTTCCTCTATCTCGTCGTCCACTGTTTCTCCTCCTGCATGCTTGTAGCCGTCATGATTTGTTTGTATTTGGTCTAGTTAGCGGATTTATCAGCTCTTCGCGTTTTGTTAGTCTGTTTGTTTGTAGAATTACTGCCAAATGATCCGATTCTAGGTCATGATTGGTACCAATTTCTGTTTTTCTATTTATGTTTTTAGTCAGAAATAGGCCGATGGTGCTGTGGCATCCGTCTGTCCCATACCTTGTTGAGGAAGTGAGTGTTTCGATTTTGGTGCCCGTGTCTCTACTTATCTTTAGGATCTTTTTGCCTCTGGAGTCTGTACTTATGTAGCCCCAGTCTGTGTGTTTTGCGTTGAAATCTCCTACTATGATCTGTGGTAGTTTTGTGTTTTTGAGGTGTTCCCCTAATTCTGTGAATGGTAGCGGTCTATTAGAAGGGAGATAGAGAGCCATTACTTGGCATTTGGTATTTTCGACCTCTGTCTCTATTGCTGTGTACTCCAGTTCTTCGAGTTTCTGAAATTCTAATTGCCTTGCGCATAGGGAGTTCTTAATATAAATTGCAGTTCCACCCCCTCTGCCGTCTTTTCGGTCTTTCCTGTGTAGCATGTATGCCGCAGTCCCGCAATTTTTATGGAAAGGCTTGAGATGCGTCTCCGTGATTAAAGCCACGTGGATCTTCTGTTCTGTCAGAAACATTTGAAGCTTAAATTTTCTGCGCGCTAGCCCATTAGCGTTTCAGTTTAGTATATTTAGCGTCTCGTGTGACATTTTCTTGGATGGTTTATATTCTATTTCTAATGTGATTAATTATTTTCGGAAGGAGTTCTTTAAAGACTATGTTGCGTATCTCGCTGATGAGGGATTGGTGCTGGGCAGTGGGGGTTTCCTGTTGGTTCTCGTAGGAGCTGGTTCATTGCGCGTATGAGACCCTTTTTGGTATTTTGCTCGGCGATATTGGTTTTGTCTTTTTCGGTTCTTTTTAGCCCTTTTTTCCTCTGCATTGAGTCTTAAGTTTTCTGGTCTCGCTGGACATTCTTTATGCGATGCCGGTCTATCTGCTCCGCAGTTGATGCAATTCGGCTTGTGGCTGGTGTCTATTGAACATGCTCTACTCGTGTGAACTCCCACGAACTTCACACACACTGATCTATTGTTACATCTGTAACTTACGTGTCCAAATTGTTGGTACCTAAAGCATTGGGTTTGGACGGTGGGTCTTCTTTTGGGCTCTATTTGAACCTTCATATAGTTTAGGTTCCCAACGTTAACAATTTGTTTTCCCTTTTCGTCTCTTGTCGTGTGGACCATCATTAGCGGGAACTGCTTGGTCTTATTTCCCATTCTTTTTGCGCTTGTTACAGGAATGCTCTTTTCCTGTAGCTCCTGGCACATTTCTGCTACGGAAATTCCTGTTGGGACTCCTCTAATCACTACTCTAAGCTCTTTTTCGGTTTTTAATTGAAAACTATGGTGTTCAACGTCGTTTATGGTTAATGCTGCGCGTAGTGCACGGAAATGAGATTCCCCCTCCGTGAAGATTTTCATCGCACCTTGACTGAGGTGTCCCTTGATCAGGATGTCCATTTCGGCTGCAATTCCTTTTACTTGTCCGAAGGCTTCTTGTTTATTCACTACAATCGGTGGTGGTGTGCGAGCTTCGTTTTTGGTTTTTTTCTGTGCCTTTCATTGGGTGAGGTTCTTAAGACGACTAGAGCCATTGTGCTAATGTATGTATTTATAAACATACCAGAAGATGCACTTATAAAGGAAAAAATACAATTAAAGTGCAAGTGACCGCTTAAGTTCCTCAGAAGACTTTACAGTCCTATCTATAATAACATTTTTATCAATAATTTCAGACAAGATTCTCTCTATAGATAAAATGATCAAAGTGGCAAAAAGGTCTTGGTGGCAACAACTGCATTAATTAAATTTGATGAAGGGCTAGCCACCCTTTATCCATAAATAAAAAGAAAATAAAAAAAAGAAGTTGGTTTTAAGCGTTGGTTTTTAGACATATGTCAAAAATATATGTGACCGTTTGGCTTGTAAAAAGCAAATAAAACTATTGTAAATAAAAGAACCACAGGATACTAAAGAAAGTTCACAAACTGTACTACATATATTTAATTCTGTTTATTTTGAATATAGTTTTTAAAGCGACACGTCCGCACAACAATTGCGTGTTTCATTGCGGACAGCTTACGAAGTTGGGATCCAACAGGTCTTGTCCCAACTGTTACTTCAGCCGATTTTTTATAATTTTAAATTTAAAAGAAAACTCACTCGCAAGTAACTTGCGTGTCAGGTAACATTAGAATGTATTTGAAAGCCAAATATGAATTATTAAGAAGACATGACAGAGACGACAGCTGGAACAGAACCTCTTATGTTCAATGTAACAGTTTCGATTTAATTCGATAGACTTTGCAAGTAAATGGCTGTGAATTCGGCCCGAAAGAATTTGCTCAAACCTCTTTTCATCCTCCGAGTCCTTAACTGAGAGCAGGTACAGAATGAACCCGCGCATTGTCAAGTGTAGAAAGTTTAAAATACCTTTTTGAATTCAGGACATCATAAAAAGAAGCAAACTGCTTTAACTCATTAAACAATTAATCTTTTCAATTACAGCAGATTCAGACAAATCATTTAATATGTTAGGCAGTAACTCATCAAAATTTAATTTTTCCATAATTTCAAACTGTTGTGCCAACCAAGAAATATTGATTACCAAATTCCTATTTGGTACAAAACTTCTTTCATACTTACTACAGCGCTGTCAAATATTTCAAAAAAGGAAAGTTTATGTACATGAAAAAAGCTTAAGTTGGAAGCTACGTCAGCAGTCTTCTCAGAAAAAAATTGTTTCTGTTGAAATTTGCTTTTTTGGAAATTCTTCTTTCATTTCAAGAAGCTCATTTTGACAAAGCCTTCTTGTTAATCATTTCAGCAAAACGTTTGGTCTCTTTGTGCAAGATTTTGAACTGTTTGTCATTCCGTTTGTTCTCAATCTCTTTAATCGTAGTTTGTACGAAATTTCAAACTTAAAAATAATCAAATTCTTTTTTGTTTCGAAAAAGCTGATACCGGTGACGTTATATAAAACAAATCCTAAAGAACAATGGCTGCAAAAAAGATTTTTAAATTGATGTCATTGCTGTACTACCCTTCGAGTAGTAAATTTAGTGTTACAGGCAAAATTACCCTCAATCATTGTTGACAAAAGTATAAGAAAAGTAAAAATTTTGATTTCTCTGGCTTATTATCGTTTAAATCAAAAATTGCCTTTAGAGCTTTATGTTTGCTTCATCAGCGTGTCGCGCATATTTTTCGAAGGGCATACAGTTAATTATGGCATGAATGTCTTTTGTCCGCTTGTTCTCTACACAAATTCATTCTCTTGCGGAATTGAGATTAAAAACAGCAGATTTTTGCGCTAGCCCAAATGGATTCTGCGAAAGAGAGTTCACCATAGTGCAGTATGTCATGACCAAGTTTAAAACATGGCCCATGCAATGGATATAAATTAGTGAAGGGTTTCCTGTTTTATTCTAGCCCCGCAGATTTTTATAAATATCGCTCTTATTGCCCACAGTGTCAAAAAAGTAAGCCTATGTGTTCAATAAAGACAATTCAGATTTTATTAGGTCAAACAAAACTTGTCCAGTTGAGTCGTCGACAACGATTAGATTTAAAAGTCTTTCATAGACAGTGTCATTTTTACATATCTGACACACAAGGCTAACTGATCCATCACTGAAACATCTTGGGTCCTATCCAGCATGATACTGAAACTTCTACTTTCCTTCAAATCCAGGGCCAGATTTAGAGTTTTTGTGGCCCCCGGCGGAATATTGAAGTGAGGCCCCTCCATATTTAATTATATTCCCAGGATAAAGAACGTTTATATTTTAATATGTAAATTAGAAATGTTCTCTTTTTGCTTGCTTGTTCAGTCAAGAGGTTTGTTCTGTTTATAAGTAATCAAAAACTATTTATTACTCACGCGTATAAAACTTATTGATGTAAACTCCAAAGCTGTTGGTATGATAGATGTAATAGAACACACACTATATACATATTCAATCAATAACCAAATTCTCAGTAATTTTGTTGCTCATAAGAATAATGCTCTATCAAGAATGTGACTGTGTCTACTGCAGTGGTGGAATGGAGAAAAGGAGTAGAGGGGGGAATACCCCTCAAACCATTCGCTTTCCTACAACTGTCAGTGAATAATTGCCAATTTCATCCCCAAATAATTACCTAAGACTTTTTAAAATTCTGAAGTACCTAACGACTGAGTTGTATTACATTCAACTGTAATTATTCAATTCTCTCCGTGTATATGCTGCCTTTTTAAAAATTCAACGTACCTTTTTCGCCAAAAGAGGCTCAAAGTGAGGCCCCCTCCGACCGAGGCCTCCGGCGACCGCCGTGTCCGCCGTTAGGTAAATACGGCACTGTTCAAATCATTAAATATCTGATGTTGAACATTAAGACCCAATTATAGTTGTCAATTTATTAATAAATCTTTTTGATAGAAACGTTATTAGAGATCCACGTCCTTTTGCATTGCGTTTTTCTTTCCGCTGTTTAGTCATTTGAGGTGATTCTTTAAAATTGGATCATGATCAGTCATGAGCAATGTTATTTCTAAAAATTGATACGACTACCTTTTATTTGAAACAAATATAGACTTTTCAAATTACTACCTCTAAATGACAAATCTCGTCGAACTAAGAATAGTGTAATATCTATGACTTAATATAACATCTCTGCACATTCCTATTTCCTTGCTGTGCTTATTAACAAGGTTTTGATTAATCAAATCTTCAACGGTACGATCTTCACGAAGAAGTATAGCAACTGATGTTGCCAATTGCTGACTTTATAACATTTCATGTCTCCCCACATTTATATAAATACTTTTGAAATCAATTATACGCCAACGCAAAATAATTACGCTGACGATGCATCTCTAAAGGATATACAATTAGCACAGAAAAGTTTTTGTACGTTGTTTGAATATGGAAAACCATTTTATTTGAATCTTTTGATCACCTGAAAATGTTCTATAGTACATTTTATTCGTGTTAAAAGCCTCTCTATGGCTCTTGAAAACAGTGGGTTGTATTGGATGGCGTTTTCCAAAAGCTTTTTCTACGTTTATGGAATCATTTTCATGAGATAGTATAAAGCTAAGAAGGTCTCTGGCCACCAAAGAAACATTACTATTGTCTTCGTCTGATTCTCGCCCCTCCCCAACCCCATCCTTTTTCTCCTCCTTATCTTCTCCGTCTTGTTTGTTGTCTTTACATCTTCTTCATTTTGATACATGCCCTCTTTAAATTTGCCACTTGTAAATTCTTCTGAATTACAGCCACCACTTGCAATTCCTGCAAAAATAAAAAGCTAAAAACTATAATAAAAACAATTGGATAGCGAATTAATTGTTCTGAGAATCCCGATATAGCACCCTCAACTATAATTATTTGATATTTAAGTTGATTGAATTATACAATAACAACTCCTTGCTTTCCTTACAAACCACTCAACCAAAACTTCGATGTAACAGAGCTACATGTAATAGTTGGACACATTATTAAGTAACAAATACACAAAGAGTTTTGCTCTACGTTTTAACAGTATCGCTGTTACAACTTTGTTAACAATTTTATTTTCCTGCAACCCCAATTGATTCCAGTGTGAAAAATTAAGCTCTCCTATTTAAGGAAGTGCAGTTGTAATAACAAATTCAAACCAATAGGTGAAAAATTACATGTTAGTACAAACTGCTTTTCTTTTGAGTAATTATTTAACTTATTTGAATCTGCGTCTACTTTCGATTCTTGTAATTTTTGTAAAATATCAGCAACACTGACAGTACTCTCAGCCTGCGAAATGCTTGAACAAATGGACAACTCATTCAGCGGTTTAAAAAACTCTGTCACTTTGGGAATATTTCTTAAAGATTTCTCCTTTACTTTTCTTAAGTGCCTTTTTAAAGAACCACCTTTATAAGCTCGTGATTACGAAATTTTTGTAGATAATTTTGTAAGCTCCACAAAGGAAGGAAGCAAACAAACGTACCTATACATATTATTAAATTTATCAGGATTCACGACAATATTAACCAAGTATTAATTACTCAAACGTGTGCGGTCGACTGAACCTGGGGAAGACATGACTACGATATGTTATATCTCACGTGTCAGTAGCCGGTAGTGAGTAATACATTTTTGAAACTCTGAGACGGGATGTCGTGGTCGGTGCGAAGACAAAGGGTACCATTGGCGTTGTCGATTTCTTAGAACTCTTAAACATACTTTTTAAAATTGAACAATCACACACAAAAAAATCTATTCTTATAGTGAAGTTACCACTGTTCTTAAAATAATAATCTTAATCAAAGGAAATGTTCTCTTGCTTTAAGAAACTTTTCTCGAAACAAGTTCATTCAAATGCTTTATTAAAAACTGCGATAAGTTTAAATTTTATACTTGAATTAAGTTACTTGTGATCAATTTAAGGAAATTACGTTCTTAAACTGAAAAAATCCTGATCACTTAGTTTAATTACAACGCAGAAATTGATTTTAGAATATAATGTTCTTAATTGAAATGACTGTTTTTAGGTATTCTTGGGGTAAGTGTACCATCTTTCATATTCCTAAGTTAAGTACAATAGTGTATTCGTTTGGTAGAATGTACCCTCTTCCTTTCAAATTCGTCGTATAATCGTGTTCATTCCTGATTGTATACGTGCTATGTCGTTGAAAATGTTTTATGTAGTGTTCAGTTTTATATGAAATATGGAGAGTGTTGAGAGTGTTGACATTAAAACAATTTTAGGTACCTGGGGTTGTACCGAAGAGGTAATAAAAACATTTGTGGGTAAGTTAAATTCTGGATTAACATGTGTATTTAAGTTGTGCTCGATTTTATGAAAGGCAGGTCGGCATTAAAACAATCCACATCTTATATTTTTAAATTCAAAAGTACCTATCTCTGTTCATTACTGCCGAAAACACAATTGCTATATGAAGGAAATTATACTGGAATCAACATTTTGTAATAGATTCAGATGAATTGCTGATAATTAAAAACTTAATATTTTTGTGGTGTACATTTTGTAAATGGTGTCCCAATTTTAAATTGAAATTTTTACTACAGAATAAAATGTTCTTTAAAAATTAAAATTTCTGTTACCTTTATGCTCCATAAACGGTGAATTAATTTTTTTCATTATCACTATGGGCATCTTGAAAACTGTTAAAAATATACAAAAACGCTCAAATGGGAAAAGTCATGCGGTTTTGTCTGTTGATATCGAATGTGCTTTTATGTTTTAGAAAAAATTTACGGATATCCGGATATTTTGAAAAACCAAATTTTGTATTTTTTCCAAATCCATATGTAGGCTTTATTATTGACGTTAGAGAAATAATGTAAATATAGAACTTGCAGATATTCCTATGCTGAATAAGAGGGTGTGGTTCGAAAATTTTATTATTTTTAGTTTCATAAATATGTACATAACCTCAATCTTTTTTAATGAAATGCATAGTTGACTATGGGTCTGCTTAATAGCTTATGTTTTGCCGATTTTACTGATATACCACATGATGGAGTTATTTTTGCAAATGGCGGAAATGTTAAGGTTTTTCGTTTTTATTGTTCATATATTTATGTCTTTCCATGAAAACTATAAAACAAACCCATATACAATCGCAATTTGGATTTTGAACTGTCATTTGTGTTCTTGTACACACCATTACTAATAAAAGTTCTATTTTGCTAAAATGAATTATAGTGTTCGATATATTAACTTGTTACATTGAATGCAATAAAAATTCTACTAGAGTAGCAAATTTATATGATATTTTAGTAGAACAGCAATACATTCTATTGTTAGAAAGTGTAGGCTATGTATTGCACAAAATCGGTAAACTTTTTGAGTATTATATTTATACATTCGATATCACCAGACAACGCTGCATTATTTGAGCGTCTCTGTCTCTAGCAGTTTCCAAGATGCCCATAGTGATAATGAAAAAAAAACTCACCCTGTATGGAAACGTGTTCATCTGTTTCGTTCACATTGCATTTTGATAACTTATATATGTTGTATCGTTTCAAAGAATTACACCAGTGTTAACTAATTTTTATAGATCAAGATATATGTCGTGTTGATGTACTCGAAAGCCTGACAAATGCAGATTTAAAAGAACTTATTTCAAAATCATTAGGTATGAGAAAATTGTTTGAAGAAAAGTTGAACCAATTAAAAGAACAGGTATAATAATTTTTCTTCAAAGACACTGTTTATTGTAAATTTTAGAACAAAGAAAATGAATACGCGGTTAATAGTATTGCTGCTGCATCTACAGTTACCTACGTTGATTCAGAAAAAACAGAATATGAAGATCGAAGGGTGACCGATAACACGGGAATAGTTCTAGATTTTGATTTGGCTGAATTCTTGACTGAGGTTCCAAGATTCACGGAATGCGGAATCCACAGCAACTCGTTATGTTGGACTACCAATTCAAGAACTACTATTTGACGTATTTTTAAAGTTTAGCTTCCCATAATTTATATGATATTTTTATTTTGTACTTAGATATTAATTTTTTTGCCAATATTTTAGAGAACAAACTTAATTTTATTATTAAAAATTACTTGCTGTTCATATGCAGAAACATATTGTTTGCAATATAAAATTTTATGATCCATTTGTTTTTAGTTTTAGTTATTGTTGTAAATGTGCTAAGTATATGTGAAGGTTCTAAGCAAAAATGATACGTCACACAGCTCCAGATTTTTGCAATCTGCCGAAAAATGTTATACTTTAATTTTAATATTGTACAACATTGCTCTAATGTTTATATACGTTGTCAGTACAAACCAAACCGATGTATGGGTCATACACATACTTTTTTTTTGCTTTGTTTTGGAGTTATTTTGATTTTAAACATGGGCGTGTACCTTTTTGTTTCAATTTGATGTGGCACTTAAGAGACATATATTTTATTGTTGTGGTTCAAAGAAAATAGGATGTAAACTGTTTTATTAGTCAATGGTATAATATTCAATATCTATTTTATACCGAACTCAAGCATTATTTAGTTCTTATTTTCAAAAAAATTATATTAAGTTTAATAAAATTGTTCAAAAATATTTGATTTTACTAAAGCTTTACTAACCCTATCCTTATTTTAAAAAAAAATAATAAAGTTTCAAAACATTTTTCGTTATTCTTGCTACCTTTGAAACATTTTTATACATGAAGACCACAGTGCTCGTCCAAACAATAACAGGAGGCTTTATTTTCTTCAGGCCTTTAACAACTTCTGCCGTATTTTATAAAATGCTCTTGTAAAAAGAAAACTGCTCATCTTCTGCACAGTCTTCTTCGGGTAGTTAAGTGCCAATGTCTTTCTTTTTAGCCACCGATAAGGAGTGTCCTAGAGGAAGCTGCTGCAGGGGCTCGTTAAAAATCCGAGAGTGAGTCCAACCACGTTTATTCAATTCCACGCCACCTTTATTGTATCCCGCAAATATAGCAACAAACTTCAGGAAGTGAAAGTATACCTCTTAATATGAAAAAAAGTTTCTATATACATACCTTTAAAAATGCGTCGTTTTGAGATACAAAATGTTGACGAAATTCTTTTTATGTTTTTGCCAATATCTCTTTACGATATACTGAAATGAGATTTAATGAACTTATGATAATTTTTATTTATCTAAGTGGCGTAAAGGTAAAATTTGAGTTTTTTCTCTTATAGCTGTCTACGGTACTGGCAAAAAAAAACGTTAGGTGCATGTCTTTAATACCTGAAAGATTATACACGAAAAATGTACACTTGGATAAAAACTATAAACTATAAAAAACTATTATTTTCGAGAAAATCGGCATTTTACAATGAGGTACAGATTTTGGTCTCTGATGAGGGCCGATCTGTTTTTAATGCAATGTAATTAACTACATCTTATAATGGTATAATGTCATTTTCTCGAAAACTACTTACTTTTGAGTTCTTTACCAAATATACATTTTTCGTGTAGATTATTTCAGGCATTAACAAACTGTACGTAAAATTTATTTTTTACCAGTGACGTAGAAGTTATAGGGGTAAACATCTCAGATTTCCCTTTTATTTCTGCGCCTATGAAATATTTAAAACTACTTGTAGAAAACAAATAAGTGTATTTTTAACTGTTATACCTTCACTGAATCTTATTTCAGTACCTTTGATATTCTAAAAGATATTGGAAAAATATTAAAAGAAATAATTTCTCAACACCTTGGATATCAAAAGCGATTCATTGTTATCAGTTTATTTAAACTATTTTTCATATTTGGAGGTATACTTACGCACCTTCTGCATTTTGTTGCTATATTTACGAGACACGCTGTATATATATTTTTTATTCGTATACTTATTTTAATGATAAATTTTATTTGAAAGAAATTTAAGGTATTCTCAAATTGAATATTAAATACATTTTTTAAAAATATATGGTACACTCTTTTTTAAATTAACCTCTATTCAGTTACAGGATAATACATTTTTAACTTAAATATAGGATATACTTTAGAGAACTATCCATATACTTGACTTAAGACAATCTTTAGTATACGTAAAACTACTGTTCCTTACTTTGAAGATCTTAAAATACTTGTTTAAAAAATACTGCTTTCTGAAAAGAAGAAATACATGTATTTAAATTAAATATAATACTTACTAGCCTCAAGATTTAAGAACTTTCATAAAAAGACAATACATTTATTTATTTTAAAACTTACTGCCACCTAGAATTAAATGTACACAGCATTTGATTGAAATAACTTATGATCTTGGACCTTGAATAAACAATATGCTTGAAATAATACTACAGTATCTTTGCTCATATATGAAGTTACGCTATACTTAAAAAAAGATTATTATATTTGTTTGAGTGCAGAACCGCACTTTTGAACGTGTTTTTCGCGGCTCTTTGATCGCAAATCTTGGGCTTTGAACGCGGGATAGGGGCCCTGGCCAGTCCGCCTCTGCCCACGATGTATATTGTGATACGTATCCTATTGAAAAATTTAGTTCCGAAACCAAGATGACAAGTGAATAATACATCTCCGCTTTCAAAAGATGTTTATTGCAAAAGAATTTTATAAGAAACTTTAAATGCTCCCTACGTAGGAATTCGCACTGTTTGCATTATGGCTCTGATAAATAAAATAACCAAACAATAAACGGTGAATATTACGCTAAACTTCTAGGCCAACTGGATAAAAATATTCGTGAAAAAAGACCTGCATTGCGTAAGAAGAAGATCATTTTCCATCAGGATAATGCACGTCTACACACAAGTGCAATAGCAATGCAAAAATTGAATGATCTGAAGTACGATCTGTTGCAACAACCACTTTATTCGCCTGATTTGGCTCCTTCTGACTTGCACTTATTTCCACGACTAAAAGTTTTCCTCGGGAGAAAACGATTTTCCACGGACGAAAAAGTAAAAGCAGCTGTCGACGACTATTTTGAAGGCCTTGAAGAATCGCACTTTCGTGATGGTATAATGGGTTTGGAACATCGCTGGATGAAGTGTATTCAACTTGACGGAGATTATGTTGAAAAATAAACTATATTCTAAAAACCAATTTTTTTTGTTTTCCCTTTCGTTTCGCAAACTTTTCAAACCACCCTCGTATTATCGCTAGTTCGAAGACAACGTGACGTTTTAACGAGTACTCAACAACTGACTGGCTTCAAAACCTATTCTTCAAGAACTATATGATTATGTCACTATATGCCACAAGTTTTAGTTTAGTCGTTTCCCTTTCACAGATAATAGTACCATTTATGTGTGTATAGTTAAAATTTAAAATTTTGGTTATTAACTATTTAGGTAAAATGCATTTTCTCCGGAAACAGTTCTTACTAAATTACTAAGAAATTGTTTGATAATCACAATATCTAACGGTTCGTTAAGCTTTGTTAGAGTTACCATATTTTATTTTGTATAGACCCCTTTCAAAAAAATTTCTGTGTGCTGCCGCCTTGGATATGTGATTTTTTTCCTGAAGGTACAACATTGGCCAGGAAGCGAGTTTTTTTTTAATCTAGAAAATTGTGAATTTTGTCGAACTCCTGCTATTCATTCGAACGAGGGTTTATCTTTGTGAAAAATGCTCGTATAACATTTTTCAAGCGGACCGTGTCGGGATTCAAACCTGGGAGCTTGGGCATAGTCGTCACACGCATACCAACTAGGCCACAAAGCCGCAACTGTTGCCTTGTGCACCTAACTACTATTGTACTTCTGCGTCAAGTTTTACTTAATTCTTATCCGAATGAAGGCATTTGTGTTAAAACTAACAACACAATTGACGAACTTGTCCTTGTGTGGCTGGGGTCTCAATTGTGAAACAGTGCAGTAATTCGGTTGAAACGTTATTGAAGTAGTGTTCACTTCGGTGTTTGTGTTAACACCAACATCGGTATTTAAATTTTATTGTAAAGTATGTCCGTATTAGGAAGTGACGATAGCGTGATCCTTCGTTGTCTTCAGAATCAACGCAGACAAAGCAGAGAGTCTGAGAGCTATGACGGCGTGTGACGAACTTAAAAATTTAAATGGAAAATCACAGATTTTTAAAAAGGAACAATGTCTAAGAAATTCAGTATCGCTACCTGCCAATTGAGTGCAAAGAAAAAATCATAATCGAATACAAAATAAAAAATTCTTCGACAACCAGTCTGAGGAGACATTTGCAGAGCAAATATCGAAAAGAATGGTTTTTCCTGTTTTCAGCAGAAGTCTCCACAAGTAAAGAACCTTACGGACATAGACCGCTTTTCAAATTCTAAATCCATTTGGTAAGCGTAAATGATTATCATGGGCGTAAGTGCATAACTAAAGCAAATGTTTGGTTTGGGTGCCAATGCAGCATTTTCTTAGGTGGTAAGAGTAGGTAGTGGGGATATCAGGGGGTCTTAACTTTAAGGACGTTCAGGTAGCTGGTAACTGTAAACCACTGTACTCGATGCACATTTGCGTGTATAATACTAATTTGGCAGCAAATGCAAATGCAGTAATAATATTAACCACCTCAAGTTTGCTTCAATCCCTAGTTCTAGTTCAAAAAAGAACCACATTAGAATTAAGCCGTTAAGCGTATTAGCCAACACAAATTTTCCAAACAAGTTGTCTATGGTTCAGCATCTGCTTCTTATTGACATAGATTAGACTCAACCAAAATAAACAGAAGTCCAGAAGTGTATACTCTGCCAAAAAATACTGTAGTACTTTTTGTTTCCTTCTGTTCTATTTCTCAGCAACCTATCAATCGATTATTAAAAAAATGTTGTCTGCTTGTAAGGTATATAAAATCAAAATAAAGTTCAACGTTCATGTTATGCAACTTAATATATTTATTAGAGCATTAGTATTTGCCATTTGACCTCCGCAGCTTTATCCATCTTAAGATTCCCAAATGACTTTTCAGCTTCGCCTAACCAAGGACGTCGTTGGAGGGGAAGAGAGGACCATTGTACAAACTACTGATTTCAACTTTTTTTCAACCAATAAAGTCAACTTTATTTTAGTTTTTCGTTTTCTACTTAATTTCTATAATAAAGACTTTTCAACTTGTAGCGATCAAATTTAAAACATGCGTACTTAGTCCATAGTTGGGCGGAAATACCCTCTACCTTCCTAAAAATCGTAAAAACAAAAAGTTTGGAGTTTTGGGTTATTTCCAAAAGCGTGTACCAACAGGGTACAAAATAAATTGGATTTATTAGTTTCATAATTTTTACAATATTTTAAACCGAGATATTGCAACTTTAAAAAAGTGTGATAAAATTTTTTACAAATGTTCTTTAAGGTAATAGTTTCAGAATAACTTAAAGGTATTATTACAAAGCCAATTTTGAAAACTTTCGGGTAGGGGGTACTCTCCCCCTTCCATAAAACTCTAGTTGCGTACAAACATGTTGGTCAGCGTGGTTGGTATAGGGAGATATTGAACGTCTGTATCTGCAAGCAGGTTGTTTACTGTACCGGGTACGGGTTACCTGCTTTCTTATTCATGGTTCATCTGCACATTTTTTTATCTTCCATGCTTTAATATATAATAGTATTGTAAATCTACAAAATTTTCGAGGGCTACCACACTTAACTTCTTTGGGAGGAAAATTTATCTCAATTGAATTACTGTCGATCAAGTTTGCATTCATTTGTTGTTACAGAAGACGTCTTCGCAAGCTTTCTCAAAGCAGAAAATAAATTAGAATTAGACTGTAACTTCGTCGTCTCTGGGCGGCTTCCAAATATTTGTCTTTCTCATTCTTTTCTGATAAAGCAACAAAAACATTTTCTAATCAAATTAAATCTGAAGTAAAGTTACCTGGACGGAAAACACTAAAAACATGTTTTTCAAACAATACGAGCATTTGAAAAGAAAGGTCATAGCAGCTTTGCAAAAAAGAACAAATCCAAAATATTTTTACTGTAGATGGAGTATTATGGAGTAGAGTAGATAACAACTGGGAGCTGCACACACTAGTACTGGACTTTGTGCGCTCTTTAGAACTCCGTAAAGAAGGTGGGGATAAAGTCAAAAGTGTAAGGTATCAGAGTAGACAGCGCTGCAACAAATACGACATTCGTGACTCAACTAAAAATTATTCACCCACTTTTGATGACATTAATTAGCATTTCAGTTGCACGGCGCATTTACCGAATCTTGCTGCTTACGATATACTGCAAGCCCTTTCAATGAACAGTGAGGATAGCTCAGACCCAGAAGATTCAGATGATGAGAAAGAGGTAGGAAACGAAGCCGATGATAAAACCGTAGGCGCATGTGTCTCAGCCAATGCAATGGTAAACGTTAGGGAGCTTTTTAAAAAATAAAAATTAGACTAGATAACGATCCGTTTCCAATGTGCTTGCCAAACCGTAGGGCACCTACAACATTATCTCCCGTGATAAATGTGGCTGCTCGATGAAACTCTACCCAAGAAATGCAAGAGGTTGCCATTGAATTTAAAAAAGACATAATGTTGTTCCTGGGTTGCAGTGGTACAATGTTAGATACATTGAAACTAACAGAGAATGTATGGTACGCAGCGTAAAATCTTAAAAATATTCAGGAAGGTCAGTGATGTGTTGGGAGGCAATAAGTTTTGACGCTGGCTTTAATGATTATGGGAGTTAATTTGTAGTTGGACTGTATGGAGGTCGAAGTAAAAGTTCTGAATGAGAAGCTAATTCGGTCTGTAGTAGATAAGATCCTTCTACTCTATTTCGAAAAAGCGAAAACACGATTTTAAAACACTAGAAGAAATGGAGCAGTGCTAATCTTGGATACAAAGCACAAGCTGGAAGCTTTTGATTTAATTAAGTGGGGAACTAAACTAAAACAAGGGTCGTTAGCAAAACTAAAGAGATAATGGAATAGTATGAAAGGGCTGTCGCCCTACAAACAGCTAAAGCTTTATCTTCTGTACCGTCGTATGATAGTGTTGAAGAAGATTTGGACTTAAACATTTTGTTTACAAAGAAAAGAAGAATTGAACAAAAACTGAACGACTATTTGACAATACATTGATGCGACGTCAATGAGGATATACTCAACTGGTGGAGAACCCATGAAGCGGGATTTCGGAACCTCGGTGCAATGGCTAGGGACATTTTCAGCATCACTGCTACATCTGTGCTTGCAGAACGTCTTTTCTCTGAGGCGGAACTCATTATTTCAAAACAAGTCCGAAGTCTTCTTTGTCTTAATTTTTGAGTACGGAACTCATTGTTAATTTAGAAATAGACCTGATTATCAGTATTTAGTATTATCTAGGATTTGAAAATTAATTTATCGATGTATTGTTAACTTATTTTATATTCAATTCTATTTGTGACATGTTCTCGGACATACGGCTGTTGATTACTTTATTAAATAAATAAATAGATAAGTGTGTAGACTAATGATAACAAATATTTTTTAACTGCATTCTTTTTTATTTTTATTTCCCTCTACGATTATAGAGTGCTCATCGTGTAGGTTAAAAGAAAGGACGCAAAATTACAGGTTTCTAGATGAGGTAGTCATTGAATTAGGGTGCATATAATAATCGATCTTAGATCGGACCAGATCTGATCAAATTCGATCAGAACTTCGATCCGATCCAGGGATTTTTCTTCCATTTGATCTTTGACCATTCTGAACGGACCTGCACCTTAATTGACGACGTTCTAAAATACTAGAATAGGTAGAATGGCTTGCGCGTTTCAATGAGCTAAAAAGCCGAACTATAGGTTTAACCAAATTATTGGGGTCGTTAGTGAGGAACCAGACTAAGACAGGTCCCCGAAAGAGGGCAGCAGCTTTTTTGGTACTTAGAGTGGCAGAGACAATAGGAAGGCAATGGAAAACCACCACATTATCTCCCAAGTACACAGCGTACTCAAATTGTTATTAATGATGATGGCATCCTCTGGGGTAAAAAATTCCGGAGGTAAAATAGTCCCCCATTTGGATCTCCGGGAGGAGACTACTTCGGGGGATGTGATCCGAAAGTATAGAAAAATATCCGTGAACATTCTGCGAGTCGGAGCGTGGAATGTCAGAAGTATGAAACAAGTAGGTAAGTTAGATATCTTACAACTCGAATTGAATAGGTTAGCACTAGACATAGTAGGAATCAGCGAATTCCGCTGGCCAGAGACGGGGGATTTTTGGTGTGGAGATTTCAGGGTAATTCATACAAGATCAGAGGAAGGAAATTCGGGTGTGGGGATTGTATGCGATATAAGATAGGACGACGTGTAGAAAACTATTTACTAAAGAACGAAAGAGTACTCATGGTTAGATTTGAATCTAAATTAGTAAATACAGTAATAATACAAGTATACTTCCCATCTCTAGCTACAGTGAGGAAGAGGTAGAGGCGATCTACAAAGATATGGAAAACTTACTAAGATACGTAAAAAGACATGAAAATTTAATAATTACGGGGGATTTTTATGTAGTGGTAGGTGAGGGTAGGGAAGGAACGATAGTAGATTTATTTGGTTTAGACACGAGAAATGACAGGGGAAATAGGCTGGTAGAATTTTGCGACAAGGACAACTTAACCATCACAAATACATTATTTCAACATCATGTTAAAAGACGATACACGTGGAAGATGCCAGGAAATATAGGAAGATATCAAATAGATTACATTATTGTTAGACAACGGTTTAGAAATCAAGTAAAAGACTGTAGAAACTACTCAGAAGCAGATATAGACACTGACCACAACATCTTAATTATGAAGGCTGCACTTAAATTTAAAAATCTGAAAAAGAGGAACGGAAAAAGGCACTTTGACTTAGAGAAGCTAAAAGATAAAGATATTCATGAAAGATTGGAAAAAATGTCAAATAAATTGCTGAAAGAGATCGGGAAAATTTCTGATACTAAGGAAGTAGAAACAGAATGGAACAGCATTAAATCCAGCTTAGACATCGCGACCCGAGATATTCTGGGGTATACATAAAAATAAAACAAAAAACCATAGATAACAAAGGATATCCTGAATTTAATTGAAGAAAGACAAAAATATAAAAATAGATCAGGTGAAACAGGAAAACAGAAATACAAAGCCATAAAATGGGAAATTATTCGCAAATGCAGGAAAGCTAAAGAACAATGGATTGATGAAAAGTGCAAAGAGGTACAAACTAAGATGGAAATAGGTAAGACAGACGAAGCATACAAATTAATTAGAATGAATTTTAGGGATATAAAACCATATAGCAAAAATATAAAAAACGTGTGAGGAAACGTCATTATAGAAAATGTAGAGAAAGTATCTAGATGGCAGGAATATTTAGGGAATTTATATTCAGGAGAGGAACTAACAGCATTAGAACGGGAATCAGACATTGAAAATGATGACCTGGGATATCCTATACTTAGAGATAAGTTTGAATTAGCATTAAAGAGCCTGAAGAATGGTAACGCTTCGGGTACAGATAAGGTGCAAGCAGAAACTCTAAAAGCCGCTGGACAAGCAGTAACAGAACGTCTTTCCCGACTTGTAAGTTATATGTATGAGAAAGGCGAGATACCAAAAGATTTCAAACGTAACATCATAGTAACTATACCAAAAAAGAAAGGCGCAGATAGATGTGAAAATTTTCGAACAATAAGTTTGATAGCACACGTGTCAAGCATATTAACTAGGATTGTACAAAAACGAATGGAAAAACGAGCTGAAGAAGTACTGGGAGAAGATCAATTTGGGTTTAGGCGAAACAGGGGAACACGAGCGGCTATTTAGCTCTGAGGGTGATAATGGAGAAAACAATAGAGAAGGGAGAAAGCGTATATATAGGGTTTGTAGATTTGGAAAAAGCATTCGACAATGTTAAATGGAAAAAATGTTTGACATACTCAAAAAGAATGCTTATACAAAGAGCAAACAGCGGTAATAGAACTAGAGTAAGAAAGTAGAGAAGTAAATATTAGAAAAGGGGTGAGACAGGGATGTGCCCTATCCCCATTAATTTTTAATTTGTACATAGAAGAGGCAATGAATACTGTCAAATGCAGGAAAACATTTGGAATTAATATGCAGGGACAAAAGATTGATAGGTTCAGAATTGCAGATGATATAGCGGTATTAGCATCTAGCAAAGAAGAGTTAGAAGCTGCTCTTAATGAAATGGAAACAGTTCTAACGAAGAGATGTGGTATGAAAATTAACAAAAATAATACTAAAGTTCTAGTATGAAAAAGAGGGAAATTAAATAAAAAACAAGAATACAAATAGGTAACGAAAAATTACAAGAGGTTAAGGATTTCTGCTACCTAGGAAGTCAAATAACGCAAAATGGGTAAAGCACAAAAGATATAAAACAAAGATTAGCACAAGGTCGTGCTACATTTAACAAGAAAAAGCAACTACTGTGCTCAAAGACCACAAACATAGAAACAAGGAAAAGATTGCTTAAAACATATGTGTGGAGCACAGCACTGTATAGCTGTGAAGCCCGGACAGTAGGAGAAGCAGACAAGAAAAAGGTAGAAGTCTTTGAAATGTGGTGCTACAGACGTATGATGCAGATATCGTGGACAGACAAAGTTAAGAACAAAGAGGTACTAGAAATGGTAGGGGAAGAAAGAAATTTGTGGAAACCGGAAAAAAGTAGGAGAGATAGGATGATAGGCTACATACTAAGACATGAGGGAATCGTGCGGAGTATATTAGAAGCAGATATAGGAAAAAAGAGGAGTAGAGGTAGATTTAGGTTAGACTACTGCACACAGATGGTGAAAGATGTAGGCTGTAAGAATTTCAGGGAAATATGTAGGCTAGCTCAGAATAGAAATCAATGGAGGTACGCTTTCAGTCAGTCGCAAGATGGAAAAGCTAATGACAATAATAATTACTGTACTTGAACATGGTGATTATTATAAACAACTATAGATATTGGTTTTGCAATACTTTTAACTAATGTTAATTGTGCGACAAAATTTACTGGAAAACTATTAACACGGCAAATGTCTAAGTGTTGGAGGATTCTTGACAGCCACAGGCTGCTTAACCCCTTTCACATATCTTACATGTGAATTTTCAATGCTCCACCCGAAGCTACTACATTGGCCAGGAAGCGAGTTTTTTTATACCTCGAAAATTTGAAATTTTGCCGAACCCTTGCTGTTTCAAGCAAGTTAGGGATCTTTAACGTGCGTGACAACACTCACACACGGGACCTCCATTTTACCTTTCATACGAACGAGGGTGTATTTTTGTGAAAAATGCTCGCCTAACATTTTTCAAGCGGACCGTGTGGGACCCTTTTACATACCACTGAATCTCGGTGACGGAGAAATAGAAGGACAGGATACGTTCTAAGGCATTTCTGTGGAATAGTACGGGATATATTACAAGCAGAGATAGGAAAAGATAGGTAGAGGTAGACCGAGATCAGACTTTCGCACAGAAATAGTGATTGATGTAGACTGTGCAAATTTCAGGGAAATGTGTAGGTTGGTTCAGACTAGGAAACAATGAAGGTACGCGTCCACCCAGTTCTAGGACTGTAGACTTAATGATGATGACGATCTTTGAGCCGATTTGGATATTTTTATGGCTCGATCCGATCTTATATGAACGCAAAGATCGAATCGGATTGGATCGAGTCCACCTCTACTTATCATATGGCATCTTCCTCGTGCGTAAAATGTAAAAGAAAATGGTCTAAATGGAATATTGTTTTAAATTCCACATGCTATTTAGGCTCTACGTTTACCTTCCTATAAAACCAAACTTCTTCTTTTTACTTACTTTCCGAAGCTCTGGTCAAATGATAATGGCGTGAGCTAGAATGATTTTAAAAAGCAATTCTTATAAGGAAAATGATACACCGATGTATTGCTTAGCATCGAGACATCAAATTTACCCTGCTATAAACATCTGATTTTACCATTTTGTAAAAATTTTAGTGCTTATATGGAAAATGGAACACGGGACTTTCAGACACCCTGCCAAAAACAATAAATCTATCTTTATTTTCAGTCTTCGGAGTTTGAGACATTGACTCCAAGTTCGCCATAGCTTCTTTGAGGTTTTGTCACATGACCTCAATAGATGGTGTTCACGTAGTCTTGTTCAAACAAGTGCGATATGAAGAAAATCAAATAAATAGCGTATCGTTTTGAATTCACGAGTCTCCTTGATTTTAAATTCATCAGTAATTAATCCTTATGACTTTCGTCTCTCTCGCCGACGTATTTGTTGGTTACTTATTGTTCTCAAGTAAATTAATTAAAAATACTTAAATACGAAACAGTCAATTTATGATGTTTATCATGTAATATAAACCTTGAAAGTAATTACATCACTTGATTGGACAAAATAGTTATAAGTTATTTTAAAAATAATGACCCAGATATATTTTAAAGTAGTAAGTCTACAAAATTATTTATGTAATTCTTCCCTTATAGGAAAATAATAATTTAAAATGGTTCAAGTGAGAATTTTGGGTGCGATATTGTACATCCCACACGTTCCGATAAAACATATCCTGCTGCGTGTTATGCATCCGTCTGTAAGATAGCTTTTACTTCCTCTCATCTATTTTAGGGTAACGAATGCATTTAACTCCACAAACTACATATGCGGCTGTAAATAATTACCTAGTACAATTCACCTAATTATTTATTGCAAAACCCCAAAAATTTGTTATATCCATATCTTATAGTCTCAGTAATTAATATTGCAAGGAATAATGGAAGCGCGAATTATGAATGAACGACTAATAATGCATTTAAATTGTATTAAGCAAAAATGATTGCTACTTACGCAAGCTCGTGTTCTTGTAACTACTTTTCATAATAATGATGTCTATACTTAAGAGGGGACAAAAATTTTTATTTTAAAGGGGCAAAATTTGTTTATTATAGAAAGGGGGACCAAGGTTTACCTTTACTATAAAAGCATTTCGATGAGGCTACTTATGCAGTTGGCTACTTAGATCTACTATCGCCAAATATGAAGGTACTACAAAATTACACAAAAACACATTTTAAAATAATTAAATTTGTTTTCAGGGGTTTGTTGTGATTGTTTTAGTGGCTGTTACTGCTGTTAACGGTAAGTAGTTTGTCCATATTGCTAATTAATGTGTATGAATAATTGTTAGGTTTGTCGAAGAACATTGATTCGTTTAACATTCACTTTTTTATTTACTTTCATTAGCTTGAGGTTTACTTTTTCGTGTATTGCGTATGCAACCGTAGTAGGTAATTGTTAGGATTGCTTCATCCGTAGAAGATCTATTCGAGATTTAATTAGCGTATGCAATGCTATTTGGAGAAGTTGAAAATATATTTTGTCTTCCATATTTTTGGAATATAAATCTGCAGAGAATTATGATAGCTCTTGGGTGAAACTTCCTTCCTTTAAAGAAACAGGGCCCTTTTTTAATATCGATTCGACCATTGGTCAAGCTATCAAACAGTGTGTTACATGTGGAGTTACTAGATTTGGTTGTCTACTGTCCGGAATGTAGATACGGTATTTTTTAAGTAACATTATTTTGTATCGATTGCACATATCCATACGTAAAAAGTGTTTTAAACTAATTAAATTTGAAATATGGCAGTATCAAACGATTTCTATGAATTAACGTGGAATCAAACAACTGCACCTGGATTTTAAGAAATCGAAAGTATTAGCCTACTTCTGTTTTTTTACGAGAAAGAGATAAAATGCATTAATAAAAGTTTTTGCAAACCATTTAAAGATTGTTATTAAACCTTGTAATTAAAAAAAGCTAGATTTAGACTTCATATAATTTAGCTAATCTAATTTTTATAGCCTTTTTTTTGTAGCAAACATCCAAAAAGTCGTCCATTGCTTAATAAATTGCAAGATTAAAAAAATGTTCAGAGTTTAAACATAAAACAGCTAATTAGATTTAGAAGTATTTAACATAATTACAGTAATTTTACTTTCACAGACTCGTTTTTATAAAAATGATTAATGTTATTATTTAGACCCGTTTATTTATTTTTGATAAACTCCAATTTCCGTTTAAATTATATTTTAAATTTCTAACAGTAAAAAAGATTAGAGGTATTGCAGAAATTATTAATTAACGCCATGTGCTGTACTTGTAAAAATCTTAATATATTTATACTGTTACAGTTTTGTACAGTTGAGTTCTTATTCTACACAAAGCTTAATAAAAAAATAAAAAGGGTATTTGGAGCAACCTGTATTTTTAAATACCTTGCAATTTCTAACCCACAAAGCAAAGAAGAACATATCCAGAGACCATATAAATAAAGACTTAAGTTTATTAAAAGAAAATACTAATACAAAGTTCTAACCTGTTTTATAAAACAAATCCAAAGTTACCATTTTAAATAGTAAAGTTTAGAATAAAAATGATCAAATTTTGCTTTGAAAAAGAACAGTTGCTATATTTAAAATACTAAGTGAATGAAAAAAAATGCTAACCAACGGGAATAAATAAAACGTTACTAATAATATGCAGTTTACTGAAAGCATTTTATGCGTATACTGGAGTTTCACATGATACTGATACCTTTATGCTATTCTTTTATAAAAGACATTGCGAAAATTAGCAGAAACTGTCAGAGAATCATCTAGTGGTATGATTACCCAACAGTTCGATATCAGAATCGTCATCACGAAAACGATTGAACAAAATGTAGAAAAAATAGGAGATACTAAAATAATTCAAACATATTATATCACACATAGCTTAGGAAATAAGTACTGAACGACAAAAAAACTTTATTTTTAAAACAAAATCAATTACTTCAGGTAACTCGGAAATCTATGAAATATAGTTACAAATCATTTTTTTATCTGTTACTATATTATTTCAAGTAGTTCCAATTGTTCAATAAAAGCTAATTGAGTAAATTATTAGTTTGACAATTAATTAATCAACTAAATTCCTGCTACCTATTCTGTTATATATTATTATTTTATAAAAGACATTGCTAAAGTTAGCAGAAAACTGCTAGGGAAACATCCAATGATATGATAATTCAACAGTTCGATATCAAAATCGTCATCACGAAAACGATTGAACAAAATGTAGAAAAAGTAGGAGATACTAAAGTAAATCTAACATATAATACACATAGCTTAGAAATAAGTGCTTTATTTTTATAACAAAATCAATTACTTCAGGTAACTCGGAAATCTATGAAATATAGTTACAAATCATTTTTTATCTGTTACTATATTATTTCAAGTAGTTCCAACTGTTCAATAAAAACTAATTGAGTAAATTATAAGTTTGATAATTAAATAATCAACTATATTCCTGCTACCTGTTATGTTATATATTATTATTTTATAAAAGACATTGCGAAAAAGTTAGCAGAAAACTGCCAGAGAATCATCCAATGATATGACTATCCAACAGTTCGATATCAAAATCGTCATCACTAAAACGATCGAACAAAATGTAGAAAAAGTAGATCCTGAGATACTAAAATAATTCAGATATATAACATTGAACGACAAAAAACACTTTGTTGCTAAAACAAAACTAAATATTTCAGTTAATTCACAAATCTATGAAATATAGCTACACATCATTTTTTTATCGCTTGGTGTATTATTTCATAAAGTTCCAACTATTCAATAAAAAGCTAATTGATTGAATTATTAGTTTAATAATTAAGTAATCAACTATATTCCTGCTACCGATTGTGCTATATATTATAATTTTATAAAAGGCATTGCTAAAGTTAACAGGAAACTGCCAGAGAATCATCCAATGATATGATAATCCAACAGTTCGATGTCCAAATCGGCATAAAGGAAACAATTGAACAAAATGTAGAAAAATTAGATCCTGAAATAATAAAACAATTCAAACATATAATCTACTTATTTATTTATTTATTCCTTGATTTGATTTATTAATTAATGAGTAATTAACTAGTTAAACATGTTAGAAAATGTTTTGATTGTAAGTATATAAAATAATTTGTAGAGGGCACAATGGCCAATCATACATAAATTTTAGTAAACATTGAGTACATACAATTAAAATTCTAAAACTACAAATAATAAAAGTTGGTGTTCTAAAATTTACTATAACAGTCCAATTTTTACAAATAACATGAAATGCTATAAATGATTTGAATAAGTCGTAGCCTTTCTAAATAAACCAGAATTTGAGCATCTCATGCTTCTAACCTCATTCTGTGATGCTTTACAGAAAAAAAACCTGTCATTTGTTTATTTATCTGCATAATTAAGAGTAGGCTAACTCAATAAAAACAAATAGTAAATATAAAATTGCTGAAAATAAGGAACAACTCTTTTGAACAGAAAATAACAATTGCACAAACATCATATTCATCGGCAATTCCGAGTTTCAAACTCGTAGCACATTTAAATCTGGAATCCGTGCGTGTGCGTGTGTCTGTGTACGCGTGCGTGCTCGAAAAATTATTTAGTCGGGTAATTCTCTAATCTAAATAAATATATCAATTCGGCAGAACATTATGATTTTTATCGAGAATTTTTGCAAACTATATCATCACTTATGGTACGTTTCTTCATTACTAGAATTGAAAAAACGCTTTAGGAAGCTGTTACAAAATCAAATTAGCTCCATCATTTCAAAATTCAAAATTGTATCCCTTTGTTAGAAATTTTAATCATCGGTGTTGGGTCTTTAGTTCTGCAACTGGTTAGACGTATATTTCTATTGTTTCCTAACCTACACATCTTCATGAAATTCCCACAGCCTACTATCTGTGCGCAATAGTCTAATTTAGGTCTATCTCTACCTCTCCTTTTTTTGCTCCTAATATCTCTTGTACTATTCCTTCGTGCCTTAAAACGTGTCATATCATCCTATTTCTCCTACTGTTTTTAGTGTTTTTCACAGATATGTTTCTTCCCCTACTTTTCCTAGAACCTCTTTCTTCTTGACTTTGCCTGTCCACAACATCTACATCGTACATATGTAGCACCACATTTCCAAGTCTATTATTATCTTCCTGTCTGCTTCTTCTACTGTCCATATTTCACAACCGTACAGTGCTGTACTCTAGACATAAGCTTTCCATAATTTTTTCTTGTTTCTATGTTTGTTGTCTTCGAACTTAGCAGCTGCGTTTTCTTTTTAAATACAGCACAGCCTTGTGCTAATCTTTTTTCTGTATTTTTTGTACCTTTTCTATTCTATTGTTTTCTAAAAAATACCCCATTTCACGCCAAGGGGGTTCAGAAACCGGACGGTTACCAAGATCTCTCACCACTTAGACATTTGCCGAATCAATAATTTTCCAGTTACTCCTTTCGCACAATCAACATTTGTTGAGAATATTGCAAAACCAACACCTGCAGTTGTTTACGATAATAATAAGGTTTAAATACAATTACTGCTTTCATCATGAGGTTTTCCATCCTGGAACTTGTTGGACGCATACCCATTGATTTCTATATTGAGTTAATGTCCACATTTCTCTGAAATTACTCTAGCCTACATAATGCACCATCTGTGTGCAATAAGTCAACCTTTACCCTTTTTTCTCGTTTTTCTGCTTCTATTACATTTCACACTATTGCCTTATGTCTTAATATGTGTCCTATCATAGCTTTTACCGTTTTCTACATATTCTTTTCTTCCCCTGTCATTTCTAGAACATCTCTGTTCTTAACATTGTCTGTCCATGATATATTCATCATACGTCTGCAGCACCACATTTCAAAGGATCTTTTTCCTGTCCGTTTTTTCTACTGTCCACGTTTCAAAATCATACAGTGCTGTACTCCACACATATGTTTTCGGCAATCTTTTCTTGTTTCTATGTTTGTTGTCTTTAAACATAGTAGTTGCTTATTTTCTCGTATGCAGTACAATCTTGTGCTAATTTTTGTTTTGTACTTGTTGCACTTTCTCAGTCGCTCGTTATTTGGCTTCCCGAAATTTAAATAAAGTAAATAAAAAGTGGACTAACCTAAAAAGTCAAGAACGCAGATACATTATGGTCAGTCACATTCCATACATTTCCAAGTTGAATATTTTTTTCACAAAACGTTTTGCTAATATTGCAATAAAACTTTATATCTACCTAAATTTTTTATACCTTTGTCGTTTTGTTAGTGATCTCTACGAGTATAGTGTAAACATATAATTTTATACTCGATTAACTTTTACTGGAAATTAATTACTTAATTAAACTTTTTCAGCCGGAATTCTTGGAGGTGGATATGGTGGTGGCTATGGGGGTGGATACGGCGGCGGAATTGGTGGACACGGAGGTGGACTTGGTAGTTACGGAGGAGGACTAGGTGGCTATGGAGGTGGAATTGGAGGTCACGGTGGTGGTTGGGATGGTGGATTTGGAGGAAGTGGATATGGCGGTGGATGGAAAGGAGGACTAAGCGGTGGTAGCTTGGGTGGCTATGGAGGAGGATGGAAAGGCGGGTATGGAGGATTAGGAGGATATGGAGGCGGATATGGAGGTGGATATGGAAGTGGTATTGGAGGTGGTTATGGAGGTGGTCACGGCGGTGGCAGCATCATTAAAGTTGTTTCAACATCACTTGATGGTGGATATGGAGGTGGATGGAAAGGTGGACTTGGCGGATTAGGAGGTGGATACGGAGGTGGATATGGAGGTTATGGTGGCGGATGGAAGAGTGGAGGCAGTTACGGAGGTCTTGGAGGTGGTTATGGAGGTGGTTACGGCGGCGGTTATGGAGGTGGTTATGGAGGTGGATGGAAATCTGGGGGTAAGTTATAAAGTATTTGATTTGATTTAAATTTTTTTTTATAGGTGGTTGGTGGTAAGATGGCAAGTTTTATCGTTCCAAGCACACTTTTGTACATTTGTAAATTTTCTTGTAAATATTGTCTTTTATACAGTATTAAATAAATTATTATTTCATAACTTTCCTAAAACATTTTTTTATTTGAATGTGGAGCGTGAAAAAACCATTCGGTAGTGTCATTCCAAAAATAGTCCCCAAAAGATGTAATAGCATCCACGACCTTAGCGTCATAAATTTAAGCTCTTTAACGGCAAAAGGTTGATATCTACGTAAGTGCCGCATGTAGTTTTAACTGTTTTATTCTATTTAATATAAACTCGATAAGTAGAGATATGGCGAATTCAAATTGTATAACAATATTAAGCGCATGGTGTTACATAAACAAGTGGATAAAGTGTTTAATTCTACGCCCAATAATAAGAAAAATCACTAAAATATTGTCTCTTTAATGACGAACATTACACTTTTCTTTGTCAGTGAACACTATATATTGATAGGACCTTGTGAACTATTATTCAAAGGTTCTAGCACAGTAGAACGCGCATTTTCAAATCAAGAACACCGTACAGTGAATTAATTATAACAATTTAGGGACCTATCAAGCAGTTATCACAATAAATAATAAATTTTGAATTTATGATTTACCGACGTGTAGGATTTCAATTACTAAATGTGCCATTTCAGCCTACTATAATATTTGATAATTGGCTTTCGCTCCGATAGTTGAGAGCGAAGGCTAATTGCGTATCTCTTGCGAAAGAGCGAACAGTGAGTGTGGAAAGGAGCCTGATTTCATTGGGAATTAAGTTCTATATCCGTTAGGCAAGATTTTAAGAAAATGCATTTTTTAGGGAATTTTCGGTTTTGCGTACCGGGTTACGTGTAAAGCCAAGATTGTCAGGAAAATGATAACCGATCGCGCTATCGAGAAAGTACTGCCGAGGTGTCCTTCTCTATGAGTGCAGGAAGGAAGGAAAGGCGAGTTGTTTTCCAGAATTCGCTACCGGGCTTTATAAAATACCTAATATGTACGGGGATGCCCTACAATCAATCGATTTAGAACCGGAATTCGACGGCGTTTCCACGTAAAAGATCTATTTTTTGAGAATTATTCAGTTTCCGACAAAATTGGGTCGCAAACGCTGTCGGACGCCGCTATGAAATGCCCAATGTATTGTAAGCCTTAAAAATCAATTTGGAATCTAATTTCGTACAGAGTTCGAATATAGAAGGTTTATTTAAAAAATTATCAAATTCCGTTCACGGACGCGATTGAACTCGCCCGAACGGTTATATTTGATCGTGAACATCTCAGTAAATCAAAGCATTTTTGCGTAGCGTTAGAGAACACAAGCATAAATCATTGGACATTTCAACAAATGTTTGGTATAATAGCTCAGTGCTAATGGTTCTGCATTGCATGCAGAGTGTTCTAGGTTTGATAATGAGGTTGTTCTATTTTTTTTTTTACTTTTAAAATGACACCAGACGCCAGCCTGTAACAAACATTACAATCACTTTTCTGAAGAAATAGCAGGATACAGGGATGTGTGGAAACCATTGTTGCGGTTATATATTTTACTACATTTAATTGTGAAACCTAGATTTTTTAATCCTACAAGTGGAAGTAATCTGTTTTAATTTAAATTAAAACATAAAACAACTACCTGCGTTAATATAATAAATAAAATCTTTAATGTTAGTGTAGCTTAGTTGCTACTTATTTGATAAAAGGTTAAAGCGATCTTCAAACAAATCGGTCGAGCTTAAAGCGGGAGAATGCATAGACGAATCAATACTTAATGAAAATTGCTTCGATCGCAAAGTGCGAGAACCCCAAAGCGAGATTGGGCGAGTGGGGTCCGTGGGGAAATTTCTGAAGTAAAAGGGAATCAAATGCGGAAGAGATTCAGAAGCAAAGGAAATCAGTTCCGTAAGGTCTGAAAGCAAATTCCAATAAATACTATAAAAACGTATATAACTTTTAAATTATAGAAGAACACCTCTGGATAGCTCACAAAAGTATGATTAATTATGTGTTCCACGTTTTGGATCGTCACATTAAATACAACGAACTTAACGGTACACCCAGTTTTATAAGACATCAAGACGTGGTCATAACTTCTAAACGTGTGAACTCATATGCCGGATTAAGCCGAACGGTGGAGTGCGGCAAAATAGTTACAAGAAACGCTAGCTTTGGAGGTGCAAATTCTTAAGGCCAATAAAGCTAAAAGCACCTTGTAACAAACTACTCGTCTACTCGTGCTAGTAGGGTAAAATCAAGGATCCTGTGACCACATTTCCACCAGCATCCACATTTCCACACACATCTGGACCAAATTTACATGTAAAAACCCACTATAAAGTCTTATTTTAGATGAATCTCCTCCTGACTCCTCCTTGCTCTCCTCCTTGCTCGGACACCCCCACAACCATTTTGATTACATCACACCCGCATTCTTTCCACCCGCGAGATAAATCTTTCTCCACATTTCCACCCACGAGATAAACCTATCTTGTTTGGTATCAATTAATATTAGAATTTTCTTAGCTACCCGAATCTCTAAGAATTTTTAGATTGCATCATCCCCAGGAGCTACCCTCATTTTAAGATTTCTTACCTGTAGCGACTTTTGAGCGTTCTTATAAATTTTTTTATACATGCGATACATTAAATTAGCTTAGAATTTTATGCACATCCCGAATCTGTAAACAGATTTGAAATCGGACCACGCCCTGCAAAGTTATACCCCTTTAAAGTCCTGATCTTCTAATTTTGCTATTTGCTCTATAAGCAAACCTAACAAATAGTTTTCTTCGTCTAGCCATTGCATCTTTCGAGATAAACCTATCTTGTTTGGTATTAATCAATATTAGAATTTTCTCAGCTACCCAAATCTCTAGGAATTTTTCAGATTGCACCATCCCCAAGGAGCTACCCTAATTTTAAGATTTCTTACCTGTAGCAACTTTTGAGCGTTCTTATAAATTTTTTATACATGCAATACATTAAATTAGTCTACAATTTTACGCACAACCCGAATCTGCAAACAGATTTGAAATCGGACCACGCCCTGCAAAGTTACACATATACCCTCTGCGAGATAAATCTTTCTCCACATTTCCACCCACGAGATAAACCTACCTTGTTTGGTATCAATCAATATTAGAATTTTCTAAGCTATCCAAATCTCTTTAAATTTTCACATAGCACCATCCCCAGAGAGCTACCCCATTTTAAGATTTCTTACCTGTAGCGACTTTTGAGCGTTCTTATAAATTTTTATACATGTAGCACATCTTGTTAGTCTAGAATTTTATGCACAATCCGAATCTCTAAATAGATTTAAAATCGAACGACCCTTACCATTTTACACACACCTTTAAATTATAAATTTCCTGCGGCTTATACATAAAAGAAAATCTAAAAACCATTCTTAAAACTTTTTATTACAAACAATTTTACTAATACAGTTTAAATTTTGTAAAACCACATTTCTAAATACATATTCACAATTTTTATTTTCAACCTAGAACTTGTCATATCGGGTCATACTTATTAATATTTATTTCTAAATAGAGCACCTTTTCCAAAGACCAACCGGACTCGCATGTTTCAAATTCCTCTGATTTTGTTCGCATGGTTTCGCTTAAGACCTCGTACGTATTTTCCAGATTACTAGAAGACGTTATAACCACATTTTTGTGTTAAAGGATTTCACATCGGTAGCCTCTTCCCCCATTTTGATGTAAACGCCGTAGAGTTCGCAATAGACTTTTACTGCTGTATGTTGTATTCTTTTTTCATTTATTAATCGAATAAATCGCTCTTTCTGCTTCCAAAGAAACTCGGGCACTCCATCGTCGACACTGGCGTTCTTTATGCGATAGCTAGCCATACGGTTGTTAAACGCAGTGCTAACCATTTCTACATCATCGTCGCTAGTAGCGGTAACTGATGCATTTTATGTCTGTTGCTCCTTAAATGTGCGGCATACGTAGTTTTTCCATTTTGAAATCGCATACTTTACACATAATTCGTGGTTGTTTCGTACAAGACCCTTTAACAGCTGGCGGAGCTGAACGTTTACGGCTTAATGACATGCCGTGCTGTTTTTCCTTGTGTCGCAGTAAGTTATCCATTCTCGTAAAAGCGAAACCGCAAGTCCCACAGTTTAAGTACTTTGCTGCGGGCGGTTGTATAAGCTTAACCGTGGACGATGTTGCACCACGACATTTGTTCTGGTGCCGTTTGAGAGCATTTTTCCAGGTATAGGAAGCACCGCAAGAGTTGCACTTAAAAACGTTTGCAGATACCATTTTAGTACAAAACAAAATCCACACTATAAGACTTGACTTGTAAGCGAACTAACTTATAACTAAAGAGTTTATTCTTGCGCACCTGCTTTATGTACCCTATAGAATGCAAACCGAAGGTTTCCGAAGACACCCGAACGAAGTCTCGGATTCAGCGAGGAACTAAATGTCGTCATCTTGAGCCAATCCTCGCAGCTCGTCCAATACATTTAGCACCAATGTATGCGCTCGGTTCGCTTTGTCCATGCTGCGAATGCCGTTAGTAAAAACACCGGAAAACGTCTTCCATGTTATACGGATCGCGTGCATATTAAAAATCCAAAAGGGTGGTAGCACACGCACACAACTTGTGTGCAAGTCGTAGAAGATGCAGTGCTACTATAACCAAAAACACTTTAAACCATTACTAAGGAAATACCAACTTGTTGTCTACAGGATACTTACTAATAAAGCAATTTAATTTTAAATAATTTCTACGTCATATTTTAGGTAGGCTTGAATATTTTCCAAATGAATCACCGAGCGAAAGTATATGCTTAGCAGTATTAAATTAACCATTAATTTCCCATTTTTACGACCATGGTTAATTATAGATTAAAATTTAATTTGTGCACGTTCGACCTTCTCGTAAACTAACATATTTTATAGCAACAATGCGCTGTATAATACATGCATACCCCTTCTCTGCGCTACTGCTATTCTTGTAGTTGCTTGAAAAAGTCACTCTCCTTTTTACTGTTAAGACTGGGCAAAGCACCATTTTTTTGTATACTTTCTATAGCACATCGCGCACTTTTCGTCTGATAATTATGCTTCTGTATGCTTTTACACTTTCGCATAGCGGTCGGCCGCATGTAATGATTTCTAGAACCGGTAAGTACTCGATATCGTCCAAATAGAGAATTAGATGCTCGATGTCTGTCAACTTCCAATTCCCTCGTAAAAGGTAGCAAATACTCAGTCAATAATCCATTATACTTCGACCCGCTCCTGTTCTGATAATTTACAAACATTTTTCAAACGACAATAGGCCGAGAATTTTTAAACCTCCGAGGGATCTTTAAGTCGTGATCAATTACACATCCGAGCTACGCGTAAACTAACATATTTTGTAGCAACTGTATAATACATGCATACCCCTTCTCTGCGCTACTGCTATTCTTGTAGTTGCTTGGAAAAGTCAGTCACCCTTTTTACTGCTAGGGCCGCTAAAAAGCACCATTCCATACTTTCTTTATAAGTGTAGCACATCGCGTACTTTTTGTCGGATAATTAAATCTTTGTTTATGTAGCATTTACACTTTCGCTTATTTAAACATCTAATACGATTGATTAACCACTTTCGATTATTCTAACGGAGACCACCATACGCACCGTTCTTTTGAATCCAACGATCCTATGGGCTTCCACGCACTAACACCTGACGTATTTTTCTTACTATTTGTTAAACAAAACTACCGGTATCGCCATTGTGGACGTAAACAGATGTTTGTGGACGTGTACGAGAATATGTAACCATATACATTAACCAGTCTAAGCTATTTTATTTAGTCCACGAAAACTACTATTTTCTAAACCACAATTAATAATCGTCTTTATAGGCTCCACATTTCGACCATTACCCAATGGCTGGTGCTACGTACATGGAAACTTTAATTTCTTATTGGAGAATTCTTATTCTCCGCGCACTGCTGCGTAGTTGCATGTTCATTCCTTTTGAGGTATATGCTCGTTATAGGTTGTAAGACCCTCGGTTTTATAACTACAATTCGTGAGACCCTTTAATCTTTTTAATCGTATCTTTCTCGCCTACAATACAGTAGGACTTAACATTACTACCAACAAATTCTAATACTGGACCCCATTAAATACGTCTTTAATTTTCCTACAAGTTTTTATCGACAAGTGTTATATTGTATTTATTATACGCGGGGTAGTCACTCTTTTAAGATAAATATATTTTGCTAGGTATCAACTAATATTAAATTTTCTAGGGACCCCAAATATGTAAACAGATTTTAAATAGGACCACCCATACAAAGTTATGCGTTTTAAAGACTAATTTTTACCCATCTTTATTTAACACCATTTTAAAACCTTTTCGCTACCCAAGACATATGCCTTAGCCAACCATCTTCCGAAATCTAAAACCGCAGTGTTCCGCTAACACAACGTGGAGATAACACGTATACTCTGTCAACCAGGATAGAAGCAGAGGAAGGATTTGGAAGGTGGGCGAGGAACTTAAAAATTATAGAATCTTAAAACTAATATATACAAATATAAACAACTATTTTATATCTTTACGCCCCCATGCGTAGATTGTTGTACTATTAGGAATGATGTACCTTTTGTCATCTTCCCTCGATAAACTAATTTTATTAATAAGCTGCGTATGCAATCGTATTTTTACTCCGGATACATACGCAGACAAGTACTCGATACCATCCAAATAAAAATTGGATGCTTGGTGACTGTTAACATCCGCTTCCCTCGTGTACGCCCAGACACATCAGCCCATGAGCACCCTGCGCATGCACCCCGCCCATGCCACCCTGCGCGTGCACCCCTGCCCATGCGCTCTGCCCATGCGCACCCCTCACTGTGCGAGTGCTATTTCGGGGTAACGTCACAGCCTTTTATAAATAAAGAACAATGTTATATACTATTATAAAATGTTTATTCTGACATTATACATAACAAATTTAAAATATTTAATGACAAGCATGGGGTCATTTAAACTTAATTTTAATACAAAGTTATACACAGAAAACAGTCCTTTCTTTATGTTTGTTTGGAGTGGCTTTAATTTTATCTAATTTTATTCGCAGCTTAAAATTTAAATCGATACCCAAGTCCTCTATCTCCTTTTCTAACCAATAGTTTGATACATAGAGACCGTCTAGGTTTTCGAATTGTAAAATGTACCGAAGTTTGCCTCTATATTTAAAGTCTTTGATTCCGCCGACAACCAGATCCATTCCTTCGTGTAATTCTTGCAGCTTGTGACAATCTTTTAATCCATAGCTTTCCACTATATCCTGCATACGTATCTTGTTAGCTTGATCGACTTCTTCTTGTCGGTATTGGAGAAATCCTTATTCTCCCACAGACTGTTGCGTAGTTGCATGTCCACCACTTTTGGGAATATATGGTTGTAAGGCCCTCGGTTTTAAATGATCCAAGGTTCTTTACTAGGCAAATATACAATGTTTAACGGACCCCCTTTGCGTGTGGTGTACGCAAAGATTACGAAACCCATTCCTTAGTTCGTCTTTGTTATCTGCCATTTTGATAAATACGTTTTAGAATAACCTTTTAAAAATATACGGATTTAGTACCATCCTTTTCCGCAAGGACGCCTACATAACTAAAGAGTCTTTTACTAACCACAAATGCATACAACTTGTAGAAACCAGATGTATCTAAGTCAGTCCATCGGCACATAAAATAATCTTTTAATTCTTCCTCATTTTCTCTAATAAGATGTTCTTTGTCTAACACATCTTTGTATTGATCGCGTATTGTCGCAGTGTTTTCCATGTAGTCCAATTTTCGCCTTTTGCATCCATTTCCTCTAATTCCAGCTGTCTTTTCCTTCCACTTACAGCGTATGGTATACATAATGGGGCAATTTCCTTTAGCGTAAACGGATGAGTTTACTACCAATATTTACGCGTTGTCGTACAACCTCTGGACGAATGTTAGGCATATCTATCAATCCCAAGTCCGAAATTACTATTTCTTTTGGAATTGTAGAATATGGTGTTGCAGATTGTGTAAAATATGTACTACCTGCTTTAATGTAGCACTTGTGTAAGATTTTTATTTTATCTTGGTTGTCTTCCTCCTCTACTATCTCCAAATAATTTACAGGTAAATAGTTAAAACATAATAACCGAAAGCACATACTTTATCAATTTTCCCTTTCCTCTGGTTTTTGGACAACTTAATTTGCAAGCCTGTCAATTTCTTTGTATTGCCATTCCCCAATACACGTACTGTAGCAGGTTATTATACACTAAACAGCAGCTATTTTGTAGCTTGTCCGATAACTACTCCACATTTTGGTAAGTGGTACCGAGTACATTGGCGCCTTTAGGAAGTATAACTTACTTCTTCCAATAAGGTTAAACAGTTTTTAAGGGTTTATACACCCGTTCCGCACTGACATAAGCTTCCAATTGCACAGTTGTATATTGTCGCTTCCAATCGTGTAATACCATGTTCTTTGGCCAAAGTAGACGCAAATGTTTCCCTTAAACGTACATCTGGACAACGTAAAAATCTAGTATATGATTGCCAAGTTGTTTATTACACCAGGACTTGTTATCTGACACACAAATTTGTTGTAAATCTTAATTCTTGCATTGGTTGTTAGCCATGTTAAACAATCAATCCCCCAGTTTTATCGTTGTCAACTATAATATTACACTTTTCTTCGTATTCTCCCTTATAGCAAAAGTTATGCTTTGTAGTTAAATAATTACACATCTCCATCTTGCTAAATATGCCTGCAAAATCTTGGGTTACATCCATGTCAAAAGATAGAAATAATCTTTTCGACTTCGTCTAATATATCTGGTAGTTCCTCCAATAAAGTTTCCAACTAACATCTGCTAGTTCCACTTTGTATGGAACACATATAGGATTTTGGAATTTTTATTAATGCATTCGAGGTCTTCTTTTCCGATAATTTCTTTTACTCTCTGGCCTATCTTGTTACTGCTTTCCAGAGAAAACGGAAGCTTAGCTTTAACACCATGCCTAGCGGAAACAAATCGGTCGAACTTTCTTCGTAGATAGCTGTTAAATGCACCACAAATTTCTTTTTTTAGGATAAACATTTTTTTGTTTGAAGATGCTTGTTCGGTGTCAGAAAGGTCGCAAATTTTAACCAACATTATATTGTCACAAAATGGTTCTGTAATTGGTGTGTGTAGTCCCAGTCAGCATCTTTTCGCCTTCGACATAACAAATATTACCAATATCTGTCACCAGATTATTGTTGCACATATTTTCTGCCAACAGCCATAATCCAAATCGCTCATTTGTCGGTTTCACTTTATTCCCAAGAAGTTGAGAAACGTTAATCACCTTGGAGACGCTCATGTTTACCGTTCTAGCTACCGTCAAATACTAAATTGAATACGAAAATTTGTTCCTTATGTATCCTACAGAGTGGGGCGTATATTACCGAAAATAGTCGAATATGTTGTTAAAATGTCTTACTATAACTAAGCTAACCCAAAACTACTTCCTTATATACCAAATTTAATCTCCTGCTCACATAAACCACATGACCATTGCCATATGACCACATGACCAATGACCATATGCCAATGACCATGACCATTGACCATGACCACATGCCATGATGACCATATGCCATACCTGTACCATGCATGGCCATATGCCATATGACCATGACCAATGACCATATGACCATATGCCAATGACCATATGCCATGCCATGCCATGCGGTCATGACCATAGTGACTAATTGGTTTTAATGAGGTTTTTATTAAACCCTTGCATAATTGTTTTTAATGAGTTTTTCCATAGAATAAATGTGGACTAGTTAATAAGGAAAAATTAATGGTTGGGCCAGCGAGACTTTTAACAACATTTTCGCTTTTTCGTAATCCCCCACTCTGTAGGAACTAAGGAACAAATTTTCGTATTCAATTTAGTTAGGACTAAACGGTAAACATGAGCTCTCAAGGTGATTATGTTTCCATTCTTGGGTAAGGTAAACGACAAATGGCATTTGGTTATGGTGTTCGGTATGTGTGCACAATATTGGTCAGTTTGGTATTTTGTTATGTGAGGGAATGTGCTGGTGGTCAACATTAGACCATTTTGTGAATATAATGTTGGTTAAAATTGGACTTTCTGACGAACAAGATTTAAACAAATATGTTTATCCAAAAAGAAATTTGTGGGCATTTACGCTATCTCGAAGAAAGTTCGACGATTTGTTTCCGCTAGGCATGGTGTTAAAGTAAGCTTCGTTTTCTGGAAAGCATAACAAGATGGCCAGAGAGTAAAAGAAATTATCGGAAAAGAAGACCTCGAATGCTTAATAAAAATTCGAAAATCTATATGTGTCCATACAAAGTGGAATAGCAGATGTTAGTTGGAAACTTATTGGAGGAACTACCAGATTATTGCGAAGTCGAAAAGATTATTTCTATCTTTTGACATGATGTAACCCAAGATTTTGCAGGCATATTTAGCAAGATGGAGATGTGTAATTATTTAACCAAAGCATAACTTTTGCTATAAGGGGATACGAAGAAAAGTGTAATATTATAGTTGACAACGATAAATGGAGATTGATTGTTTAACATGGCTAAAACAATGCAAGAATTAAGTTTACAAAAATTTGTGCAGATAACAAGTCCTGGTGTTAATAAACAACTTGGCAATCATATACTAGATTTTAACGTTGTCCAGATGTACGTTTAAGGGAAACATTTGCGTCTACTTTGGCCAAAGAACATGGTATTACCGATTGAACACAAATACAACTGTGCAATTGGAAGTATGCAGTCGGAAGGTGTAAACCTTAAAAGACTGTTTAACCTTATTGGAAGATAGTGTTATACTTCCTAAAGGCGCCAATGTACTCGGTACCACTTACCAAAATGTGGAGTAGCTATCGGACAAGCTCAAAATAGCTGCTGTTTAGATAATAACCTGCTACAGTCGTGTATTGGGGAATGGAATACAAAAAATTGACGGTTGCAAATTGTTGTCCAAAAACCAGAGGAAAGGGAAAATTGATAAAGTATGTGCTGGTTATTAGTTTTAACTATTTACCTGTAAATTATTTGAGATAGTAGGAGGAAGACAACCAAGATAAAATAAAATCTTACACAAGTGCTACATTAAAGCAGGTAGTACATATTTTACACAATCTGCAACACCATATTCTACAATTCCAAAAGAAATAGTAATTTCGGACTTGGGATTGATAGATACGCCTAACATTCGTCCAGAGGTTGTACGACAACGCGTAAATATTGGTAGTAAACTCATCCGTTTACGCTAAAGGAAATTGCCCCATTATGTATACCATACGCTGTAAGTGGAAGGAAAAGACAGCTGGAATTAGAGGAAATGGATGCAAAAGGCGAAAATTGACTCATGGAAAACACTGCGACAATAGCGATCAATACAAAGATGTGTTAGACAAAGAACATCTTATTAGAGAAAATGAGGAAGAATTAAAAGATTATTTTATGTGCCGATGGACTGACTTAGATACATCTGGTTTCAGTTGTATGCATTTGTGGTTAGTAAAAAGACCTTTTAGTTATGTAGGCGTCTTGCGAAAAGGATGGTACTAAATCCGTATATTTTTAAAAGGTTATTCTAAAACGTATTTATCAAAATGGCAGATAACAAAGACGAACTAAGGAATGCGGTTGTAATCTTTGCGTACACCACACGCAAAGGGGGTCCGTTAAACATTGTATATTTGCCTAGTAAAGAACCTTGGATCATTTAAAACCGAGGGTCTTACAACCATATATTCCCAAAAGTGGTGGACATGCAACTACGCAACAGTCTGTGGAGAATAAGGATTTCCAATACCGACAAGAAGAAGTCGATCAAGCTAACAAGATACGTATGCAGGATATAGTGGGAAAGCTGCGATTAAAAGATTGTCACAAGCTGCAAGAATTACACGAAGGAATGGATCTGGTTGTCGGCGGAATCAAAGACTTTAAATATAGAGGCAAACTGTACATTTTACAATTCGAAAACCTAGACGGTCTTATGTATCAAACTATTGGTTAGAAAAGGAGATGAGGACTTGGGTATCGATTTAAATTTTAAGCTGCGAATAAAATTAGATAAAATTAAAGCCACTCCAAACAAACATAAAGAAAGGACTGTTTTCTGTGTATAACTTTGTATTAAAATTAAGTTTAAATGACCCCATGCTTGTCATTAAATATTTTTAAATTTGTTATGTATAATGTCAGAATAAACATTTTATAATAGTATATAACATTGTTCTTTATTTATAAAAGGCTGTGACGTTACCGAAATAGCAGTCGCACAGTGAGGGGTGCGCATGGGCAGCGCGCATGGGGTGTCACGCGCAGGGTGCGCATGCGGGTGGATGCGCAGGGGTGCATGGGCTGGGATGTGTCTGGGCTACACGAGGAAGCGGATGTTAACAGTCACCAAGCATCCAATCTTATTTGGATGGTATCGAGTACTTGTCTGCGTATGTATCCGGAGTAAAATACGATTTGCATACGCAGCTTATTAATAAAATTAGTTTATCGAGGAAGATGACAAAGGTACATCATTCCTAATAGTACAACAATCTACGCATGGGTAAAGATATAAGATAGTTGTTTATATTTGTATATATTAGTTTTAAGATTCATAATTTTAAGTTCTCGCCCACCTTCCAAATCCTTCCTCTGCTTCTATCCTGGTTGACAGAGTATACGTGTTATCTCCACGTTGTGTTAGCGGAACACTGCGGTTTTAGATTTCTCGGAAGATGGTTCAAGGCATATGTCTGGGTAGCGAAAAGGTTTTAAAAATGGTGTTAAATAAAGATGGGTAAAATTAGTCTTTAAAACGCATAACTTTGTATGGGTGGTCCTATTTAAAATCTGTTTACATTTTGGGGTCCCTAGAAAAATTTAATATTAGTTGATACCTAGCAAAATATATTTATCTTAAAAGAGTGACTACCGCGTATATTAAATACAATATAACACTTGTCAACAAAAAGTTGTAGGAAAATTAAAGACGTATTTAATGGGGGTCCAGTATTAGAATTTGTTGGTAGTAATGTTAAGTTCTACTGTAATGTAGGCGAGAAAGATCGATTAAAAAGATTAAAGGGGTCTCACGAATGTAGTTAAGAAACCGAGGGTCTTACAACTTATAACGAGCATATACCTCCAAAGGAATGGACATGCAACTACGTAGCAGTGCGCGGAGAATAAGAATTCTCCAATAAGAAATTAAAGTTTCCATGTACGTAGCACCAGCCATTGGGTAATGGTCGAAATGTGGAACCTATAAAGACGGTTATTAATTGTGGTTTAGAAAATAGTAGTTTTCGTGGACTAAATAAAATAGCTTAGACTGGTTAATGTATATGGTTACATATTCTCGTACACATCCACAAACATCTGTTTACGTCCACAATGGCGATCCGGTAGTTTTGTTTAACAAATAGTAAGAAAATACGTCAGGTGTTAGTGCGTGAAGCCCATAGGATCGTTGGATTCAAAAGAACGGTGCGTATGGTGGTCTCCGTTAGAATAATCGAAAGTGGTTAATCAATCGTATTAGATGTTTAAATAAGCGAAAGTGTAAAGGCCTACATAAACAAAATTTAATTAACCGACAAAAGTGTGCGATGTGCTACACTTATAAATAAAGTATGGAATGGTGCTTTTAGCGGCCCTAGCAGTAAAAGGAGAGTGACTTTTTCTAGCAATTACAAGAATAGCAGTAGCGCAGAGAAGGGGTATGCATGTATTATACAGTTGCTGCAAAATATGTTAGTTTACGCGTAGCTCGAACGTGCACAAATTAAATTTTAATCTATAATTAACTATGGTCGTAAAAATGGGAAATTAATGGTTAATTTAATACTGCTAAGCATATACTTTCGCTTGGTGATTCATTTGAAAAATATTCAAGCCCACCTAAAATATGACGTAGAAGTTATTTAAAATTAAATTGTTGTAAGTATCCTGTAGACAGCAAGTTGGTATTTTCTTAGTAATGGTTTAAAGTGTTTTTGGTTATAGTAGCACTGCATCTTCTACAGCACGACTTGCACACAATTTGTGTGCGTGTGCTATCACCCTTTTGGATTTTTAATATGCACGCGACCCGTATAACATGGAAGACGTTTCCGATGTTTCTACTAACGGCATTCGCACCATCGACGATGCGAACCGGGTGCATGCATTGGCGCTAAATGTATTGGACGAGCAGTAAGGATTATGACGTCATTTAGTTCCCCCGATGAATCCTCAACTTCGTTCGGGTATCTTCGGAAACCTTCGGTTTGCATTCTATAGGGTACATAAAGCAGGTACGCAAGAATAAACTCTTTAGTTATAAGTTAGTTCGCTTACAGTCAAGTCTTATAGTGCGGATTTTGTTTTGTACTAAAATGGTATCTGCAAACGTTTTTAAGTGCAACTCTTGCGGTGCTTCCTATACCTGGAAAAATGCTCTCATACGGCACCAGAACAAATGTTGTGACGTAACATCGTCCACGGTTAAGCCGTCCGCAGCAAAGTACTTAAACTGTGGGACTTGCGGTATCGCTTTTACGATAATGGACAACTTACAGCGACACAAGGAAAAACAGCACGGTATGTCATTAAGCCTTAAACGTTCAGCTCCGCCAGCTGTTAAAGGAGTTGTACGAAACAACCACGAATTATGTGTAAAGTATGCGATTTCGAAATGGAAAGAATACGTATGCCGCACACTTAAGGAGCAACAAACATAAAATGCATCAGTTACCGCTACTAGCGACGATGGTGTAGAAATGGTTAGTACAGCGTTTAACAACCGTATGGCTAGCTATCGCATAAATAACGCCAGTGTCGACGATGGAGTCCCCGAGTTTCTTTGGAAGCAGAAAGAGCGATTTATTCGATTAATTAATGAAAAAAGAATACAACATTCAGCAGTAAAAGTCTATTGCGAACTCTACGGCGTTTACACCAAAATGGGGGAAGAGACTACCGATGTGAAATCCTTTAACACAAAAATGTGGTTATAACGTCTTCTAGTAATCTGGAAAATACGTACGAGGTCTTAAGCGAAACCATAAGAACAAAATCAGAGGAATTTGAAACATGCGGGTCCGGTTGGTCTTTGGAAAAGGTGCTCTATTTAGAAATAAATATTAATAAGTATGAACCGATATGAGAAGTTCTAGGTTCAAAATAAAAATTGTGAATATGTATTTAGAAATGTGGTTTACAAAATTTAAACTGTATTAGTAAAATTGTCTGTAATAAAAAGTTTTAAGAATGGTTTTAGATTTTCTTTAGGTATAAGCTGCAGGAAAGTTATAATTTAGAGGTGTGTGTAAAATGGTAAGGGTGGTCCTGTTTTAAATCTGTTTACAGATTCGGATTCTACATAAAATTCTAGACTAAGAAGATGTATCGCATGACTAAAAAGTTTATAAGAACGGTCAAAAGTCGCTACAGGTAAGAAATCTTAAAATCAGGGTAGCTCCTTGGGGTGATGATATCTGAAAATTCTTAGAGATTCGGGTAGCTGAGAAAATTCTAATATTGATTGATACCAAACAAGATAGGTTTATCTCGAAAGATGCGTTGGCTAGACAAAGAAAAGTATTTGGTTTAGATGTGGGAGCAAATGAGGATGCTCATTTATCTCGAAAGATGAAAAATTAAGATATATTTATCTCGAAAGATGAAAATGGTTAGTCGAAGAAAACTATTTCCTCCAGATGTGTGAGGAAATGTGGGAGCTTATAAAGCAAAGAGTAAAATTTAGAGGTTTGAGAGCTTAAAGTGTAACTTTGTAAGGAGTAGTCCGATTTTAAATCTGTTTGCAGATTCGGGATGTGCATAAAATTCTAAGCTAACAAGATGTATCGCGTGACTAAAAAAATTTATAAGAACGCTCAAAAGTCGCTACAGGTAAGAAATCTTAAAATTAGGGTAGCTCCCTTGGGGGTGATGATATCTGAAAAATTCCTAGAGATTCGGGTAGCTGAGAAAATTCTAATATTGATTGATACCAAACAAGATAGGTTTATCTCGAAAGATGCAATGGCTAGACAAAGAAAAGTATTTGGTTCAGATGAAAGATAAAAAAATGGCTAGTCGAAGAAAACTTTTTGGTTCAGATGTGGGAGGAAATGAGGATGCTCATTTATCTCGAAACATAAAAAATTTAAGATAGGTTTATCTCGAAAGATGAAAAATGGTTAGTCGAAGAAAACTTTTTGGTCCAGATGTGTGGGGAAATGAGGGATTCTGGGGGAAATGAGGGCCCAATCGCCCCAATTATACTCTACTCGTGCTCCACTAATCAATGTTGTGCATCTTTTGGCTTAATTGGTCATGTAAATCTGCACGCTCAAAAATAGTGATATATATCTAATCCTGATGAACCTTGGCGAAAATGGTCGAAACGCAGACCTCGTTGGTATTTAGTATGAAACGGTCTCATCCCAGTACTATAAAAGCTTCCGACATTTTAAAAGATAAGTTTTTTATAGCGGCAAAAGTATTTATATCCGTTGTGTAGGACTCTTCTTGGCCGTAACAAGAACATACCAACGAAAATTCCACTTTGGTATCGAGCCCGAGATCTCTTGTTGTTAAACCTTTATAGGGCTCCTGTGACTAGCGTGCCTGAACTAGGACCTTTACCTACATGTGATTTTTTTTCCAATGCTCCACTCGAAGGTACTACATTGGCCAGGAAGCGAGTTTTTTTTTACCTGAAAAAGTTTGAATTTTGCCGAACCCTTGTTGTTCCAAGCAAATTAGGGATCTTTAACATGCGTGACAACACTCACACATGGGACCTCCATTTTACCTCTCATCCCAACGAAGGCGTATTTTTGTGAAAAATACTCGCTTAACATTTTTCAAGCAGACCGTGTCGGGAATCGAACCCACAACCTTGGGTGTAGTAGTCACATGCATATTAACTACACCACAAAGCCGCCATTACTAGCAGCTTTATTACCGTCAGGATTAGAAAAACATGACTTTACTCACAGCTTATTTTTTTCAAACGCCCGATTTTGCTGAAAAGAAAGCAAATATCGGTTCTGGGGAATCGCTCTGGGGCATCTTGAGGAACCTCAGCCCTGATTCTTCTTCTCGTCAACCGCACTTTGTCCAGTCTGATACGGAACCATCTACTGTGAGGATAGGATTTCGTCAGTTGATGAGAGCCGGTCGACTGTCGACTGCCTCCAGTTGAAGCCTTCCATGATGTGGTTCAATACTCGTAATATCTGGTAAACGGTAAAATGCCTCATACAGAACGCGAACTGTACGTCGTAGTTTACGCGGTGCTTCTCTACCGCTACCTGCAATCTCCTTAGGAAAACGGCTTTCGATATTTTCCCAATCACCGAAAGCAGCCTAATTAGTCATCCCTACATGTGATTTTTCAATGCTCCACCTGAAGGTACTACATTGGCCAGGAAGCGAGTTTCTTTACCTGAAAAATTTGTAATTTTGCCGAACCCTTGCTGTTCCACGCAAAGTAGGGAGCTTTAACGTGCGTAACAACACTCACACGCGGGGGACCTCCATTTTGTGAAAAATGCTCGCCTAACATTTTTTAAGCAGACCGTGTCGGAATTCGAACCCGGCACCTTGGGCGTAGTAGTCGCAGACATACCAACTACGCCACGGAGCCGCCTTAGCTAATTGGTCCTTACATGTGGTTTTCCAATGCTCCACCCGAAGGTACTACATTGGCCAGGAAGCGAGTTTTTTTTACCTGGAAAATTTGGAATTTTGCCGAACCCTTGCTGTCCCAAGCAAGGTAGGGATCTTTAACGTACGTGGAAACACTCACACGCGGGACCTACATTTTACCTCTCGTCCGAACGAGGGTGTATTTTTGTCAAAATGCTCGCCTAACATTTTTCAAGCGGACCGTGTCGGAATTTAAACCCGGGACCTTGTGCGTAGTAGTCACATACATACCAACTACGTCACGAAGCCACCCAGCTAATTGGTCCGCAGATTTGTGGGAATGCCGCAGATTTGCCTGCTTTTCAGAGCGCTATCGCGTCCGTTGTCTTCCACGCAGTTGGGAAGTGGCCGCGCCTCAGCATAGCGTCGATGATTCCGGTTAACGTCATGATGGTGTTTTCGGCATCGCGCTTACAGCATGGTTAAAAACTTGGCTCGGTACAGCAGCTTTTCTAACGTTGAAGGTCTTGATAAGGTTCTAGACTTCTTCTACTGTGGTAGAATCGATTTCATGCACGTCTTCATACCTTAGACTGCTTTTGATGTGGCGGTTTACCCTACCCGTTTGATGTACTGAAAGTCTGCGTCAGCATAGTTCGGTTCGAACTGACGTTTCGTGCTGGTTACAATGACTTCTGCTTTTTCAGCGGCCTTTCGACATTCTCTACAGAGAGATGTTTTTGGCTGAAAGTTCTCTCAGTTCGGCTTCCCACTCGTTTCTGTATAGCCAAATTGCTAATCGTATTTCGGCGACCATTCGATTGTGACGGGCTCGTTCTGCTGGATCTCAGGTTTGTTGCCACTAATGCTTAGACCTGTTCCTATTTCGGATAAGCTTGTGGATGCACCGAAGGAGAATACCGCTATTATCCGCTACCAGTGCCAACAAAGTGGCTCTACAGACCTAGGTATGTATGTACTCCACGGAACGGTCCATTTACGCCTCTAGCACGTCAGTGTTCAGAATGTCGTCAGACATCCCTTCTACTGAAGCTGTCAAACGGGAGTCAATCGCCAGGGCTGGCACTACTCCGAGTTTCAGCATTACCGGGTGTGGTCTTAACTGAGATCGCTGACTAAAGTAAGTTTAGTAAGTGTTTGTTTTTATTAGATGCCGTAAAATTACCCGCTTTTATTTTGTTCAGTAACTCGCGGCGCACTTTAAAACAGAATTAGGGGCAAATACTTGTGTTTATATAATAATGTCTTAAAGTGGTTTAATTATATAAATATCTTGTATTGTATAGATAACATCACCCCATCCCTGTATTGTCCTTGCGACAACTCCTCACCTGAGACTCCTACCCACCTCATCTATACATGTTCACTTCTATCCACCTCCCGATCAAACTTCAAATCCGCACTAAACCTAGAATCCTTCACTGCACTACTTAGCATAACACACCTTATCACGCACAATCCTGAGGTACTAAACAAATTCCTCACACATATCCTAAAGACAAAACCCCCAATAAACAATTAAACACTCTAATACATAACCTACCCACCATCCCACACTCTACACATTGCATAACACCAATGCTTACTCCCCTACATCAAATATCCAGGCACTGCGACGAAAGGGGGACTTGCCTCACCTAAAACCAAAAAACAGCAGGTCTCTACACACCATAATCAACCATCATCTTTAAAGAACTCTCATTTTGGAATTATCACCGTTTATTTGCTTACATATATTTCATTTAAACTGTATACATTTTACTAACCAGTATGGATTTCTATCCAGGAATGGTTATAAATAGATGTTTACTAATTGAAAAAAAAAATGTATAGATAATCATAAGGTTACCTTATTATCTTAGTTTGTTAAACTGCTCGAGCGGTATATCTACAATTCGTTTTAGACCTAACTCCTTTTGCAAGAAATTTAGGAAGATCATGAAAGATTAGTGGACTAGTAGAAAATTTTATTTATAAACATCTTCAAGGCAGGAGTATTCAACAATTTTTTGACGTATTGAAACTATTGTTAACTTGAGGCCTTTTTTAGAAGTTTTAGAGCAACCAGATGATTTGGACATTGTTACTCCGATACATTTTCTAATACAAGGTCCATGTAATTCTATTCCAAAAGTTGATGTGGATACAAGTATGCCACTAAAATGAAGATAACACCTAGTTAACAGATCTGTCAATGGCTTGGAAAATATTCCTAACCCAATATTCGCATGTAATCAGACAAAATAGAAGTGGCAAACATAGCGGTCAATTAGTTTAATTAGCGGAGATAAATGTGAAACCACTACATTGCCCAATAAGAGCTATAATTCACATTAAACCTTCAAAGGGTAGTGTCGTATGGTTAGTTATGATCAGATCTGGGGAAAGGAATTACAACCACGTACTAACAAACTCGTTCTCCACTGCATTACTACAAGTTTGATTATTGTAAAGTTTGTTTCCAGAACGTACTCCTGACCATCCAATGAAGAGTCATTATAAGAACTAGTCTACTTTAAGGACTAAAATAAATAGCACAACAATAAAACGTCTAAAATTACAAGAATAAACTTGGTGTTAAAACGAGTTTGTTAGTAGGTCGAACGAATTCTATACCGCCAGATTTTACTGTAATTACGTGCACGCCACCATCTTTTGGAGAGTGAGGGTGATATAACTCCTACTGGTCACACTAGGAAATATCAAGGATGTTATTTGCATAATTTTTAGAATGCTCCCTAGATAACTAGTTTAATTTAAAGGATATAAATATCCGTTGAGGGGTTTCGGAATCAATTCTGATTATGGCGTTGATTACGATATGTTTTAGTTTAAGGGATTGATAGTTGTGACATGAACTAAGTAGTGGTACATAAGTGACACAAATCACGGCCCATATAAATTACTCTGTAGACATAAATTACACTAGTGATTATATAAATTAATAATTAATGCTGGGATAGCTAATTATGGTGCTTCGATAGTAATTTAGAAGACAGCATCGTTGTGTTAAGAATATAACACTGTTAGCTATTAGATCAAAATAAATTGTTGGGAGCGTTTCTAGCAAATTCCATTGTAGCTACGAGTTGTTGAAAAAGTCGTATTATCAGTTTATAAATAAGGAACTGGTTTTTGTGCAAATAGAGTTTTCGTTGGAATATTTAAATTACTTGGTGTGTCCAAAATTTCTGACAAACAATTGTAAAGCATAGATCTACGAAGACGATATACAAATAAACTTAAAATATCTATCTAGTAGATATTAAAAACAAATATCATAAAATATCAAGCACGCATAAAATAATTTTGAACCCTTTAAACAAACTATTTAAAAAAATATATTTAAAAAGTTGATTTCATTTTTGGTTCTATATAGAAATTGTATTATTACTCGTAAATACCTCGTAACAAAGTTTCATCTAAAATATTTTAACCGTGAGCAATGACAACAATCTACCGGGCAAGGTCCAAAACGCATCCGCATCACGCATCACGCTGTTTCGTGACGAAGTCATACTCCCTCGGTCTTTCTATTTATGTGGGGACTTGCCATTCGGTGTTTTTAAACTGTAATAGCGACCTTATGGTGACATGATCGGTTCTCAGGTGAAATTTGTTCCCATAAAGATATTTATAAAAGTTTTCTACAGATTTCTTCACAGCTAAACAGTTCCCTTCTTGTAGTGCACTAATTCCGTTCCGATTTCGAGAGCACCTTAATCAATGACCCTCTCTTGTCCATCTTGCATCCGAGATAGTACACTTCCGATGGCGACATTGCTTGTGTCCGTATACAAGATGAATTTGCCTTCCGACTGATGATAACTTAAAATCCGAGCAGTTGGCAAAAAATGCTTTACCAATTGCAACGTATTTTGACAATCTACATATCAAACGTAATCGCGCTCATCTTCTGTCAACTTAATTAAGAGCTTTGCAATAATTGCAAATCCGGAAACGGATCTCGTAAAGTGCACAACCCCAGAAAGCTGCGTAGCTGGTGTTTGTTTTTTAGCCTCGGTCACTCTTGTACCGCCTTAACGTTTTACAGATCTGGCCTGACTCCGTTGCATGAAATTACATGTCCTACGTTTTCATCTAGTCCCCTAGCGAGTGACACTTCTTTAGACTCCGCTTCAGATTAGTTTCCCTTAGTTTTCGAAACACTTTCTTTAAATTTTCCAAGGGTTCCCCAAACCACTTCCAAATCATGATCACATCATCCAAATATACAAGGCACGTTTTCCACGATACCCCATGTAAAACGTTATCTATTAAACGCTCGAAGGCGACAGTAGGTTGGCAGAGCCCAACTTGTAAGACTGTAAACTGCTATAAGTCAGTATCAATAGTGAAAGCAATCCAAGAATTTCGCGAAACACTCGTTGGTGACTTGTTCTTTGTCAATACCGGCACACCCAGCCACATGAATGACCGAAGAACACCATCCAATCATTGCATTCTTTTTCAAAGCCATATAGTAACTATAGGGGATTAAAATTCTAACAGGTACACCATGCAGCACTTTGTCCAAAGCCTTCTCCACAAGTACGCCCTTTCAGACGAATTTGTCAGTAATTGGTTCAACATCACGCATAAAACCCTTCTGGAGAGCACTATCCAAGGTCGGATAACGTCGTCTGTCAGACAAACTCGCGCAGACCCGGCGTGTGCTTTGCAAAACGGCACTTCGTCGTTTATCACTCCCAAGACATCCTCTTTCATATCTACATTAACACATACTTCTTCGGCAATGTTCTCTATTACTACCAGATAGTCAAACATTTTGCTCTCAATTTCGATTTCTACGTGAGCATTTCGTGTGTTTGAGCATCCTTAACAACTAGGGTTCAAAGACGCACTGTCGTAAGTAACACTTTACTACTATCGCGCACTACATTCGGATTAGCAACTGTCCTAGTGGCTCCGGTATCGACCAAGTACTTCATAGTCTTACCGTTAAACTGTCCATATATGTAAATGCTGTCTGTATGCTTAGATCGTGCAATGCGGGGCAGAATCCGTTAAACTTGACTTTCACCTTCACCTGTCAATTCCTTTTAATTTTTCAGCTTTACTGTTTCTTTCTTGAGCTGTTTACATTTGGATTGCATATGCCTAAACTCCCCATAATTCCACCATCTGAGTTCCTTCCTCTTTGGTTGGTGTTGACGAAGTAGAATCACCTCTTTTATGTACCTCTAACGAGTATCGTACTTTGCCACTATTCCTACGCGAAGTTGTTTCGCAGCTTCAAATTCCAAAGCATGAGCAAGAGCATCGTCTAGTGTCTTTGGTAGAGCTAGCCGTAGTGCTTTTTGATTTCTTTGTCGGGTATCCTGATAAAATAAGTCTGTACTGCCAGCTGTTCTAGGACGCTATCTACTTTTGCGTAGGTCATTCTTTCCAAACAAGCAATATCTGATTCACCTCTTACAAATTTTTGTTGGCTTTTGATAACAGTTCTTTACTTGAGTGTAATACACTTGTTGCATATGAGAGTAGCCGTACCTCATTTCCAGCCTTGATGTTAGGGTCCTATAGGTTCTTTGATCATGGTCTGGTATGGTTTGCAAAATATTTAAAGCCTCAGCCTGCGATAATCAACACGGTTGCCCTTTCACCATCGTTCCAGCCGTTAGTTCACGCGGCAGCCAGAAAGTGTTTAAAATATGTCTGCCAAGATGGCTTTCTGTCAAATATGGCTGACTTTACTGTGGACTTTGACCTCAGTTTGCATTTCCCGACATTGTTAAATTAATTAATCGGTTCTTCCATCTCCATTTTCGCAAATTTTCAGAGAACTTTGTTCTCAATGCCTGTGAACCACTGGTAAATTTTGCTTTTAGCTTTTTCGCAGTATTTGTAGTTTCTTTTAGAAACACCTATCTTAATTGTTTAACTGCTTTTGCGGTTTTTGTAGCTTCTTGTATAAACTTCTCCCTCAATTAATTGTAATCTCCTTCTAGAGTTATGGCGTTTTTCCTGTAATTTTTCTGTAAAACTCGCGTTACTTTCTTGTAACGTGGCTGCAGTCTGGTTCAACTCCTCTGTAAGATTCTCGACGGTTCATTATTGTTTCTCCAGATTTTCTTCTAATTTTGGTGCCATTCTTGTAAGATTCTAATGTAATTTTATAATTCTCCTATAAATCTACGGAATGTTCAGCCAAACCTTCCGTAACACGTAACTTGAACTCGTCCAGGAAAGAAAGTATTCTGCTATCCAATTCCTGTTGTTGACTTCGGGTAATAGGCATTCAAATAGGAATCGTTCAAATGTCTTTTTCACTAAATCACTACATGACACTAGCGTAACGATAACTCTATTCGCACAAACAACAGTTTATTATTATCAAACCGATAATACAAGCCCTTTCAACAACTACAGTAAAATTTTAAAAGCTTTCACAACGTTTTCCTTCCAGGTAATCGCTAACAAATACTAAGTTTATAATACTACGATCCTACCTTTTTAATTACTACCAAAGAGCTATAATTAACTATCCAAGCACTAACTATTAATTTATATCGATCACTTTAGTAATTTATGTCACATAGAGCGATTTATTTTAAACAGTATGTAGTGCTAACTTTCTTCATATTACGGCCTTCATACATTTATACTAGAACTCATCTTGTAATTAAACCAATTAGAACTGAACTAACTAACTCTCATCACGGCAATTTATATTTTATCCAATACTTTCAGAAGATACTTGAATATGCAAATAATATCTTGAATATATTTATTCGAATCTTAGTAATGCAAAACTCTTGTACCTGTCAGTTAAGACCATTGCCCGTTGGTAAATATTAACCAATTTTTGTGTACAAACGCCTCACTTATATTTAAATGTAATTATTTTAATTAGAGGTCAAATAAACAACGCTACAATATATATCGATGTCTATGTAATAGAAGATTTCTACTCTGTAAAAAAATCAGAGCTTAAAAGTCTTTAAAGCCAATTATTTAAAAAACTAGGCAGAAAATGAAACTACAAACTGAAATGAAAGTACTTCAAAGTATTAGTTTATCGTAACAACTTTGATAAATATGAAATGAGTGAAATACAACAAGAGCTGACTATAATTAGATCTACTAAACATTGCAAATACATAATACTGACATCCACAGACATAAATGCAATGTATCCTTTTATTTTTATCAGTAAGCAATTAATAATGAATATTGCTTAAATTATTTTCAAACGAAATATGTTATCAAAAGATAAGATAAAATTTGTTTGCAAATCAGTTATTGATCTTAAATAAAGTATTGAGAAACATAAATAATATAGAATAGACTTTAACAAATGTACTCGGCATTTAAGTAAATTCCTGAAAAAAATAGAAACACAATTATTCTAAGTGCTACAGGTAGAATATAACTAAAGCCAAATTGAAGTAGATATTGTAATTAAACACACACATACACACACATATACACACGCATGTACGCACGTACGTCCGCACGCACGCACGCACGCACGAACGCACGCACGCACGCACGCACAAACGCACGCCCGCACACACACACACACAGACAGAAACGGTAAGCAATTGAATACTACTTAAAGATTTTTGCTCAAGCATCTGAAAAAATCTAAAATTGAAATCCGAATTGTAGACATACGTATCACAGGTTTTTATCAGGTCAACGCATAGACATACACTGCATCGTCTATCAAGACGTTTTAAGCCAAATATAACATCTCAGTGTAATACAATCTCCCTGATTTGCCTGATCTGGCACCATGTGACAATATTTTCAAAATCGTTAAATTTTACTTATCTTCCTGTACAGCCACGCTAAACATTTTCTACTGCTACTACCTTACACCAAGGCTGTCCTCAAGGGACAGTCCTTACACCAACCCTGTGGAACTTTTCCATTAACACATTCCTTATCTCAATATTCAAAATACAGATACATTTGCTTACGCTGATGGCTTTACCTTACTGATCCATGGTAATTCTCGCCTACAGTTAAAATCCACAGTACCGACTATCCTAACAGATAATGTCCAATCTTGGTCCATCCTAAATAAACAGCCTATCTCCCCTACCAAATCGAAAATGCCACTTCTGAAAGACTTCTTGCGCTGCCATTTTGGCTCCAAAATTCACATCCTAAGAACACCTCTGACTTTTTTCCGAATCCGTCTCTTACCTTGGAATCCATCTAAAAATGCACACTCATCTATAGAAAATCTGAGCCAAAACTATGCTCATCTTATACAACATACAACAATCCCTGCCAAAATTTACCAATTAACCCAAACCACAAGGGCATTGATCTTAAATAACATTACCATCACCATTATCCGCTATGATGTTAACTCTTGATACCCACTACTTACACCCATCTCCCAAAAAATTCTTAACTCCATAATGCGCCCGTGCCTTCTATATGTATCTTGAACCTTCCGTACCACTTCCACTGCCACTCTCTTCATATTTCTCAAAATCCCCTCATTAGAAACCCAGCTAAACTACGCTCAACAGATTCATAAAATCAAATTCCCCCGTTTTGTTCATCTCAAGAATGAAATCTTATATCTCGTTACATATTGCACTATTCCCACCATTTGAAACAAATCTTGCATATACAACTCCTTACTGCATACCTGACAATCAGCTTGGTCCTATTCTGATTCTGACAGATATACCTTTGAAATCTTTCCCACTATTACCAACATCCCCACTCACATCTAACACACCAGTAGAACAACCATCCAATTCCCAACCGGCCATGGAAAATTCCGACAGAAATTACATTCTCTTTATTTAATCCCATTTTCGTTATGTCCCTGCAATTAACTTGTACCAAAAAATCCTGGTCATCTACTGTACCACCGCCCCACTTTAACTCCCTTCCCAAACAAATTTAAACAAATGCTAAACCTCGACACATTCTCCCTAATACTAGACCTAAATTTCCTGGTCACTAATTTTCCTCTTTCGTTAAACAACTTCCCGCAAGAGATTCTTAATAACAAATCTCCCATTTCCCCCTCTTAACTTTTAATCTGAAGTTTATCAAAAGAGAAAATTGACCGCATCGGAGCCTTTCAATTGCCCGAATCCCCCCCTCCAACAACATACTGACGTCATCAGAAGATTTAAGCAAGTTAGAGTAACTACCCCTAGGTATTTTATGGTAAATTTTATATTATCTAATAGAAACATCTTAGAATGTACAACTAAAATGGGTTAATGACCTGAGTATACACATAAATAAAATTTATTACATACATACATACCATGCGACTTTTATCTGTTTCCCAAGGTAAAATTTGCATTAAAAGGAGCACGATTTCAGAACGTGGGAGCTGTGAAAGAAAAACCGTCAAGTCTAATTCCAGCACTGTTTTGAAATACCGAAAATTCTTATGCAAACTATCTAGAAATTCCGGGAGGGATGGGTGTATACAGGTTGACAATAATCTATGTTCAATGGGTAACTTTGTTATTATAATAGTTAGCAAATAGATTAAATGGAGACTATTGGGCAGTTTTTTATACTTAATTCAGATATGTTTTTTGTTTATTACTGTAGATGCAAAAAATAATTGTGACGAAATTTGATTTCATGGTTACCTAATTTTTGCATAAAAATCAAATAAATGCAAATATCTCCACAATCTTTTATAGTCAAACCTATAAATATTTTTATATCATCGGAAAACAATTTGAGGATTAGCGAGTACGCACTTAAAACTTCAATTCGTCTTGATTGTTTCTTCTTTTTCAAAATAATCAATGTAACTTATCTGACATATACCGCAAAATCCTAACGCCTTAATTTTGCTTGCAGATGGAACTGTTTTCGCTTTCTTTGGAGCCAATTTTCTCCTTTCAGCCCATTGTTTTGACTGTTTCTTCGTTTTGGGTGTGAAGTGATGAACCCATGGTCATAATCCACTCAAAACTCAGCCTCGTTGCTGTGAAACTTTGCCAAACACTCGATAGAAACATCCTTACGAAGCTGCTTTTATTTCATTGTGAGTAATTGAGACATTCATTTGCACACAGCTTCCTTAATTTCAAATTTTTAGTCAACATGCGATATACAGCAATATTTGAAATGTCTATTTTCAATACCATTTTGCAAATTTTCTTCATCATTTCTGACGTGGTTTTTTTATTTGGTCGACTACTGCAACGTTTCTCTTGATAGCTTAAACTCTCCAATTCAAAATTTTACTGTCCTAAATGAGGACCAAACTCCCCTAAACTTGAATCTAAATCCGCTTTGATATTGGTTGGACTGAATACCTTTAGATGAAAGTAGTGTATCATATAACGACGACCAACTTTTTCTATGTTCACGTATTATCTGAGAGCGTTTATTGTTACAAATACCAAACAACGTACAACCGTCAAACTGTAAACTTATTGTTCATTAGTTTGATATATCTACCATAGTCATTTTTTTCATATATCAGGTCGGATACTTCTGAGACTATCCGCGTAAAGTGATTTATTACACTCAGGCCACAGTTTAAACAGAACTCATGGAAAAAATTTTAAATTCCATGACTGTACTAACCAAAAGTTAATTTCAGGATAGATATATTAATAGAATTCTAAAAATGCAGTTAAACTGAGAAAGAAAGGTTAACAAAATATAATCGAAAAAGAAAAAAATGTTGCAAAGACGTTAGATATGAAGTAAGTGTTATTAAAATTCTAGAAATTTAAATATCAACTAGTTCAGTTTCTAGAACCATCATATAGGACTTAAGCGTACTAATTAAAAATTTTGATACAATAATCACAACTGATGATGCAAACACAACCAAGAGCGACACACACAACGAAAAACTTAGACGACAAGTTTAGCTACCACTACTTAACCCTTTGTTGCCTATTATTTCTGAATGGGAATTTGATATTTTAGGTTCGATTGCATATTTCTCTTTTATCGGCCTGAAATTTAAACATATATAAATCTCCCTGCCTAGTTTTACATTTAATGTAATACTACTTGATGATAGATGTCTCATTCTTATATCCTCTTATAAGATTAAATGCTTTAAGGTTAGGTTCTTGTGAAAGGTAGCGGTGTGCTAAATTTATTCTGAAAATTTTGCGTTAAAAGCGTGGACGAGGTTCAGCTAAATTAGTGGGGTCTTTAGCAACAAACTAGATTAAGACAGGTTTCCGAAAGAGAATAGCAGTTCTTCAAGTACTTAGTGTGGCAGAGACCCTAGGGACTGGTATGACATTCTAAGACACAATACTGCGACGTGGAAGGCAACGGAAAACCACTACATTATCTCCTAAGTATACAGGGTACCAAAACTTTTTTAAAATCATGGCATCCTTTGGTGTAAAAGATTACAAAGTCAAAATAGTCCCTCATTCGAATCTTCAAAAAGGGACTACTTCGGAGGACGTGATCGACAAGTTTAAAATAAGAACCGGTGACATTTTGCGAGTCCGAGCGTGGAATGTTGGAAACATTAAGAAAGTATGAAAGCTAGAGAATTTGAAAATTACAATGGATTGGTTAGCAATAGATATAGTAGGAATTAGCGAAGTTCGGTGGCCAGAGGCGGGGATTTTTAGAGCGGAGACTTTAGCGTAATTTAGGATCAGAGGAAGAAAATTCGGGTGTGGGGATAGTTATGAGAAAAAGATCAGATAGTGTGTAAAAAACTACCTACAAAAAAAGGAGTATTCAGGATTAGATTAAAATAAACCGGTAAATACGGTAATAATACAAGCTCACATGCCCATCCGTAGCTCCGGTGATGAAGAGGTAAAAGCGATCTACAAAGATATCGAAGACATACTAAGATTTGTAAAAGAACATGAAAATTTAATAATTACAGTAGATTTTAATGCAGTGGTAAGTGAAGTAAGGAAGGAGCGGATGTGGATTTATTTGGTTTAGGAACAAGAAACAACAGGGAAAATAGGCTGGTAGAATTTTCTAACAAAGACAATTTAACTATCACAAATAAATTCGGTGGTATGATTAAAAAGAGTATTTGCTTTTACTTCAAATAAGAGCTTTTACTTCGCAGTATTTTCTGAAGTGTAATCTTTTACATGAAGTAAATACTTCTGTTGGAAGTTTTACTTAAATTAGAAGTATTAACTAGTAGTAAATGTTTGGAGATGTTTAACCTCAATCAGTTTGACAATTGTATTATTGTTATCTTAATAAGACGGGTAACAAGAAAATTAAACTGACAGTTTGACAAAAGAAATTTTATTCTATTCGCAATAACGAGGAAGTTCAGGGAGAATATTCGGTGTTGAATAAAGTACCAGGTAAGTTATTTTTACTTTATTTATTAATATTTTACTTAGTCACAAATGTCATAGGTGCTGTATCATCCGGTTATGCAACTGGATCTGCTAGCACGTCAAGTGCTTCAACATTACTGCCGCCTCCTGTAAAAAAGAGAAAGTTATAATTAGCCCAAATGACAGAACCGGAAGAGTTTCAAGGATATTCTCTACAGCAGTTGCAAAAAATATGCTTAATTCAACAAATTCAGGCCGCTTGAGCTGAAGCAAGTGCTGCAATTCAAGTGAGGGAATATTATCAATTCAAGAGTAAACAAGAGAACTCATTAGTACCCTATCCTGAACTTTTTAAGGATAATTGTGAAGAGAAGTGAATTGTTTGTGATATTTGATTAATATATTATATGTTATCTATAATTAAAATCAATATATAAATATATATTTAGATATATTCAGATTAAGTATCGCCATTCGTTTGACATTATTCAATCTATCAACATATTACTAAAACCCACGTCTGTCTGGCAAGAATTTGTTAAGCTACAGCATCCCGATGTTGTTGACCCGCACGACGTACCCATGGCACGCTATCAACTTGTCGCACTGGACAAATAGGGGCTACATCGTCATCAATAGCGTCAAAATCTTCATAAGGATCCCGCAAACATTTAGCAACATTGTAAAGTATGAATGCTGCTAATATAAAGATACGAAATCGTTCAGTTTTCAATCGCAGTGTATATTGAAGCATTGGGAAGCGACTCTTCAACTGTCCAAAGCAACATTCAATTTTTACGCGGTAGCTACAATGTAGGTCCCGGGTTCGAATCCCAACACGGTCCGCTTGAAAAATGTTAGGCGAGCATTTTTCACAAAAATACGCCCTCGTTCGGATGGGAAGTAAAATGTAAGTTCTGTGTGTGGGTATTGTCACGCACGTTAAAGATCCCTACCCGGCAAAATTCAAAATTTTTCAGTTAAAAAAAACACGCCTCCTGGCCAATGTAGTACCTTCGGGTGGAGCATTGGAAAATCACATGTAGGTTGCTACAATGCACCTTATTATACGCTTTGTGAGCTGCCGTCGAAGAATTGTTATAAGGCACCAATACACGCAGCGATGCCATATCCTCATCCCCTAGCAAGCACGCTTCATTATTATTTCCAGGAAAAACGGTGTGAATTTCAGAATTGCTTCACACTTTGCTGTCATGTGCACTTCCTGACCACGATGAATCCACAGACGTAAAAATTTTCTTAGAATTGCATGTAGCTTGTACAATAATACTACAAGATCCTTTACGGTTAAAATATTCTTCTCCACGAATTTTTGGTTTCATTATTCTGATATGGGTACAATCTATGACTCCTATTGCCCAAGGCATTGTCCAACCGTCTTTATCTAATTCAATTTCACGGGTACTTTGAGGAAAAGAAATCCATGCATTTTTCTTTAAGACAATTTTTTGTGAAACCTTTTTAACGATGTTGGAAACGGTTGTTTGATATACCCCCACATCCTCACAACACCTTGTTGAAACCTAGGATCACCTAGAGTTCTTAAAAATATCTCCATTTTCGCTACAGTTGATAAAGCTGCTCCTTTCGTCCCAATACGATTTCCTAAAAACTCGTTAGCTATCCATTCTACATGGTCTGCATTGAAAGTGGAAGAACTTGTCTTATAGTAAAACTCTATCTAAAATAAAGGATTTACCGAAATATTTTTCTATATAGTTTCTTCCCATATGTTCTACGTTCAAATATTTCCCTCTTTTTCCTAGTACAATTCATAAAAACTACGATATTGAACATTTATCAATTGAAGTAAAAGATGTGAAGTTGCTCTTTGAGTAGCTTCTTAAAAGCTACACCAAATACTTTCAGGTGGAGGAAATACTATACAGCATTAGTAATTACTGTAGTATTGACTCCTATATACTGAAGTAAATAAAGCAAAGCATGAAGTACTTGCTACTAGTATTTACTTCAAGATTAATGTTGAGTAAATACTATAATTTTTAGTACTAGAAGTAAAAGCTACAACATGGAGCATTTACTTGAAGTAGAAGCAAATACTCCTTTTAATCATTCCACCCATTATTACAACATTATGTTAAAACACAATACACGTGAAAAATGCCTGGAAACATAGGGAGCTATCAAATAGACTGCATTCTTGTTAAACAACGAAATATGAATCAAGTAAAGAATTGCAGAAGCTATTCAGAAGCAGATATAAACACTGATCACAACATGGTAATTAGGAAAGTCGCGATTAAATAAAAAAATTTGAAAAAAGGTATGAAAAAAAGCACTTTGGTCTTGAGAAACTAAAAGATGAAGGCATAAACAAAAGCTTGGAGAAAAAGTCAAACGAATAGTTGAAGGACATCGGGAAAATTTCTGATACTAAAGAAGGAGAAGCAGAATTCAGTTTGGATTTTGTTGTGTTATCACTATTATTAGTCATTAAGATGCACCAAGTTAAGTTCAAAACGTGTTTTTAAGATTGTATGGTTGTTTTTAAATACTAATCAACGAACTTCGTTCGTTTATGAAATCGATTTGTCGTCCGTCTGTCTGTCTGTCTGTCCGTCTGTCTGTCCGTCCGAGGCCTTTCTAATGGTCGGACATCAATGTGTGATACATCAATCGATTTAGCTCGGTGTCCTGAGCTTAAGTTTTGATGTCAGTTGAAATCGGGCCACGGGGACGCCGTGCCCCCGCGATATTCCGTCGGGAAAATTAAAATTTCAAATAGGTCCAAAATTAATGTGCGATACATATTTGGACTCCCCGAACATAGCTGAGTCGAAATATGGTACCCCCCACAAAATCTGACCACGGATACCCGACCCCCCCGGGGAATTAATTTTTATTTTATCTGAATACTTATAATTATTACAACATAATAATTTTAATTTCTTTAAATTGTTCTAAAGTAAGTCTACATTTGGAAGTTCGTTGCGACAATGCCTTGCATTTTCAACTTGTTTTTATATAAGATTTAATTTCATGGCCGAACTGCCTAAACCAATTTGGATTTATTAGAAACAGGGGAACACGAAAAGACATTTTGGATTTACGAATTATATTGGAGGAAACATTAGAAAAAGGAGAGGGAGTATATAGGGTTTGTCGATCTAAAAAAAGCTTTCGACAAATGCAAAATGAGAAAAATAGTTCGAAATACTAAAAAAGATAGGAACGATATAGTGATAGATGGATAACACATAGCTTACGTACAAGAGTTAGAAGCAGCTTTCAATGGAATGGCACAGTACTAACAGCGAAATACAGTATGAAAATTAACAAAAATAAAATTAAAGTGCTAATATGTACGGAGGAGAAAGTGTCAAAAACCATAATAAAATAAAAGAAACAGGAATTGACAAGAGGCTAAGGATTTCTGCTTCCTAGAAAGCAAAATAACGGAAGATGGGAAAAGTGCAAAAGTTATAAAGAACAAGATTAGTACAAGGCCGTCCTGCATCTAACAAGAAAAGGCGTTTGCTGGGTTCGAAGAGAAAAAAAAATAGAAACAAGGAAGAAATAGTTGAAAGCATATGTTTGGAGTATAGCACTGAAGGGCTATGTAACGTGGAGAGCAGAAGTGGACAGGAAAAAGATAGAAATCCTTAAAATGTAGTGCTGCAGAGATATGATGAAGATATCATAGACAGACAAAGTTAAGAACAAAGAAGTTCTAGAAATAGTAGGGGAGGAAAAAATATATGAAAAACAGAAAAAAACTAGTAGAGATGGGACGATAGAATACTTTTTAAGGCGTAAGGGATAGTGCGAGATATATTAGAAGTAGAGAAATGAGAAAGAGAGGTAGAGGTACACTTAGATTAAACTAATGCACATAGATGGTGATAGATGTAGGTTGTGGGAATTTTACGAAAATATGTATGGTAGTTCGGAATAGCAAACAATGAAGGTATGCATCTAACCTATTACACTTCTATTTGTGATAGTTTTATATGGTCGATAAAACAGGTTACAAAGTATTGCACTTTAGAGGGTGATACATTTATATGGTGATAGTTCCTAAAAGTCGGTAATACAGTTACCCAAGTTCATAAGATACATCGCGCAAGCGCAATGGATAAAAAGCAATGCAACGCCCTGGCAGCTGGAAGCGCGAACCTTATGACCTGTTCCGCGTGGCCAACTACCATGACGTCACCGATACAAAAGGTATATTGCGTAATAATCAGAAATTTACATACATATAAGATAAAAGATAATTTACTCACATGATAGGTCCAGTTTTTCCCCAGGTACGCCTATCATCCTTCCAGGTCGATAAAGATGGTATTGCTCCGGGCTCCGGTGGTGTTAGCTGAGCACGGACATCAGGGTCGTGGGCTGCTCCAGGGTCGTATCAGAGTCCTAAATGTAGTGGAACGACAGGAAAGGTTTATTAGGAAAGACACACAAAGATAAGCAAGGCAAGGGAATCTACATAATAAGATAAGATACGATACCGGCACGACTACTTCACTTGAAGATCAAAGGAAAACAGCCACGTTATAGAGAGAGAACCGGAAACTTCCCCACTCCTTTGTCTTTTTCACATCAGCGCGAACTAATTCGTCCAACTTTCTAGTATTGCACAATTTGCGCAAACTCACTATTATGACGTATCGGAAGCACACGCCTAGTCTATTCAAAATTCCCGCGCGCCGCGTCTTTTGAAATTATGGCGCGAAACCTCCACACATCAAAACTTAACCTAAAAACACTGTTTAAGTGCAAATTGCACGTAACAAACCAGATCCAGAACTGCAAACGTAATTATAATGAACTTGTTTCTCTTGTAAAATTGAAATGGAGTACCGAGAAGTAAGTCCTCGTTCGTTTTATGAACTAAAAAGACGTGAGATTTCGTGATATCTCTTCTGATAGTGAAGATTCGAAACCATCTGATGACAATGACGATGAATATACACATTTTTAGTGATACACTTGAGAATTGTAATCAGTTGTGAAATTTTGTCCAGTGGAAGAAGAAATTCCCCAGAGGTGTAATTAGATTTAAAAGACCTCTAGCGTAATTATTTAAGCTCCCTGCAAATAATAAGGTTTATTCAAATAAATACGAATAAAATAGTTTGGAAAAAAACAAAACTGACAGAAATCCAATGCAAGTCTTATTTAACACGTTCTAAATTTATAAAACCTTCTTGAATTGTACAGATTTGTCAATTCTGATAAATTTGTGTTTCGCGTAGTTGACCAAATCTGTCTATATAGTACCCAACAAAGGTGAAATAAGCCGTTAGCTGCTAATTCAAATAAAATAAAGCAATTGCTAGGTATTGTTCTTTGAATGTCTTGGATATGACAACACTCCGCTAGAAGATATCAGGTTCCTCAAACTAGAACTTTCCAATTGGCAGATGTGATGTCAGTGAACAGGTTTGAAGAATTAAAACGTTTTCTTCATTTTAGTGATAATAATCAATCTAAAAGGAATACAGATCAAAATATACCAGTGCTTGAGCAAATAAAAGTAGCCTGTAAGCAAATATCTTTGAAAGATAATTTTTCCTGTAACGAACAGATAATTCCATTGAAAGAAAGGGCTTCTATAAAGACCAACTACCTTAAAAACCCACACAAATAGGGTTATAAAATGTATGTTCTTTCATGTGTTAGTAGCCTAAGCTACAATTTTGAATTGTATACAAATAATAAAAAATACATTAAAATAATACACGAAGAACCATATTTACCGGCGACTAGTAATATAATAGTTTGTTTGTGTAGGTACATTCCAAAAAATGTCTTTCACAAAGTGTACTATGACAATTATTTCACAAGCTTGCGTCTACTAACTTATTTGGAAAATGATGGTATAAATACTATAGCAACAGTCTGATCAAATCGCCTCAAGAGATTAAAAACTTTAACAAAGAAAGGAATAAAAAACCTACGGGTTGCTAGGAAGAAAATTCTACCTTCGTGAATGGGAAAAGTATTCATGCTGTATGCTGTTTGGTAACCAAGTAGATTCACTGATATCAACCTTTTCAGGTACTCAATCTCGCAGTAAAAGATTCTTCAAATCAGAGAACTGCAAAAAAGATATAGAAGGTCCATATATAGTCACTGTTCACAATATGCATATCGGTGGGGTTGACCTGCAAGATTTTCTGCTAGCACTTTATCCCATCAAATAAAAAAGCAAGAATGGTATATAAGAATATTCTGTCATATGGTAGATGATGTTGTAGTCAACGCCTGGCTGCTTTCAAGGAGGACTGAGAAACAATTACACCAAACAAGAAATATTATGTAACTCTGTTACGTTTATTTCCAGCATAAGTTAATTCTAATAATTTTCAACTCAATATCCGTTGGCGTTAAAAACGAAAATTTATTCCGTAGATTAAAATAACCCTTTCATGTGTTAATTCATTTATCTGTTTGTATAAATTCGATTCCTATTGGTAAATTCTAGAGCCTAATTAATGATAAATATTTTTTCTAAGAATTCCTCAACGTAAAATTTATGCTAAAATTAAATAGGCAATAACTGGTTCTATGTATACGATAATTAGTTTGTATGTGTTTTCCATTAAAAGCTTCGCCGAATTAAAACCGCATATTATGCCAATAAACAGTGTTTTTCTAGTTTTACGCCTTAACAACAATATTACTTTGAGTTCTAATCCTTAGTTAATCGAAATGAATATTCATTTTATTCTCAAATAGCAAGACGAAAACATCTATTCTGGTTTTCTCCGTGTCGTTTTTGCTATGAAAATCTCCCACACGCAATACGGTGTGGTAGGTATTTAGGGTTTTTAAAAAATTGTACTTCTCAACGTCAATAAATTAATTTTTATTTTGTAATTACTATAGCTCTTTCTGGTAGCCCTTAAAGTCACGATGAATGGTTGCCCCTTGTTGCGATGAGAGGACCACCCCAAGGCGGGATCACGCGCATCTTTCCTCTGCACCATTTTCTGATATGGGTTTTATGTACTTATTGAAACAGTCGATTTATAAGGTTCTTCTATTGCTAACTTAAATTTTGTAGAGGGTAAAACGATTTTGTTTATGTGAGATGATGTTGACTGAAAATATTGTATTATATTCTGACCTTTTACTGGGATTATTTACTGAAAATATTGTATTATATCCTGACCTGTTACAGGGTAAATTTTGTTAAAAATCACGACCTCGTAGCAAAAACCTTATAGATGTAGTTGTAGATGTACAATGAGAATTCAGAGCTGAGGTTTTTAGGATTGTAATTTTCTTTTGGATAACTAACATAAGGGAGGGACCTAAAAACTACAACTCGCCATTTCTTTGGGTCTGATATTTTTTTGGGTGTTCTACCTGATATGTGTAACTTGTAACTATAGATTGTTTAATTTTTTGGTACTATTATGCTTTTGTAAATATTTTGTTTAATTATAAGTTCTTTTTGTTTTTGGTATGGTTTGTTGTGAGTGTGAATGAGTGCGTATATTTTCATTTCAGGTCTTCCTTTAATTTGGTTTTGTATGTATAATACCCCGCCACTGGCCGATTGAGCCCGGCCAATTTCTTTCTTTTCTTCCTTGTTTTAATTTTTTTTAAACTACGTTGCTGAACGTAGCAACTGTGCTAAAATCAAAACTATTTTGGCATAACATCTCTTTTCAATGGGCAAAATAATAGACAAAATGATATGCAGACCAACACGTATCAAAAATAGTCCTCGTTCATTACTTACAGCTGACTGTTCCAAAAGAAAATGTTTGTAATCTCGCCCCATAAAGATGATACATAGTGATAGCATAGCTCATCGGCCCTCACACACCGAAAATGGAGAAAGGTGCTAAAGAATTAATTGTACAGAAGAATCCCGTATAATGTGTGATAAATGTAATATTCATTTATGCCTAAATAACAAAAATAATTACTTAGGTTTTCGCACGCTCAATTACAGCCATCTAGTATATAGTGAATAAAGATTTGTTAATTTTTTATTTTAATTTTGGAGGAACAAATAAGTAAATAAATTTGATTTTGTACTATCTACTTATATTGTGTCCAAACGGGAAAATTGTTTTTAATTGTTATCAATAAAAAATTTCAGACCAAATGTGTGTATAATATATTCTTGTACCCTTTCTATTACAAGAGGCAAAAATATTTTTTAAACGCAAACAATTCATGTAATAGAGGGTTAAGTAAAGTAACAGTATTCGACATATACACAATAAATTAACTGTTGCTTGTTATAAATTAATTCAACGTATAATGAACTAAACGTAATACTACAGAATTGTTAAAATTGTTGTTTTAAGTAAATCAATAGCCGGAACAACAATTACATGGTACGATCAAAGGAAAAGCTTAAACAAAAACCCGTACCAAATTAAACTTTAACTCAGAATTAATAATAATTGCAATATTCTCAATGTCATATTATTTGTAATAGTGAAGAGAGGGTCTGAACTCTATATCTTTGGAAGATTATTTTAATAATAGGTAGAAGGGGGCGAGTGAAGGTTTATTTGTTACTATAAAAGCATTAAGATAGAGCTGGTTATTTAGTTTGATTTTTACTTTTTGCATCGCCAAACATGAAGGTATTATAAAATTACCTAAGACACATTTTAAAATAATAATTAATTTTATTTTTATAGGGATTTGTAGTGATTGTTTTAGTGGCCGTTAGTGTTGTAAACGGTAAGTGCTTTATCGTATATATTGTGAATCAATTACATAGTATGGATGATTATTATTAGGTTTGTTAAAGTTGATGGACTTTTAACATTCACTTCTGTTGTTTGTTTACTTTCATTATCTGGTTTAGTTTTCGTGTACCGTGTTTGTAACTGTGGTAGGTAATTGTTAGAATTTCTTCATTAGTAGGAAAGTCTACTTAATTATTATTAGCGTGTTAGATTATTGCATGCAATTCTGTTTGGCAAACATATTATTACAAACTTGCTAACTTGCTGAAAGTATAGTTTTGTTCCAAATTTTTGGAAAATAAATCTGCAGAGTATTAAATAACCAGTGGTAAGAACTTACTCTACTGTAAAGACATTATCCAGATATGACTAAGCTATTAAACTTTGCATCGACCCTGGAGTTACTACCACAGCTTTCATTGCCTGCTAAAAGTGAAGACCAGAAGTAAATATTGTTTTTTTGTTTGAAATGCAGTTCCGGTATTATCTTTAGTAAGTCTTTTCGGTTACATATATCCGTGTGTTGAAAGTGTTGTAATCTCATAATATTTCAAATATTACGACTGTCACAGCATTTTTACGAGTTAGCCTGGAAGTGGTTAAAAGCATCTTTAATTCGAGGATTATATGATCCAGTTTACTTATATGAATTTTATTTTTCTAGTTATCCCGGACAGAAAAATAAAAATATAGGTTTTCATAAAAAGGTCAAAGAATTTTGTCAAATCTTGAAATTAAAGAAAGTTGTAGTTTCACTTTATATAATTTTTTTCTAATTGATTCATGTAACCTGCTTTATGAAGGCAATCATTAAAGAAGTCTTTTATTGTTTAACAAATAAATTTTAGATGTTCTTGAATTTCTCCAAAATAAACATCATGTCAACGGCGCTTCTTCTTTAGAAAAATTTGTTTTGATCAAAATTAGAAATTGAGAACACAAGTGGATAGGACGAGGAAGTGCAGTAAACTAAAACTACATAAGCGACGTTGTTTATAAATATCCTCCTATAACTAAAGAAGATATGAAGAATAGAATATTTTTTTATTTAAATCGATTATACCTGTAATGTTATCATAAGTTAAACGTTCTTTTTCTGACCGCAGTCAAAACTGTTTTGCTACACGTGGATAGGCATTTGCTTCAAATTTATTTATTATTTTTGTCGCGTATGTACCAATTCGTCTAGGATTATTTTTTCGTTATAATTTTTGTGTGTCCTATTTAGTACCAGTTATTACGTGTTCTATGTTTTTCTTCAAGTTTTTTATTTGAGTTCTTTAAATCGCTTACTTAGTAATTTTATTAGTTTTTTTGCTTTTAGTTTCATTTTGATATTTGTTGCTATTAAAACATTTTTCCATTCAATATTTTTTACATAAGTATTATTACTTATAGAATGGTTCTCATTACGTCATAACATCTTATATTGTTTATAATCTATTTTTCATCAGAAATTAATTTGTTAAAAAACACGCAAAATGTTTCATTAGAATAACTGAAAATGGGTACACTTCGAAAAACAATCGTCCTGTAAAGAATTACGCTTTTTGAAATAGTTTGAGTAGTGCTTTGTAAATCAACTAGTACGAAAATCGATAACGTAAACAAATTTTAAAAATCTTAATTAGGGCCACGACAACAAGGTTCCAAGTAACTCGATTCCGACATTAAGATGACAATATCTGTAAAACCGTGACACTTATTCACCTAGATTATTTCTAGTTGTAAATGCTAGAAAAAATCCAAATATGCAAAAATATACAGAATGTTCAATTTAAAAAGACTAATTTTTTTGTGAATCACCCTGCATGCACCTAAATATTTATAAATATAGATACAGTGTGTAACCATAATGGTTTTGATATCTCTAATGTTAGAAAGTCATCCTCCGTCCATGTACTTAATACTCATCTTGTATAAAGGCTTAAGGCTATAAAAGGCCCGCCAATGCACAGCTGGGCGGGGTTCTTGATGATAACTATTAAGAAAACATACCCTTCTGAATTAAAGAAAATCCACAAGTGTCGATATCGTTTTAATGAAAAAGAATAAATGTTGTTACAAATTAATGAACCCTCGTTAATTCTTATGAATAATTTCTATTTAACTATCAACGAATGAAACTAACGTTTGTCGCTATCTAACCTAATTACTACTAAAAAATCAAATAATAGCAACCACTAGCGTTGCGCATAAAGCTTGGTAGTCAACCCCGGATATCGTTACTACAACATTAAGCTAATACAGGTTTGACATCTATCTACTAACATTAATGCGGTTTCTCCGAATTCAAACAAAATAATCTTCGACAATATAAAAACTTATCTGTATTCCAAGTCTTGAACCGGTGGGTTGATGTTTACAGTAATCGTCTCACGCAACGACTTCCTGCAAATTGTAGTAGCAGAGAGCCTCTACTTCAAACAGAAATTTAATCCTTGTTTTTGCCCTACAGGATTCAAGCGTCCCTTCAAGCAATACCTTCACGGTTTGGAAGACCAGCGATTACTCCCCTCTTCTCCATGCGGCTATCCTACACAATCACAAACCCCTACTTCTATACCCTACCTAATCCTCTGTACTGGGTTCAAACTATCCTATAAAATATTGGGTACATTACAAGGCCGAAAAAAACTAAATTTGTTAAATATTGACAGAAAATATTTTTCTCGTAAACCAAAATAAAAGTTTCACATTTTAAATACTAAAATATACAATAATAGTGTATTATACATAGAAGGAAAAAAGTGCCCCATTTTTTGCAAAGCGCAGTTTGTAGCCCGAAGGCGAAGCCCGACGGCGACAAAGCGTTGAAGGAAAAATGGCATTCCCTCCCAAATTGCATATACTATATTTTTTACGACTGGGAGTAGAAACAACACAAAGATTAAATTAACTATTGTACTATAGAAAGTGTGTCCCTGACCTTTATCAAAGTAATAAATTTAATATATAAGTAGCCTACGAAGGTTTCACCAAGACAACAAACTGCTTAAATAAGTCTTGAAGTTTTTGAAAATTTATTACCTGCGTTCGTGACGTGTCCTTATTATTGAAAATGCAATGTGATAAAATGGAAGAATCTCAAAATATTGCCGATGAAGCTTTTGTGGCGATTCTAAATCTTTCACCAGCTAAATTAAGAAATTTATATGATGCAGCTTACAACCGCTTTAAAGAATGGTTAGGTGTAAATTGAAAACAGAATAGGTTTGTGTTTGTAACTTTCTTTTAAACTGTCAAAACTCGTTAAGGGGGTTTTTCTTATTATTTATGTTACGTTAATCTAGGCATCCACGTTGGGCGCCAAAATTTATGCTACGTTGGCTCGTAGCCGTGCGTAACACAAAGATATCACGGAATGACCGGGCTCAATCGGAGATTATGGGGGGTTGTAGAAAGCAGACTGACATTTAATGTATGCGGCGGTAAGGAGTTAGTCACAGTCCGGCAATAAAATAATTAGAATAGCAAACCTCCAATAAAAAAGATTAGTCCTGCAAACCTGAAATAAAGAAAAAGCATAGCAGCAATGAAAAGTCTAAGTTATTCAGTACTTTGTAGAATGTAAATAAAACTGTTTAGATAAACTATATAATATAATCACGATAAAAGCATTACAGAAATTTTTATCACAAAGTGAGGTAATATTGGGGAGTAGCAGAAACGTTTCCTCACACACCAATTAAACATAAATCAGACAAAATGTTAACAAAAGATAAATAGATAAGACACAATTGATATGAGTAATTCAGTAGTATTGATTGTTTTTTTTCTTTCTTTTTTTTTTCTTAATAGCAGGCAAGTCTATTGTAAAAGGTATCAGAACGACGAAGACATGGCAAAACAACGGATAGATATTTAAAGTAATAACAAGTAGGAAATAGTTCAACTTACAAAAAGTCCCTCAGTGACGCTTCCTTGCAATTGAAGTGTGGGATTCACGATGTCCTGCACTAACGAAGCACTTCACTCTTGACTGTGAGGGTGTTGATGGAATTTCTTACACTTTACACTAATCACACCTACGTATTCCACTGGAGTTAGCAGCAGACATTATCATGCTGATAGAACTATGTAGCATTGATAAATTTCTTGTTAATTCTATTTCCCGAGACAATAATTTCGAAGTATTTTGCCACAAATCGAAAAAAAAGGTAATAACAATTTAGAATCACGGGCTTTCAAGGCACGATGTAATGCATTAAACTAATAAAAAAAAGACCACGAAAACTAGATCGCACACACAGTTCAAATATAAAAAGATAAATCAACAAAAAAAACACAATCAATAAAGCACGTGCAAACGCTAAGCAAGTCCGTCAAATGCCCCGCACAAAAACGCGTGCAGGTCGAGTCCAACAAGTTCTATCACTTTTATTTCCAACAGAAAATCAACAAAAAAAACAATTAGTAAAGCTACGCGTATCACTAAAACCGTCAGTCAATGACCTTAAAACCGCGCTTGTGCTCAATCAAAAACGTTACATATAAAGCATAGTTCCTTCAAATGCCATCAGAACTACACTACTTACAGTTAATATACAACTTTTATTTCACAAGAAAAACAACTAAAAATCGTGTCGTGTTTGTTCCTCAATAATTCGAAAATTTATCCCGCATTAATTCTCACTATTTTCAAAGCAACAAGAAACAATATTTTTAACGTAATTAATATATAGGAACGGAGAGCAAACTACAACTGTTCATCTGTTTTCATCAACTCATTGCTATTACAACCGCTTATCTAGACTTGCATATCCACATAAGCAACAAAATTTATACAAATAATACAAAACGGAGAGCAAACTACAACTGTTCATCTGTTTCCATCAACTCATTGCTATTACAACCGCTTATCTAGACTTGTATATCCACATAAGCAACAAAATTTATACGAACGGCAAGACAAGAACGATACAATCCACTCAATATAATACGACGCATTCTCCAACGGGTTAATAAATATAAAATATAGAAATAGTAATTGCAGAAAAGTATTTACTAATTGAGAAAAAGCGTAAAATGTTAAACGATTAAAAATGCACGTTACAAATTCCCCCCTAGCAAAATAAAGACGTCGGGGTGAAAGAAAAAAACGGCAGACAGGAACCAAACAAAAAAATTATTATCCGGTTCGAAGGACCAATCCCAGTATAAAAAAAGAACATTTTTTTTTTCAAAAGAAGACAAAGTCATCTATCATAACCAACAACGACAGAACAGGTATAGAAAGCATCAAGTAAACACCCAATGAGGATTAAAGGTCTTAGCTACTTTCAAAAACGTCAAAAGACGGATGTCTCCAAAAGGGACATTTCTGTTCTCCACCTCAAAGAAAAGTTTTGGCTTCCCGCGGAGAAACCAAGAGGAAAGAAAAAAAACGAGGAAGAAAACTCGTAGCAAACCAACTAGACGACACAACTGTCAACCTCAAGTGTGCAGCAAAGAAAGAACCAAGACAAAGCAAAGAGCAAAGGCAAGCTAGTACACAACCTAAAATACTTCCAACTGAGGTAACACAGATTCGTATGAAACGATTACTCAAGCAGAGTATGGCTAACAGACCTACAAAAGCGACCAAGTCGAAATACCTAAAGGAAAAGAAAATAGATCTGAAGCCTACCTCAAGAAATGGATGTAGAAAGCGACTATAATAGTCAAATAGTGAACAAATGTTAGAACTAGCCAGAAGAAAAAGTCACGGGATGGGCTAGCTACAAAATATAAATAGGAATACGAAATGGGCGCCAGTGTTTTCGGACACAAGCTTATCAGAGAAAACACAAGACCAATAAGCCAAAAAAATTACAAATCATTAGGGATAGCGACACGTAGGGGTCAAAATAGAATCGGCCGTAGGGAGCCCTCTAGAATCAGGAGGTTCAGGATCAATGTCTGGAAGGTCTAAAGTTTTATCGGGTTTGAGTTCCTTAATATGCCAAGTACCCAGATCGTTACCAGAATCATCCACTAAGATATAGGTCCAAGGAGAAAGTTTAGTTCTAATAGTAAAGGGACCCACATATTTGGGAGCAAGTTTAGCATTGAAGTAGCAAGTAGCACCCGAAAGAACGTAATTGCGTTTCCACACGCAATCGCCAGGAGATAAAGTTAAGGGACGACGACGAAGATCGTAGTGTTTAGCATTTTTCTTGTATGGTAAGGAAAGACGTTTCGAAATTTCTTCACGAAGTGACTCAAATTTGACTAAGTCAGTAGGAGGAATAGGACGTTCGGGATCCATAAGAACATCATCAGGATCAAGAGGTTTTCCAAAATGATCGCCGTAGAGAACCTGTTCACGACCAAATAGAGCAAAATACGGGGAGTAACCAATAACCTCATGTTTAAGCGTTCGAATAGCACAACCAATTTTTGCAAAATTAACGTCCCACCGACGTTGATTATCAGAAACGTAAGAAGAAATCATAGTTTTCAGGACTCTATTAATACGTTCGGCCGGATTCGCCTGAGGATGATAGCGAGCATTAAACAGAATTTTTGTTCGATAAGAATTACAGAGTTTAGTGAAAATATTACTACGAAATTGTTCACCATTGTCCGCAATTAGATACTGAGGAGTACCATACACCAGGAAAATATTTTCCTCAATGGTTCGAGCAACAGCAGCGGCCGTAGATGCACGTAGAGGAATGAAACAAGCATATTTGGTAAAACAATCGGCAACAACTAAAATGAAAGAATTTCCTTTAGATGATCTAGGAAGAGGTCCGACAATATCAGTACATAGGACTTGCCAAGGACGAGTGGCAGTAGCACGGGGAGACATAAAGCCAGGAGGTTTCTTTTGTTCGACTTTGTGTGCAGAGCAAATTTTACAACGACGGACGTATCGAGCAACAGCGGCTCTAAGTTTAAGCCAATAGTAACGCATGGAAATTTTAGAGACAGTTTTGTGGACACCAGGGTGACCTGAAGTAGGTAGATCATGATTTTCGTGTAGAACCCTATTCCGTTGTTCGCTGGGAACTATTAACTTCCAATCGTCTTGAGGAGGTTGGAGCAAAGACTGTTTAGATTATACATGTTTATATAGTAATTCGTTTTCCACATGCCAGTTACTGTATAGTTTAGGATTGGAGTTAACACGAGTCCGTAGCTTAAGATACCAGGGTTCCAAAATTGGCAGAGTAATAGAAGATTTAGGAAAGTCATCAATTAAGTCAATTTTAGGTACTGAGCGAGATAAGGCATCGGGAACGATGTTTTCTTTACCTTTCCGATGTACGATGGTGAAGTTATGTTGTTGAAGTCGTACAGACCAACGAGCTAAACGACCGTTGGGGCTTTGTAGCTTATTCAGCCAGATAAGCGAGTGGTGATCGGTGATCACAGTAAAGTGAGAACCCTCGATATAGGAACGAAATTTCTCAATTGCCCAGATAACACCAAGACATTCTTTTTCGGTGGCGCTATAGTTGCGTTCCGCCTTTTTAAGAGAACAGCTAATGTAGCTAATGACTTTTTCGTCATCACCCTGTTGTTGGGTCAGCATAGCACCCAGACCAAAATCAGAGGCATCAGTCTGTATAGTAAAGGGCAAAGAAAAATCAGGACAACTCATCACTGGAGCCGTTACCAAGTGTTCTTTCAGCAGCTTAAACGCCTGCTGACATTCTGAAGACCAATTAAATTTAGAATTTTTCTTAGTCAAAGCAGTAATCGGAGTAGTAAGAGTAGAAAAATTTGGGATAAAGCGACGATACCACGAGCACATACTAACTATGCGTCGTACTTCAGTTAAAGTAGTAGGAGGAGGAAGATTAAGAATGGCCGAAACTTTTTCTTGTGATTAAAACGATTTTTTAAAGACTTATCTGTAAACGGTTTTGATAGGGTAGGATAGGTAGAGTGTTATTTTTTGGAAAGATTGATAATTAAGTAATCAATTATACTTCTTCCCGTTAAAAGATTTTTTTAAGAACATTCGGCTAAAGTTAGCTAAGCAACAAACTGCTAGAATTGTTTCTAATAATAATAATTTAGTAACTTAAAACGTAATGAGATGCTTAGGCAAACGACCAAATGGAAGAAAGATAGTATACTCTGAAATAGTAAAATAATCTATCAATCAATAATTTTCTATTAGTTAGTTTATGAGATATGTTAATCAATCATGAAATACTAGCTGTCCAGTAAAGATGCGCAAAAAATGTGACTTAATACTACTAAAAGAAAAATTAATGCACCATGTTGCTACACTGGTTTTTAGAAAACTCAAAAATAACAGAACTGTAGAGGTAAATAGTTCAATTTTTAAAATCCGATGTTTAAAGTTGTTACGTTTAAAACCCTACAAACAATTTTTCCTGCATTTATTTTTACAATGCCCTAAAATTCCTAAACAAGCTCGATTTCCCGCCATTTGAATTAGTATTATTTAATAAAATTTCTCAAGTAATTACTCTATACAAAGGTTTGCTTTATAAAATCAAACAGCTGCTTAGGAAACATTACGTTACAAAGTAGTTGTAATAAATTCTAGCACCTGCAGTGATTACATTTTAACTAAAAGGTGCATGTAAATGCGCAGCTTTCTTCTGAAAGATAAGACCTTACCACCTGCCTACATCTGCTTACAATGGACTTGTTATCTTATATTCTGCAGCTGTTAAGATGTTACAAAATAACAAAAGTGTCCTCCTTTGTTTAAAACCCTTTGATAATTGCGTTATCTGCTTGTTGGCAAGCTGCTACAGTTCGTATTTCGGCAGCTGTTGTCTGGAAATTCTGCACACATTGTAATTTGGCGATATCTTTGAAAATCAAATACCCTACCCCCATACATGAGTCCGGCCTTATAAAATAGAAACCGTGCTTTGAAAGAAACCATTACCGAAAAGATACATGATGTAAAGTCGCGCTACTAGAAATGCTCTATGTGCTTGTATAAGTGAAGTTGGTGGTTCCAGCATGCAGCAGCCCATAGAAAAATGCAGCCGCATTTTTGCAGCCTTAAGATGAGACCAGCATGAAGCTCTGAAGTTCTGGTTTAGTTTTCGTGTATTGTGTTTGTAACTATAGTAGGTAATTGTTAGAATTTCTTCATCAGTAGGAAAATCTACTTGAGCGTATAATTAGCATGTTGGTTAATTCTGTTTGGCAAACGTATTATTACAAACTTGCTAACTTGCTGAAAGTATTGTTTTGTTCCATATTTGTGGAAAAAAATCTACAGAGTATTAAATAACCATTGATAGAAACCTACTCTACTGTAAAGAAATTGTGCAGAGGCGAGTAAGCTATTAAACATTGCATTGACTGCCCATTAAAAGAGAAGATCAGAAGTAGATATTGTTTCTTGTTTGAAATGCAGTTCTGGTATTATCTTTAGTAACTCATTTTTTTCAGTTACATACATCCGTAAAAAGTGTTGTTTCTTATAATACGTCAAATTTTGGCTATCAAAGGAGTTCGCCTAAAAGTAGATATATGCACTAAGGAACATATAGTTCCGATTTACTTACGTGAATTTTATTTTTTTAGATAACCTAAATAGAAAATAAAAATAATTTTCATGAAACGTTCAAATCTTGAAATTAAAAATCCGTAGTTAGTTACACTTTATATAATTTTTGCTAATTGATTTCTCTAAACTGCTTTATGGAAGCAAACATAAGTTGGTGTGGTGTTTGTTATTCGTACAGTGCAAAACAGTTTTTAATGACGCTTTTGTCGAAATCGAGTCATTTTACAAAGATACAACAGTTAAACCTTTTTTTATACGTTTTTGTGTGCTTTTTTATTTTATGCTATTATAATTACTAAAAATCAAATAACAAAAAGTTATTGATCCTTAATCAATTGACACAAGCGATTTCAACCTTTTTGGCATTGAGGTTGAATTTCAAATTTTGAACAATCACGCAAACGAACATTCGTAATAAGTGTACCAAATTTAAAATAATACTTTAACCAGGAAATAAAATATTTTGAAAAATTGATTTTAAAATTCAACTTTGAAACTCTCTAGCTCCGGTATTTTTGAATTTTTGAAAAACTATTATAAGCTTAAGATATCAATTTTTGTTGTAAAATCGCCATCCGATTTTTTGCACATCATTTCCGAAGATTCAGTATAATATTTATCTTGCATGTATTTAAAGTAATTTGTACAAAGAATTAAGTCTACTCATTTATGAACTTGAATGAAAATTTGGCACGAATAATTGACATTCTAAAACATCTTCTAATAGTTATGCGAATAAGGATGTAAATCGGCTAGCAAAAGCGACGGTATTTAAAACTCTGGAATTGTTAGAGAAGCAAATTCTCAAACGTGAATGTAAATGCAGAATTAAAAAATACCGTAACAGGCAAAAGTACCCCCGCGTTGGAAGCTATCATTAAACCCTAAGTTGGATTGTTGGATTACCTGCAACTATTTTACTGCACAATAAGGTTGTTTGAGCTTTGTACAAGACCAACAAATCGTAGCTCAATTGAATTTTTTCTCACCTGCTACACATTTTATGCTGTTGTATTTTTAATCATTGTAATTGATTGTAATCTTTCGAAACAACAACAATCATTAACTATTGTGAATAAATTGATATATAAAGATTATAGTAAAGTAAAAAATATTTTGTTAGCAGAAAGGTAGTGTCAAACCATAAACAAACCATTTACGAAATTGCAAGAGTAAAACATTGTGGAGTAGATGGCAACAACAGAAACTATAGAATTAAAAAAAATTATAAAAGGACGTTTCAATCATCGTCAGTTTCTTCCACTCTAGCAGAATGTTATACGTTTTATTAAATGGGTATAAAATTTGTGGCACCCACTCCAGTAGATGATTATACTCTTTAGTGCTAATTGACTTTGCGAGTATTTGTAGCAAATATGGTATGTTTTTTGGTTTTACAATGTTGTGACGTTTTTTGTTGAAATTCACTTCGCAAAATTCTTTGACATAATCCGTTTTATAGTAAAGAATTCTTGGGCTATAAGATCGGACAGGCTACGGAAGGGCTACCATTAACTAATTTTCTTACTAAGTATACATGGCAAGCGTGTCCTTTCATACATACTTTAAAAATTTTTAACTGCTTTGGTTCCATGCTCAGCACCCTAAAAGGTTGCTTTTTATTGCAGATTCTAAGTATTTGTTGCCAGTCCAATTGTGCCATAATTTAAACTGACTTTCTTTCCGCCATTGCCTTTCAATCAAAGAATGATCCGAATCCACCTTAAGATGTATATACTCACTTAATAAAAATTTGTGCTAGATGACTGCAAGTTGTGGAAATTTAATGAGGATATAAAAATAACACATTCTGTCCACCGTTTTGGTTCTGAGATGAGCAATTATCAGACCATATTGTTATTTTTTTCAAGCTTAGAGAAATATTAATTACTGTGTTAATCCATATTAGGAAGGAAGAAATCATTTCGCTCGCGTCTCTTTCTACAACAACTACATCCCACATACAACAATACTTCTTGTTCTGAGGCGTCGTGAATCGTATGGTTAAAAGTCCAACGTTTTATGGGCATTTGTCAAAACATGAGTGAACAAAGATTTTTTCAGGTCAACCATAACAACTTTTAGGGTAGGATCTTTAAAAGACTGTTCTTTTTCACATTTCTTTAACGTTTATCTTTTAGTAGAGTCTTCCAAATGTTTGCGGTTCTGAACTAGAATCGCTCTCTTCATCAGAAGTATTTCGTGAATTTTATTTGATAATCACATGTGTCACAAATATCGTTAACTGGGGATTTGAATTCTGAGTTAAAAAATCTGCACGAGGCTAGAATTTTGTCGTGTTCTTGTAGCACATTTTCTTCGCGGCAATTTTCTATATACAATTCATAAATTTTTTAATGCATAAGCTGCTGTTCAGATAACTCTTTTGATGATTTTTCTCTCCTGTAATGGTAGTCTTGAACTGTAAATTTTTAAATATGCTCGTCAATTTTATGTCGAATATCATCGCATATTTTATTACGTGGCGTCCTGTTTTCCTCTTAAATCCTCAAGAACCACTCCACTATTGGCTTGTCTTTCTGAAAGGACTGTTTTGATAAACGTTTGTGAGATACGTATCGCGTTTAAGAAAAATATCTTACACTCTTTAACACATTTCTGATCTTTAAGAAAGTGGTAAGGTAGTATTACTACGTTTCTGCCCACTTCTCTCACGTCGTTTTTGTACTTCGTCCACTGTAACGTAAGATGCCACAAATTACCGTTTCTGAACATTATCCATTGCTGCTGACCAAAACTTTTTAAATGTTATTACGAATTTCATTTGAAAAAGTATTTGAACATTTCTATTTACAAGTTTTTTTGCATTTGGTTAAGTTTTCCTTTGTTAACTTGTTTTTTATTTTTTAATATATATGATTGACCAGTTAGTCGTTGTTGTTTAACTTATGTTACATTTCCATTTAATTTAATTCTTTTATGTTTGCGACATTTGATCACATTAACTTCTCAATTTTAATCAGTCTTCAAAGCATTTTCATGAAAGATAATTTCTTCTGTCCTTTTTATTTCACCGTCTGTTGCGTCCTCGGTGTAATCAGGTTGAATGTAGTTGTAATCTGAACCAGTTCTCTCAGAAAGCTCAGAAATTCCAGGAGGTGCGGAAACGAGTGGTTGCCCTTGCAGATGTTGGCCCAGGCTAGCGGCAACACCTCTCATGTGGTATTTTCGTGATCCTTTAAGTTTTTACCTGTTACAACCTGTGGATATGTAATAATGACTCGTAGATGGATTTATGTAGTTTAATGAATTGTAACCAATGTCACAAAATAAATAAAACAAACACAGCTAAATAAAAAAAATTCAGCACGCACCCTAACTACCATGTGGCCAGCGGCGTTGCCATTAAAAAAAAAACAAACAAAGAAACAATACTACAACTATAACTTATCTGTAAAGTACAATCCAACTGATCCTCATTAGCATCAAACTATCACTGCCACACTCTTACGGATAAATGTATAATTTATTTGCAACGCAGAGTTCACAAATTAACTGGGTTCTAGAACAACCGACACGCGTTTTTATCACGTGCCGCACTCTCTCGCACGCTTACCCCGACTGACCCTTACCTATCGGACCAACTTAAACGTTACGGATACTTCTACCTATTATTATAGGGGGCGGCCTAGTACAAATCTGCGTCGGAATCGTCAATGAGACTTTAGAATATTCTTCATATTTTCCAGAGTCTGTAAAACTGGAATTGAAATTCGACTGCCTACTATTTCTTTAGTTCTTTGGTCTTGTGTCAAGAGTGATTCTGTAAACAATGTAACTCTTTAAAATATAAATTGAAACATAACTGTAATTGCCTGTCTTATTTTCAACATTCTGGCTAAAAGAACTGTGTTCCTTTACAGAGATATTCTGCTTTTCTATTCCAGTGCTGGAAGAAACGCTACATAAATTTAAAATTATTTCAATTGCGTGTTACGTAGACAAAAGATCGACAGTGAACCATGGTAAACCGCGTTAAGTCACAAAATCACAAATAAATATTTTTCCAAAATTCTGCGTTGAAATATAATCACAACCAAAAATTACTAAACTCAAAACTGTTTACTCATAAAATATTAATATAAACGTTAATCACTCACTTAGTGCGTTTGGAATTGAGATTATGTCGTTAGATTGATCATTTTCTATTTAAAAACATACGTTTTCTGCAATTTCATTACTTCGGAACACAAGCTCACACAATAGTTTACTCCGATCCATAATTATTAAAACTATTCGAAATTCATTGTTTATTACGTGAATCGTTGAAATTACATCTAAACCCTTTAACCACTGCCTACACTTTGACGTGAGGAAAAATTAAGTGCTCTTAACACGGTTAACCTCGATTTGCTTTCTAGACTTAACGCTGTATACCTCCATCTAGTGGTGAAATGCAACAAGTTAGAACTTGAACTTGTTATCCAGGGGATAGAATTTATTAAGCTACAACACATAATGAACATGATTCGTTTTGATAAAATGTGACAACATACTTTCGCTGACACTTTGATATGCTTCATAGATCATTTACGTCTTCTAATGGTTTGATAGTGATGTCTGCAAGTTTATTATAAACATAGACCTTTATGAAGAATAAAAAAATATTCTATAAAAAGACTTGATTCGAGTACTTAATAATAATTTTTCAGCCGGATTTCTTGGAGGTGGGTATGGTGGTGGATACGGCGGCGGAATTGGTAGTCACGGAGGTGGGTTGAGTAGCTACGGAGGTGGCCTAGGTGGCTATGGAGGTGGACTTGGAGGTGGTTGGAATGGTGGATTTGGCGGAAGTGGATATGGCGGTGGATGGAAAGGAGGATTTGGAGGCGGTAGCTTAGGAGGCTATGGAGGAGGATGGAAAGGTGGATTTGGAGAATTGGGAGGTTATGGAGGTTCAAGTGGAGGATATGGAGGTGGTTACGGAGGCAGTGGTTACGGAGGTGGATGGAAAGGAGGACTTGGTGGACTAGGAGGTGGATACGGAAGTGGATATGGAAGCAATGGTGGTGGATGGAAGAGCGGATTTGGAGGTGGTAACGGAGGTCTTGGTGGTGGTTATGGAGGTGGTTATGGAGGCGGTTATGGAGGTGGTTATGGAGGCGGATGGAAATCTGGAGGTTAGTTTTATCTCTAATATAACTAATTTCACATAATTTTTTTCATTTATAGGTGGTTGGTGGTAATATGGCATATTTACTGCTTCGAGAACATTTTTGTACATATGTAAATTTGTTGTAAATATTATCTTTTGTACAGCATAAATAAATTATTACTTTTCAACTTTGGTATAGCACTTTTGTATTTGAATGTAGAAGGCAAATCTTGCGAAAAGAATTTAGTGTATGATTTTCAAAATTTATCACAAATAATGTACTGACTTGGTTATTACATGTGTCGTTGTAACTTATTTATGCAGTGTGATATAAACTTTATACTTGAAGGGGTAAATTGGTAGAGTGAGTTTCACGTTAAATCTTAGATTTTTTGTTTGTTCATAGTGTTTGATAAGATGGAAATTGACTACTCATTAAAAATTGTAGAATTGGGTAATTGAATCTAAAACTCGTCTCTCACTCATTTGTAAGATTTATACGCACAATAAATCTCAATAATAAAGACACATTGGCCGTGGATAACAATATAGTTGACACAATAGAGACGAATGAATACAAATAGTGCTAGTGCGTGAGAAGATTTTTCAACGGTTACAGACTTTCTCTTGAGTACAATATTGGTAGCAAACAGGTGGGAAAAGTAAAAATTTACCTATGCATACCTTCTATCTTCTCAGTCTTCAGTTTGTGTCTTTTTTATCCTTTACTACATCATTAGGTTAAATATCACATTTAGAAAATGTCCCTCATTTTGGAATAGACATTATTCATATCGAGAACGCAAATTATGGAGAGCACTACCAAAAAATCTTAAGAACAAGTAGTCTTATAGCGTTTATGGGGATTTTGAATTTATTTAGAACCTGTTCACATATGATAATCTTTTGCTTGTAATAAAAGGGCACGAATCATGTCTACGCAGTGTATCAAGCGAATTATTATTCTAAGAAGAAAATGACCTATTATGCTAGCAGAAGTCTTTGTACACTGCACAGTCACGGGTATACATAAAAAGTCGTTCATGCACTTGTGTTAGTTTTTAAGTAATGCACCATGTTAGAATTATGAGCCTCGTCCAGTTAAGAAAGCTGTTGGAATATGTATTTATGGGTGCACAGCACAGGGTAGCAATTTAACCACGCCGCCAAGGGTAGAAAAGCTTAAGGAATTGAACAGTAAGAAAGCGGAAAAAGAGATCTATGCTCTGTTAGTGGAAAGAAGACAAGGACTATAAGGCGTTACGAATGGACATGCAAAACAAATTAAAAGGTAGCGACGCAATAGAAACCGTTAAGAATGTGAGGACCACAAGGGAAGGGAAACTCTTAATAACAATCAGGAAGAAATAGAATGTGCTGGAGATGATGCAGAGGATCGTGTAGAACAAACCCACGATTACAAAGACAAAGATTAAGAAGCCGGGCTTAAAAACGGCCACAGACATGGTACACATTTAAAGGATTAATGCTACCACAAATGAAAAAAAGATACTTGAGACCATAAAAGAGGATTTCGGTAGCCTTGAAGAAAAAGTATTAAATTTGGGAACTGCAACCAAATGCAAGAGGCACAAAGGCCATAATTGTCTTTATGCCGAAATCTTATACCGTGTCAATAACTAGGAATACATTCAGAGTCGGCTTAGTATCTTGTACGTTGGAGTGGAGAGTAGAAGTCTCAAGATGCTACAGGTTCTGGGACTACTACCTCCAAGCAAATAGTTGCGAAGGACCTAATACGTCTGTTGCATTTGGAAAATGAGGAGAAAGATGCCCAAACACAGAACACTGCGCCCTGTGTGAAGAAATGAAGCATAAAGTAGGATCGCGCATGTGGGAACTATTTAAGAGCGCTCTAAAATGTTACAGGCCAGAGGGCAGCCGTAGAGGTATGACTAGTCATGAAGACGGCTACACCAGAACGATACAAAGAACGCGACAAAGAGAACGTTGTGATTAGAACGTAATAAAACATTGATATAATTCAATGTTTTCAGTATTTATCAAAAATCTGTGTGTGAGACGTCTGGATTTTAGAATGTAGCGTCTAATTTTATTTTTCACATAGAATTAAGTAGACGCTTGTAACATTAACTGTTTGTGTGCGTTTTTAAACATTAATTTATCAATGACTTCAGTTCTACAAATAATTCTGAATCGTAGTAGAACAGCGCACGACCTAGTAAGGACGATAGCGACATGGACACAAACTACTTTTATAGTGATCAGTGAGAGTGAGACAACAACAATTATAAGAACGAGGCCGGAAGCACACTAAGTTACGTGATACCGGATTGGTGATTGCTACGCCACATACGATAAAAGTCAGTTTAGCCCTATACTAGTGTATGAATGTATTTAGGAATAGAGGCACGAATGCATATTTAGAATCCCTTGACACACTGCAACAAATAGTCGCGGAGGCAAATGATGATATCATAGAAGTAGTGGTCGATGGCCATTTTAACGTTAAGCATACTGCCTGAAGAGACATAACATGTGACGAGAAAGGACGATTATTAATAGAGTTAATGGCGTCGTTACGACTAAATCTCTCGAATGAGAGGGATACGTCAACACTAGTGAGATGCATAAAAACTTCTAATCTGGATCTTGTTATAACCTACAACGATCTAATGAGACAGCCCTAAATGGGCAGTACTAGAGGAAGAAGCTACAGCGATTATCGTTTCGTAGTAACTTAGTGGAAACTTCGTAGAATAAACGAAACGCGATGGATCCTTGAATACACAGATACTCCGGAGATGCTAGAAAACTTTGAGCGTTTAACTCGAAGTATAAACGAAAGAGATCCAACTGAGAAATTGGCAGTAAGCGCGTAGAAAGCTTTTAGAAGATCTACAAATTAAGTGAAAGCCAAATCCAGGAGTAGTATACCTTATTGTAGGCAGAAAATCTTTAGCAACTAATTAAGAAGCCTAATAGAACTCGAAGACTCTATCATTGAATCAATTATGAATCGCCACCGGTTAGTCGGAATGAAGATTACATGGCTTGTAAGGTTGTTAAAGTACACTATTAAAAAGCAGGAAGCCCAGGAATAGGCAAAATTAAATACTAAATTCGAGGACATTTCGGAGACGTCTTTGAAATTATTAGAGCATAGTTGAGACTAGCAGCTCCTAATACCTGCGTATCAGCGGAGGAAACCTTAAAGGCTTTTGAGAATCTATTCATAGTCAAGAAAGGAGAACAAATCCGAGCAATCCAGGAACCCGAACATGTAGAAAATCTTTTTACCCTTGAGAAGCTGGAACATGCAGTAAGAAGGATAAGAGCAGGAAAAGCATCAGGGCTTGACGATTTAAGTCCGGAAACGAAGAAGGCGTCGATAATAGATAATAAAAATTTCTTCTTGCATCTTTTAAACTTCAACTTCCTGGAGAACACCGTCCCTGAAGAGTGGAAAAAAGCAAAATTAGTACTAATTATAAAGCTGAGGAAGCCCGAGAATAATACATTAATGAAAAATCACCCCAATTGCATATTACATGAAGTGGCAAAAGTCTGTAAAACGCCAATAAATGCAAGGTTGCAAAAATATGTAGAAGATCATGGCAAAATAAACGAAAACCAGCATGGCTTCGGGAGAGGCATGTCCACCACATGAGTAGTGTCACTTTTCACGAACAAGGTGGACATCCAACTTGCAGCCGGTAGGAAATAATATGCACTGATACTGGCCGACGTTAAAAATGCGTTTATTCAGCATCCTGGAATAGGATATTGGGAAAGCTTAGATAGCGAAACATACTGAAATGTATTATGAATATTATGAGTAATTACGTAGACTGTAGGAAGATCTTCAACACAAAAGAAATAAGTAGGAAGTTCGGAGGGGGAATTCTTATAAAGTGTTACACAGATGACCTGGCGTTAGTATTGGGCACACAGGCAGACGCAGCCTTAGAAAATACTATCACAGATATATGATATTGAAAAAACTCAGAGAACGAAACATACGGAAATACATGATGAATATTAAAAGCGATTACATGGATTGTAAGAAAATCTACACCACGACAAAAATAAGTAAAGAGCTTGGAGAGGGAGTTGAATATAGGCAGTTACGCAGATGACCTGGCGTTAGTATTGGGCACACATACAAAACCTTAGGAAATAACGTCACACATATGACTAAAATTTCGTGCAGTTGCTCTAGACAAATCATCTAGTCCGAGAAAGTTCCATACTCTTCCGTCAATTGATGGTCCAAAGAGAGCCGATGGGTTAAGTACAACGTATCTCCCAAACACAGGAAAAAACTGTACCCTATGAAATGCACTTGTTTCAGTTTCCAGCCGACAGATATAGACAGGTCTGTTTGTATTCAACGCTATTCAACTGAAAAAATGTCTCTCTAGTCATCGTTATCTCGTCAAAAGCGTTTGATCTTCATCAAAATTAAACAGAAACTAATACTATTTTCATAGTCGCGTGGTAGTATATGTTGCATGACTTAAATACTACGACCGTGATCTCGAAGGAATTCTTTCCACTGTGCAGAGATGTCTACTTGAGCACTTTTGTGTTATAAGTAGTAACAAAAGATTTCCAATTTTCTGATACTGCTTATTTCATTTGTTGGCATCAGATTATTTTTTTATGAACTGAACAAGCTTGGCTAAATAACATCAAAATAGATTAAGTGGACAGTAGAAAGTAGGTGCGATTGTGCCTTAGTACATATGAGCAAATGTACTTACACAGATATGCCGCAATGGCTACAAACTTCAAAACAGTAATAAGTAGTAAACATTCGAAGTTTGTTAAAAAATATTTTGAACGCATCTACGCTAGGCACAAGAGCACTGAAACATTATTTCTGAACTTCTCTCTAATTGGCTCCGCTAGCCTCACGCATGGGCGCTAGTGAAGCGAATTTTTCCAAGGCCTCACGTTGCCGGCGCCAGTGAAGCGTATCTTCCTTGGCTTACTAAAACACTACTTTATTATCACCATGCTCCAAGTCAGGTGTCTGCAAAACAAAGTCTTCCGACGTAACTAGGGGTCTATTCCTTGGGTAGAGCTATGAGCAATGGGGGGGTAAGTCGATATCTGTAGGGGGGTCACACTCAAACTAAAACAAACAGGCGCCACCAAGTCCAGATTGATTTATATTAATGGCATAGCAAATTTCTAAGGGCGGACGTGGAAACCCAAAGAAAAAAAGATCGCCTTCGCTGACACAAAAGCTTGTCTTAACAGAATAAGACGCTGTTCCTGTAAGGAAAAATAATAATTAAGTCACATAGAAAATGGGAACACAATTTGCGTCCCTCAAGTATACCTAAAAATGCATAAAGAATATTTTCTACATAATGGAGTTATAAAAATTTAATTCTTATTGTTTTTTGTTTATCAGGTCTGATCAAACTAGATCAGAATAAAAAACTTTAAATGTGGATTATAAATTTACTAGAAAGAATTTTCTTTGTTTCAGTAAATAAAATTCAATGTGATAAAATAAAATGAATACTTGATATACTTGTAAAGTTGTTGTAAGGTTTATCAACTGATCCTTACTCAAATATATTACAATTCAGCGTGACTGGTTATGCTAAAGTTTTCTAACCCAATCAGATCTGTGTAGGTCATTTACAAAATTACTATACAAAATTTTCTCTTTAAGTTAACGGTATTAAAATTAATTTGAAGTCAAAATAATCACAAAGATATTCTCTAATTTTATCAAAAGTGGCAGTACTGTAATACTAAACATCTGTTAGCCATTGTGCAATTGTTGACGGCATTGTTCAAACAAACAGGTGACGTAATCGCAGCTGTTAATTTATGCTGAAGCCACGTGTAGTCACATATTTACGAAACTAAGTGAAATCAAATTTGATACTGGAGAAACCAGCTTAACTACAGGTAAACTGAATAACAATTTTGTACTTCTAACAAACAAAACGAAATAATGTGCTTTCAGAATGAAGTACTGAGGAAGTTCTTAAATCTACTACGAACCAAATACCGGCTGTTGTCCTTGGTTGGAATGGAAACTACCTCGCCGTGCGGATCTGCAGCTAATTATGCTTGTTTTCCATGCTTTAATACAGGTGTTGAAGCGAGGCGGATTTCTTACATTGATTCAAGGCAGCATTACTTTTGTAGCGTAATCTTCCGTTGTCTAATCTTATTTACAAATATAATTTTTCATTACGTAGTCTATAAGTTAAGGTTTCTAAATTGTAATTTCAAAGTGGTCGTTGCGGTTTCTAATTTGTCGTTGTGGTTTCTGACTTATCGTTGCGCTAAATAAATTTTTAAATTAGCTAATATGATAACGAATATACAAAATGTGGATTATGTACTAACCGTTACTCAGGAAGTGTTTCACAAAAATAAGGCGACTCGGAGGTCACTCGCCATTCTTTTCAACTGCATCCTGTCGCTGCCTTTAACTATCGACGAGTGCCTTCGCTGCGTTCTTGCATGGTGGGAGGGTCCCGTCTGGGGTTGTCAAAACCTCTCACGCGCGCGCCAGTGGCTGTAAAATACACCGAACTCCGAAACAAATAGACTAATGACTCTAGATATTGTAATACTGTAAAAATTTGATTGTTACTCGTATCATTATTTTAGCTAATAAAGGTATTTTAATATTCGTTGTACCTTTAATGAATAGATTCTTTTACTGCGAAAATAAAATTGTTACAGCACAATAATCGGTAACGCGTTTACGTTACGTTAAATAGAAACCAGATGGAAAAGGTAAAAATCAGTATAAAACTGACAAAATGAATACGAATGTACCACGTATATTCTAATTTGATGAATAGTAGTGCTCACTGAGCATGACGGTTCAATAATTTTTTACTTCTATTGTAACAAATACGATTTTCTGCTTTTTAAAAATACGCTTTTGTTCCATACACCTATTCATTAAATATTAAATTGCAATAGAAACAATATATTACGAATTCATACATAGGGCCCCATCTATATTTAAATAGCCAAAATAAAATTCTAGAACTCTTCTATTTGTATGTATCTTAATACAATATCCCCCTTTTCTGCGCGCCCGGATAAGCCACGCAGCCTCGTGGTTAAGCTTCATTTTGATATCAGCATGTAATCCGAATACAAGTGTTAGCGTGGGCCTGCAGGTTTTTTGATAAAACATGCCGTCCCAGAGAGAAGTAAGGTGGTGTCAACAGATACCATGGCTTCATTTTTAGTTATAGCATCGACCTAAGATAGTCATAAATACATTTCTACGGTAGGTAAATAATTCTCAAACTTACCTTTAAAATCATTTTTTTTGTTTCTTTTCAGCGCAAGTACCAAGTATTGCAGTACGCAAGTTTTAAGTTTCAAGTTTTAAAGTTTCAAGTATTAAAGTAATAAGAAATATTAGAAATCAAGTATTACGCGAGCTTTAATCAAGTAATAAGTATTCAATATCAAATATTAAGTATCAAGTATTAACATGTGATTTATCAATTTGTGGAACGATGGAACTTTCGTGTATAATTATTATGGAACACAGAAGCCTTTTTAGTTGTTAATTGTTTGGAAACTGGTTGAGCTGTAGATGCAGTTTTAATTGTTGCTAGGCGAGATGGTGGGAATTTCCACATACCCCTGTGTCAGCTGCGCGCAACCACAACTGTAAGTACGTAGATGTTTTAAAAAAATTCGGCCGCCAAGCAGATATTCAGCGGTAAGTCATCCTTGGCGTCGCCGTGGATCAATGTAGTAAGCGTAAGACTACGGATCCCAAGGTCCCGGGTTCAAATCCCGACACGGCCGACTGCTTGAAAAATGGCAGGTGAGTATTTTTCACAAAAATTACGCCCTCGTTTGGACGAGAGGTTAAATGAAGGTCCCGTGTGTGTGTGAGTGTTGTCACGCACGTTAAAGATCCCTACCTTGCCTGGAACGGTAAGGGTTCGGCAAAATTCTAAATTTCCAGGCAACAAAAAACTCGCCTCCTGGCCAATGTAGTACATACGGGTGGAGCATTGGAAATGTAAATGAACGGTGAGTCCTTTTCCATTTTATAGCTATATCCATTTCAAAGAACAATCATTTTCCATGTACAAATAATTTTTGAAGATTCTATATATATATATATATATATATATATATATATATATATATGTTTATTTAAAGTTGATACTCATTTCAATTGATACACTTAAAATTTAGTTCAAAATTTAATATTTGAATAATGCATAAATGTGCTTATCATTTTCAAGGTATTTCTATAAGGTAATTTTGAAGTTACAAGGTTATATTAAAATGTTTGCATAACTAAACATGTGATACGATAAGAATTGTTTGCCAAATTATAGTGTATAACATATTTTGACAGTACACCTGAAGTACAGCTTAATGCCGACAATAAGTGTTTTTTGACCTTTGATTTCATTAAATATATCTGTTAAAAAATATAGTTCTATAATCCACAAAAATAATTTTTGAACATTTAACTTGATTTTTGCAAATTGACCAGGATCCTATTCAAGTATCATGATTAAACTGTAACATAAAAATGAAAATCATATATTTTTTATAGAGAATTAAGTAAATTATGCAAGTAAAAATGTCCCATGAATATTCAAAGATTAATGTTAAGTCGTAATATAGAAACTGTTTTGAAATTCTCCGTACAGATAACTTTGTACAAACAATGTATATATATGTATATATGTATATGTATATGTATATGTATATGTATATGTATATGTATATGTATATGTATATGTATATGTATATGTATATATATTATATGTATATATATATATATATTATATATATATTATATATATATGTATATTATATGTATATATATATTATATGTATATGTATATGTATATATATATATGTATATGTATATGTATATGTATATGTATATGATATTATATGTATATATGTATATATATATATATATTTTTAAATTAATAGAAAAAATAATAAGTTGTCGTAAATCTTTCTTTCATTGAAGTAAGTAGTAATTGTTCTATGGACCAAACAATCAGACTCATGAAATTTTTGTATTGAAGAAAGATATTATTGGTGTTGAATTTAAAAATTTTCTTGAAGTATAATTTTGACTAGTGGATCTATTTATAATCTATTTTTTTGGTGATAAAGTGACTAGGCTCTAACGTAGCCCTAGTTTGAAAATGTTTAGATGTGGTTAAATTTTCAGATAGTACGAGATCGTCGTTCCCATTCCAGATTGCAGATTCAAAAGTAAGTATTTTTTTTATATGTTGCTCGTCTTAAGTTTTTTTCTTTCGAAGATTTCCGTATCTGATCTTCGGATAGTTTCTTATTATAATATTCATTAAGATACGGTGGCCTCCAATAAAATTTCTTTGTTTATCGTATACCATACTACGACCCTAGCTCATAGCTCTGCCCTAAGTTGAAAAAGCTTAGCTGGCTAGAAGATCTCTTTAGAGGAACCTTTTTCTCTCAAAGCCATTTAACATCCTTTTTACCCTGGGCTTAAACGTCAAACAGGAACCCCTCGTAATCTATCGAAGCTCTGCCGCCCATAAGGTAGAGTAAACATACTCTTTACCTTTTGAGGAATTTAGTACGTAACACTATAAATGGAATTTGAACAACAAATATAAAAGTACAAAGGCATAGACACATTTTTTGTATGATATATAGTTGAACGTAACCCAGATCAATAAATTACTTCAAAACCGCAAAATGAGAAAACAGATTTTAATATTACGTGTTACGAAATTGTATACAAAGACGAATCCATGTATAATTACCCGAGTTAGTTGTGTTAACCAAATTATTACAATAGTAAATCTTCATAGCACCGCCATGTCACTTTAAGAAAACTTTTAAAATAATTAATAAAGTAAATAACAGTAAAATTCTTAATATGTATGTTTCATGCCATAATTATCCCTAATATAAGAGAGTTTTTACAAACTTTAGTAAAATTAAGTAAAATTAACGTTAGAAGGACACATTCGTAGTTAAAATACAATGCAACTTCCAGATAAGGAAACTAATATCATTACAATACATACGATTATTTAGTAAAACTCACAATGTTGGGCTACAAGTGATCTCAATAAATAAGCCAAACGTAAATACAATGTAAAACGTTTTCAATGTATACATTTGCAGGGTTGTTGAATACACACGATAGCAATATTTACGCATTTTTCATGTGATACCTATAAGCCCAATAGAGCAACTGTATCGATACAACCACACAAACGCACAAAGAATCGGAAGGAAATGGCGAAAGCTAGACAACCACCGGAAACCAATTGATTAATTTCTAACGAGTCGGAAGCAAAAAAACATGCAAAGGGTTATAATAGATAAGGGAAGTCGAGATTAGCTACTGGAAGTTCAACGGCGTGATCCGCGGATAACTCGAAAAGAACCCGATATCTAATTTAGACAGTTTAGCTCCATACCACCTTGGTGATAAATTAAATAGTCCTTTTTGAATGTGGATTCCAGCTGGTAAAATGAATGTTCTTATTCAAATTGGTATTCAGTTGTAAGTTTAGTACATATTTGTAAATTGTTCTTTATTGTGGTGATATGTATTTATGAAACCAGCTCAGTTGTACATTAAGAGTATAAAACGTCTATCCGTAATTTAGGTTATAGTGTTTACTTTCTTAGATTTATGAAGCTTGAACATTAGAAGTAAATTCAGCAAGATGCGGGACGTTCTTATATTGTTTTAAGTAAATAAAAAAGATGTGATCAATTGAAGGTAATTGATATATGTAATTTAAAATGCTGTATGCGTACCGGCTTACAGGAAGATTGTTATGTTACTTGTATTTAAATGGATTTGGATGACGTTTAAGTTTTGTATTTAACTGTTTAGAGGACCATTGTTATGATATTTGTATTTAAATTGATTTAGGTAACCTTAACAATATTTTATGTACCTACTTACAGAAATAATAATATGAAGATGTATTAAAAATAGATTTACGTGGAGCAGTGAGGCAGTGTTTTTATTTATTGAACATACAGACTAATTTCAAAACAAACTCCATTCCAATACGAGATTAATTTAATTAGAATTCCAGGAATACTCGTCGTCCAGAGGATTATCACTAACTAGATGAGTTAGCGCCCATAAATTTAAAACAGGGTTGAAAGGCTTTAAGGTAAGTGTTATTGACAACGTAGTTAACTTTTAATATTTTGAATTATTCTATTTCCAACTGTTTATTATAGGAAACCCAGTCCTGCACCACTGTAGTGGTGCCCCCTAACTGTGTTACGGGATACTCGTTCCTTTAGAGAAATTCCAAATTTGATAATTAAATGCTTCATTCAACCGTAACAAAGCGATACTGAAATGCAAGAGGAAAATGTTGCAGTACTTCTCATTGTCTATAATATATCTGTAGTGCGTACTATAAAACTGCCCGTTTCTCTGGTGAACCCTAAATTTTTTAATAGAAATACAATATGATAGACAAAAGGACCTAATTTGGATTTGTTGTGAATATTTTGAGAAGGTTTAATCATACAGATATTTTTTATGTAATTATTTCCGCAACTACAAAAAATGTACATCAATGTAATATTAATAATTAAAAATTCAACTACATTAGAATTAATAATTTATTTAATTGGTTGAAGTTTATTGAGACATATTTACACGTCCAATTTAGTTATATTAAAAATAAGTGTTATAGAAAGCCCAGTAGTATTAATATTTATAAATTATCACTGGTTACTTGTGTTTGTTTTCTTTTAATCTGAAACTAGTGCATTGAATAGGTTACGATTTATTAATTCGTACTAAAATATACGTAGCGGATTTTGACATTTACACATTTGAAGTTAATAAGTAGAGATAACATATGCAATTCGGCTTAAAGAATTTATTATCACAAGCTATTAATCTGCGTCCAGCTGCATTACTTATCATATTAATAGTTAACTGTAATAGAATTTTAAATAATGTTTAACTTTTCTTTAACAAGTTTAAACACATTTATTTTTCTTTTTAATATTACCGAAAATAGGAATCAAAATTGAAAATGTATATTTAATATTTTCAATGCCATTTGATTAATATTTTTAAGGATTATTTGTTTATTTATCAATGTTCCTTAGTACAAATCTAGTAGTCCAATTTATTTTGATTATATTTGTAATAAAATTTACGTCTTTTAACACTGAATCAATTCTACTTCAATTTGAATAAAGTATTTGAAGTTAATTTTAAGTTTTCTCCTATTTGAAAGTGTAAGAGCTCCTAAGAAGTTTGCACTTGGTAATACATAATTGCGTTTTACACGTTGCCTGAAATTCAGGTATCGTAAGACATAGGCTATTTTATTTTTATTTAAAGGCGCGGCGTCGCAAGTTAAGTTATTAGCCGATCATAAACTAATTATTAATATACAAATTTAAATAGTCTTAAGTTAATAGAAATCAAGAACAGACAACAAGGATAACTTTAAAATGCGCATTTATTAAATATAACAACTTCCCACTTGCTACTCCTGTCATGATGAGCTCCAGTATAAGAGAAACAAGTCAGCAAGATGCCGTTATTATCATTTTGAATCAGATCTAAATAAAATTTTGTTTTCTGTTAATTCAAGGCACATTAAACTTACTTTTCTCTAATAATTCTCTGCATATGGAAAAAAACAGTTAAGCTGATTCTCTATTGTAGCCCATGGTGTGAAAACCTCTTACTGCCATGGAAAAGAACACGAAGGCACAAACGTACGCACGCATGCACGCACGTACAAACGTACGCACGTACACACGTACAACGCACAGGATTCATTTGTGCCTCCCAAGTACAGGCCACACTATTCCTCCTTTTGTGAAATAGAACTAAAACTACAGCAATTTGTACCTAAATAAAACTTCGTTACAACTTTCTTGAATTTCGATATGTTTTAGTTTGGTATTTAAAAAATTTGCTTCTCCGAGTTGATTTACCACGGCTAGCTCTGCTACCCACCTTCAACGATATACTCACCTCGGCTACACCTTTCTAATAAAAGAAATAAAAAAATAAAATATTTCCAAAAAACATACACTCTTTTAATCATATAACTCAAATAGTTATTCGCATAATCTCAATATTTACAAATCATTTCACGATAAAACATTTTACACTTTGGTTCGTTATGGAAACATTAATCTAAAATTCTCGTGAGCTTTTATGTTACTCTATAGGACAAAATTTCATTCGAAGCAGATGGGTCTCTCCTAAAACCTTAAATTTATGTTCTACAGGTCTATATCGAGCTCATTATAAACCTTTAATTTTGTATGCCTAAAATATTGCATCAACAAGTTATGCTATAGACCCGTTTACTCCTTACTCCATAAAAATTGTATTCAAGTATTTACCCTTAGATTTAAATTATTGTCTTTTACATATGTCAAACAAATTACTTTTCAGTTTCCAAAAATTTCACCAAATAACTAAAACACACACCGTTGTTGAAAACACTATATCATCACAACAGTTCAACAACAAAAAAAAAACGTTACCTGGCATGTTCTTCTCAATCACCATCTCGCTAGTTGATCTTCACCAGACCCACGTTCCTGGATTACGCCATCTTGCTGCTTTCCAACTTTGACTGCATTTCTCTTAACTTGTTCATCCAGTTCTCTACCAATTTGTGGACGTCTTCCGCAGGACCGCTCGTACAAAATCCAAACTTTGCTTCCTCTTCCAACTAACTCATTCATCCAGTTCTCCACCAATTTGCTTACTTACCTGGCATCCTGCTTCAATGGTCTTAATTATTTATAATTATATTCGGCCCGCTTAAATTACTTGCACCAACTCGTGCATTTCAACCACTTGTAATTATTCCGACTGCACTATTACACGATTTTCAGCTAGGACGGTCTTCTCTATACTACCAAAAGTAAGTAATGCGACTCAGAAAATAAGAGAAAATAAGAGAGCTATTGCCCCATCTGGCAATCCTTATACAGCCTCAAAAACCCCCCTTTTGTGTAACGTATTTTCACTACATTCTCTAAACTCCGGTAACTGTCACTCACTTCCACAAATTTTAAGGTATACACAATACATAACGAACTTTGAAAACCAAGAATTTTACCACTCCAACGACATTATGTTTTGAAAACACGTTAAAACTAACCAACCGCCCAAATTTTCTGTGAACTGTCCCCTGTTCCTATCCCCTCTCATTAATCCTAAACTGAAGATGTCCATAAAAAGAATTCACGAAAGAGCAAAAATTAAAAAAAAACTGCCCTACCAGTAAAAAGAAAAGCCTCGAAGTTGAAAAAATACTTTAAAATTAAAAACTTAAATATTGAAAAAGCGACTAAAAGTTTTTCTATAAAATCACAAAAAATTAACTTGTATTAAAAAAAATATGCGCCATGCTTGGGCACCATTGTTAGGGATTGTAATTTCCCCAGACCAAAACTCACTATCGTCCCATTCTCCTTACGTTATTCCCATTGGGGAAATCAAGCATTAAGACCCCTTAATTTATTTAATTACTACATATTGCTGCTTTCAGATGACCGGTTACCATAAGACTGTTGCCATCTTAATTTTAATTTGTTTTTTTAACTTTTAATTGCTCGACTGTTTCATATAATGTCCCGGGGTTTTAATTTTAATTACACAATATTGCCATCACTTTTAATGTCGAATCAAATGGTACGTAGTAAGTTCCTTTATACTGTAATTAGGTAGGCATTTATGTGATTTCCTACAATCTGATACCTCATTACTGTCTAAATGTATAAAAGATGACCTCATTTTTGGTAATCCAATAAGTGTGTACTTTGATGATTTGGCATTTACAGATTACATTGTATTAAAGTATAATAGTAGTTTAATTTATGAGAGCTGCAACAATGTTTATTAAAATCATATTGTGTTGCCTGAAATTTATTTAACAGCTTTCAAAGTTCAAATATAAGGTGCATTTTACTGAATTTTTCAAACAACTAAAAACTGTTTTAAATAGAGCATGCAATGCTTATACTATAAAAATTTATAAATTAAAATAAAATTGCTTTATTTACATTTTTATGATTTTAGAGTAATTTCGAATAAATACTACTGATTTAATTACCAAATTTAATTTGTTAACACGGTTTAAATGAAATAAAGATTCTACAAAGAATTCCCATCACAGATTAGTGCATTCAAAATTAAATATCATTTATTTCTCATCTAACTGATCTTGCGTAACGCATCGCGTTACAAAGTATCTGGTTGCTGCACACATATACAAATGCCTCTTTCCAACCCTCATATTTTTGATGCCAGATTTGTTTACAATCCTATGCAGTGTCCTCTTCTTCACCTGCTCACATACTTTTACGCTCTTTCTTGTAGCCTTCTTTTTGATTTATTAAATCTAGGTTTAAACTCCTCATCGTGAGGCAGAATTTTCCATGGCCTATCCGGATGAACATTTTTCGTTAATGATATAGGCGATTCATTAGTAACTGAATGGGGCGTATGAATGATGTATTTATCTACTTCGACCGGGTTATTTTCTCAACTTTTGTGATCTTGAAACGACATCATTCTTAGAAATTTGCACATCTTTTGTATAAATCTTTCCGCTGGATTACCTTACGGATGCCGAATGCTTCAGAAAACGACTCCTACTCTTTGATCTTCCCAGTATGAGATGAATCGTATATCATTAAAGTATGCGGTATTTCTGACTGAATTCTTTTTGAATCTTTCCACTTCTTAGACAAATTGCTCTAATTTTTCAATGGTCCTACAGTGTTACAACTTTTGATAGGAAACAACCTCGCATATACTCCCTGTATGTTTGTTGTGGTTTGTTTAGCATTCTTCTTAATCTTCTTTGGGAATGAAACCACTCATAATTTTTAAAATCTATTTTATTTACGTTTCGATCCATGACCTAGGATCGTCGTCAAAATAATAAAAACTTCAAGTTTGACGTTTATGACATAAATTGAAGGTTACTTTGATTTATTGATGTTTGAAATATTTGGTAAAATAAGACATAAAATCAGAAATCTCTCAATTGTATAAATAGAAACATGTTAAAAAATGTTTCCCAAATTATTGAATTTATATAAAATTCACCAATAAAAATTAATCAGCTGATTTCACGTTAAGCGTATTGGCTACCATAGGAAAGTCGATCCCAGGTCGCAACACAAATTGAAGGCAATCATTCTTTTAAACTTTAAAAATTTTTGCTTAGTGTACTCAAACCAAATATTTCAAACATCAATAAATCAAAGTAGCCTTCAATTTATGTCATAAACGTCAAACTTGAAGTTTTTATTATTTTGACAACGATCCTAGGTCATGGATCGAAACGTAAATAAAATAGATTTTAAAAACTATGAGTGGTTTCATTCCCAAAGAAGATTAAGAAGAACCTCGCATATTTTGAGACGCTATATACTATGACCAAAATATTCCTCTTTTGTTTTTACTAGGTATCAAACTACTAAGATAATCTATGGCTATCAAATCAAAAGAATTATCTACCTGTATCCTATTTATTATATTTTTGCTAGTGAAATTTTTATATTTCCCTAGTATACATAAATGGCATACATTGACCACTTTGATAAATTATAGCCAAAGTTTTTGATGGCTTAATAGAAGCCGACTTGATCCTCAGTGTAGAAGGATGCAAATTTTGTCTACCTAAACTTCGCTACCGTGGTTATATAGTTGACCAACATGGTTTAAGGCCTGATCCTGCAATGGTTACTGCCATATTAGAAATTCCATGCCCAAAGCTGTAAAAAAAAATTCGTAGATTCTTAGCAATATCATCATAGTATAGTCGTTTTGTGAAAAATTTTGCCGATATTGTTCAACCCCATACTGGGCTCATTTAGATATATTCCACCTGGAATCGATCTGAAAAATGTAAATCAGCTTTCAAACACATTATGGAGCTATTGGTGTCGGTTCCTATTTTGATTTGTCCTGATCCTTCAAAGGTTTTCGTTTTAAGCATCGACGCTAGTGCTTATGGAATTAGCTCCGTATTGACCCAATTCACCGACATTGGTGATAACATCATCTGTTATTTATCCCGTTCGTTAATTTCTCCAGAGCGCAAGCATTCTACCACCGAACGTGAACGCTTTTGTGTAATTTGGCCGGTAGTGCAACTATGACATTATTTAGAAGGATCTCATTTCACTGTAGTTACGGATCATCATTCCTTGCTCTGGCTTCATGATTTACATCACCCGCACGACCGTCTTACTCGTTGGGCATTACGCTTACAGCTTTCTAATTTCACCATTATTCACCACAAATGCAAAGAGAATGCGGTACCAGATTTTCTTTCGCGCTCTGTTCCTGGTGCCATTGATGCTGTTGACTTTAATTTTGATTTTTCTTAAACTACTTACCGGTGGTACAAGCAAATGCTCAATAATATCATTAATCATCCGTATAAATACCCTCACTGGCGTGTTGAATCTGTTAAACTTTATGAGCATGTCTAGCCTACCTGAATTGTTTTTTGAATCTGATAATTTGAAACTAGTTATGCCTAAAGCTCGTCGAAAGGGGATTTTGATACGTAGTGATGATGACCCGACCTTTGGTCATACTGAAATCTTTAAAACCTATTTGATATATTAATTGCTGTAATATTTACCAACAACAAAAATCTCCGCTCTGCTACTGCTCCGAGCCTGTGTAAAAATATCTAAGGCAGAATATTTTTAGTCTACGGTGTACCTCAGTACATCATATGCAATATTAGTGCTCAGATGAGGAGCAAAGTATTATAAGAACAATGCGAGAAATATAATTCTCAAATTTTATTTACGCCATTATACTACCCTCTGGCTAATCCTACCGAAAGGACAAATAAAAGCATTAAAACCAGCTTAGTTCCTTCATCAACGAATCACCGCATTCGTGGGATTCCCATATAGCGAATATAGCTTGTGCAATCAGAATTATGACTAGCGAGATTCCTGGTTATACTATCCACTTTAGAAATTTTGGTCGAGAACACATTGCCAATGGCAAAGAATATTCGAGTGTGATTTCAGATGAAACTGATTTGAATGTTAAAACTGAAAAATGTAAAAGTGGTTTCCAAAAGTTATTTGAGAAAGTAAAGGAACGGCTACAGGTTAGCTCGTGAACGTTACTGTAACTATTATAATCTTAGGAAAAGGGAAGTTGTTTATCAACCGGATAAAGCTGTTTGACGCGAAAATAAAGCTCTAAGCTATCCTACTAAATTGCTTTCAGCTAAACTTGCTTCGAGATTTATTGGTCCTTATAAAGTAAAGAAAAAAGTTAGGTTTATGTACGTGTCTGTTGGAATCTCTTGGTGGCGATTCTATGGGCATATAGCATGTTCAAAATTTAAAACCTGCTATTGTTGATAATGGTTAAATTTTGTTTTGTATTTATTATGGGTTTCATTATAGTTCACTGGGGTGAACTTGGTCGTCAGAAAACATTTACTGAAGCCTTCGTCCTCTTCGGAAGAACGGGGGAGTGAAACCGTTGGTTTTGCATGTTTATTTACTGCACTTTTTCTACATATTAATGCAAAAATTATTCCCGAATTTAGGTTTCTTGGTACTTATTATATCTGATGTTTAGTTAGGTTGGCAACTCTATTGAGCTGTGGTTACTAAGAACCTGCTGTGATATTTTGATTTTTCTTTCTACGCTGGCCGAAAATCAGTTTTTTCATCTGTTTTAATCTTACATTGTAGAAGTTTGGAATGTGCTAGATATTATTACTAATTAGTAGAATTTAGTATTGTTTTAGTTGATACGTTTATTTTCTACTCTCCAATACCTCATTGCGGATATTCTCTGCTTTTACTTTACATTGGGCAAGTCACATTTATAGGTTTCCGTACATTAATCTCTTGAATTTCAGAATATTGTAATATTCGAATTCAACGTTGCTCTGTGTTATTCATTAATTTATTAAAAGCCACACCTGTGATAAAGTATATTCTTTTGCAATCTTGCAACTAAAATTATTATTTTAGGGTCTTTCTTCTTTCTCTACTGGAATCAGGCTGTTTACAGCTATACTCTTTTGTAGTAGCCTTGAAGTACTAGTTACTTGCTGCTATCAATCCGGTAGAATAACTACTGTGCACCATCTATACAGTAGCCTCTTGGCACTGATGATCAATGATATTGTGCCTAGTATTTGCATGGAATACGTACTCTAGTTGAAGGCTGTTTCCTGTGTGGCTTAGTGTGTATTCGTTCCATTAATTTATTAGGAAATTATTGGGAAGCAGCCAGCATTGATTCCCGTTCCTGGCTACCGGCTGTATATGTAACTATATTGTATGTATTGTTTGTTATGCTGAATAAGTAATTGCATAATCACTGTTATTCATGATTTTACCCATATGTAATTAGTTTAGTACTTGGGACACTGTGACACTACGTTGTTCTATGTATTTCAAATTAATCTCTACAGATTTATAAAGCATGATGATCTATTAGCTAGTGATTGCAGGGTCTAGGTACGTTTAGTTTATTATAATTAACATTGCGATACTGTGGTGAAAACTGTTCGCTTGTAGTTTATGTATTTTTCTGACGAGTTTTCTTTCAAATTAAAGTTTGTTGCGTACCCGTAGGTAAAAGCCATTTATTTGTATTATTGTAACGCTTTTCCCTTACCGGTATTTTATGATTTTTTTACCAGTGAGAAACCATTTGCGGCTAATTTTGAATATTATTTGTATTCGCCAACATGCGAAAAATAACGTCAATATATTACTCGGTGTAGGATTTATACCTATATTAACGCGTATTTTATAATTTAAAGCGTTCATTGATCTATCGTGTTTTACAAAGCACGTTTGTGTTTGCATAGCCACATTAGTCTTGCTTCTCTTTGAATATATTGTGTACTTGTGCTTTAGTTGTTTATTGTTCATCGTATTTGTTTTTGTAATATCTTATTAGCTAGTGATTGCAGGGTCTAGGTAGTTTAGTTTATTATAATTAACTTTGCGATACTGTGGTGAAAACTGTTCGCTTGTAGTTTATGTATTTTTCTGACGAGTTTTCTTTCAAATTAAAGTTTGTTGCGTACCCGTAGGTAAAAGCCATTTATTTGTATTATTGTAACGCTTTTCCCTTACCGGTATTTTATGATTTTTTTACCAGTGAGAAACCATTTGCGGCTAATTTTGAATATTATTTGTATTCGCCAACATGCGAAAAATAACGTCAATATATTACTCGGTGTAGGATTTATACCTATATTAACGCGTATTTTATAATTTAAAGCGTTCATTGATCTATCGTGTTTTACAAAGCACGTTTGTGTTTGCATAGCCACATTAGTCTTGCTTCTCTTTGAATATATTGTGTACTTGTGCTTTAGTTGTTTATTGTTCATCGTATTTGTTTTTGTAATATCTTATTAGCTAGTGATTGCAGAGTCTTGGTAGTTTAGTTTATTATAATTAACTTTGCGATACTGTGGTGAAAACTGTTCGCTTGTAGTTTATGTATTTTTCTGACGAGTTTTCTTTCAAATTAAAGTTTGTTGCGTACCCGTAGGTAAAAGCCATTTATTTGTATTATTGTAGCGCTTTTCCCTTACCGGTATTTTATGATTTTCTTACTAGTGAGAAACCATTTGCGGCTAGCTTTGAATATTATTTGTATTCGCCAACATGCGAAAAATAACTTCAATATATTACTCGGTGTAGGATTTATACCTATATTAACTTGTATTTTATAATTTAAAACGTTCATTGATTTATTGTTTTACAAAGCACGTTTGTGTTTGCATAGCCACATTGGTCTTGCTTCTTTTTTAATATATTGTGTATTACTTGTGCTTAAGTTATTCTAAAATACAGTTTATAATCCATCATATTTGACGTTATATCTTATTTCGTTGCCCTTTAGGTAATATATTTTTTGAGACTTTTGGAACTTGGGGTTTTGGTGCTCTTTCGGCATCATAATTAAGCTTGTGGCGCTTTTTGTTTACTATTACCTGGTAGGTTTCTTTCAGGTTCTTAACGACCTACTTGTAGGATTTCCACCCTACCCTTGTAGAAGCGTCTTTATTGGCAGAGGTGGTTTATTTCACCATATCTATCCTAAAGAACCGTACCGTTGTTAACGTTAATAAAAATTATCGTGGCGCTATGTATCCTTTATTGGATTACTAATACCAAATAATTAGCAGAAGCTTTGTGTACATTGTCACCAAGTACCCTTACAAATAAATAGTCTACAATACAGCAGTCATAAATTATATTTCTATCAATTGAGCCAAGTTTCTGAATATCAAAAACTAACACGAACGTTAAAATTCTTTCTGCACACAAAGGTTCCTATATTCTACATAGATAAATAACGAATGAAAAAATTATAATTTATTATGTACTCTATATAAATATATTTTGATTTGAAAAATTTTACAAATCTTGAATACTTTCGATTGAGTAAAACATGAAATTTTACTACCAACCACCTAAAAAACAGGTAACTAATTAGATAAAGTTAAGTGTATCAAAACTAACCTCCTGATTTCCATCCACTTTGGAATCCGCCTCCATGCCCTCCACCGTTACCTCCATATCCACCTCCAATACTATTTTTCCATCCACCTCCAACTGATCCATATCCGCCTCCGTTTCCACCAAAACCTCCATTCCATCCTCCTCCAGAGCCACCTAAGCTTGCACCACCTGCTCCAACATTCCAACCGCCTGCGGAGCCACTACCACCGAATCCTCCCTGCCACCCTCTTCCAGAACCACCAAAGCTTGAGCTACTTGCTCCAGAATTCCAGCCACCAGCAGATCCACTTCCCCCAAACCCTCCGTTCCAACCTCCTCCATTGCTGCCAAATCCACCTCCATATCCACCTAATCCACCTCCGTGACCTCCTGATCCACCACCATTTCCACCAAATCCGCTCCCATATCCACCTCCATGTCCACCAAATTCGCTTCCTTGTCCACCTCCAAGAAATCCGGCTGAAATAAAATAATAATTTAAACATGTATAAGATTAGATTGCATTTCGTTCTAATTCTATTTACAGTTATGGTATTAATTGGTGTGTATTTTTGGTGATGGATTCGCGGAAAATTTGGACACTATTAATCTGATATATTCTTCTATAGAAACATTATATACAGAAATTAAGCTGTTTTGAGCTCTCTACCTAACCTCATATACAGCGAGCCATCGATAGATTAACATGTTGCGAGTTTAAGTACGATTTTTGATAAGCAATGTAGAGTAAATTATATATAACTATTAACGATTATTATAATACCTTACATTTTACGTGTAATACATCTGACAGTGTTTCCTCTGGTTTACTAGACTAGTGAATTTAGAGCTTCAAAATTATTTGTTTTACCAAAATCACAATTTCCATTACAAATTAACAGAGGTTATTCTAAGGTAAGACCTATGTTCATAAAACATTATCAGCACGTTTAAAACGGACACTTATTAAAATCTATTTAAGAATTTAAAAAAGTGTTATCTATCGATGTGAAACTGACACCTTTGCATGGTGTCACTTATATAAATATGCTGTGAAACCTACAAAAAGCCTCTTCAGAGTAAAAAAAAAATATTCGAGCCTCTCAAACTGGGCACCAAGATTTGCTGTGATTCTCGCCCTGTTGAATCTCTTCTGATAATCGCCTCTTTACTCTTTCCGCCTCGGCTGCTCACCTAGTTAAAACTTTCATCCTCATTCATAAAAAAAACAAACACATTCCTACCACAAACATCAACGTTAACTCTATTTACATCAATATTCATAATACATTAAAATTTCAAAATTAACTTTCAGCATAAATTTCAGTATCATAAAATTTCAAGTTTAAATTTGTCATCAGTTTTAATTTGCATCCAGCATTAAAGTCCTGGTAGGATGCATACTATTTAAGTTACAATATGTGCAGACCTAAGCCTGAATAAAAGGGAGCATCTTCCACCCATTTACGTTAATTAAACAGGTTAGTCTAATTGAGCTCAAAGACAGACCCAAATTTTCATCATAATCAAGAACATAAACTGCTAAATACTCCTTTATACTTAAACAAGAAAATTTCACCTTAAAATTAAAAATTTGTTGTTTGTACAAATTCACTACTGTCCATTTTTTATCAAACAAATTATAAAGTTATTCAACACACACCAAAACATCAAAAATCGAACAACAAAGCATAAGTTACCTGAAGGTTAATGCACTCGTGGCTCCAATGTACATCGTCCTTTGTTAATCACACCATTCCAACTGGGTTATGTTTACGGCTTCTGATTCTGAACGCTTTTAAAATTTTCTACACCACCATTCATCTAAAGTTGTTTCAGGGCTTTTCAGGAACTCATCTATGTATATCTAAATCTCGTTTTGTGGATCCAATCACGATTACGAATAACATTTGATTATTAACACCCCCGAAAAATAGCAAAGAAATTCATAACTCTTTCACGCTATACCCAAAACTGCCTACTTTTGTTTATTCATTTATCGTTACTAATTTCGATAATTGGTACAGTAATACTCGCAAATATAACTAGACTTTATTACCTTGTATCTTCTTTTTTAAGTGCACTCATGCATAATAACTTGTATCGTAGCACGTAAAGAGCAAACTATTTTAAAGTATTCAACACAAAATATAAGAGCAAACTGTTTCAAGTATTGAATCAAAATCGAAAATCTAAGAGAGCGAAACTGTTTAAAGTCCGGGTTTATATAACAGCCTTGCTTGCACGTCGGATTTGTCCCTCAACGGACAATTTTCAGAATTTCGCATTCTCTGTTCCCTTCTTGACAGTCCGGCACAGAGATTCTGTTAAATTTGCACACGCGCCAGTTGAAAATCTAAGAAATTTTCACACGGCTCGCAAACACGTCTGAGAATAACTAATTAATTTTGTATAGAAATCGTTACGTTTACACCTCTCATATCTGCATCTTATTTCCACCAATCGTAACCTCGTGACGTTGCTCAAATCCCGCCTTTTATTATTCGTGTTTCTGCCTTGCGCATTGTATCCGTCTTTTTCTAACCTGGCCTTAGTGGTGCAAATCGATATTGTTTACTATCGGTTATTTCAGTCCACGTGGATTCATATGTTAATATAAGCTACGGTTTATCCGACCGTTTGCAATATACCCAGAATTTTCATGTTTATCAGCTCGAATTTATTAGAATTTGACATTTAAAATACGCAGGTGTTCAATCGTAACATTTTAAATAACACTTCTACGATTTGAATATTCCACGTATTCTAACTTTCTAGATATATTTGTATGCTAGCAACGCGTCTCATATTTGGTATTATTGGGTTTTTTAAAAGCTTTTATGCATATAATACCTTAATAATCGTTCAATTAACTCCAATTAAAATAATGATGAATGGCATTGACTTCTACCCTTTAATTTTTAGTGAATGCTAATTAAATATTAATTATTATTTGTACATTTTGTTTAATACTCGTTACTTAAAACTTGAATTAATTAATATAAATTTTGCACGTAATTTCTATTTGGTTCTTTACTTGGAATAATTAAATTACATACAAGTTGAGCATTTTAATTCTGCTTCTTTTTATAGAAAGCGTCTAGTGAATAATTTAAATCCCTTATTTTTAATGAAACGAATACATTTTTATGCTCCACGGTTTTAATAACGCGTATTATCTAATAAACTTCTATACAAACCCTATATTCTAATTGAATGATTTAAATCTTTACACTAGGCATTTATTTACGCGTACTTTTTCCCAAAGCTTCCTTATACACCGTGATTAAAATTATTTGATGTAATTAATTAATTTTCTACCCTGGTCTAAATTTGAGTAATATATATGTAATATAAAACTCTTGGGAAACAGGTCATTTATTAATATCATCTATAAATTTTTTTATTTTTTGTACATTACGCGTTTCGGTATATATTCAATTAAAGGTCAAGAAATTAAGTTATATATATATATATATATATATATATATATATATATATATATCATTGGTTTAATTAATATCGCGGCAAGACACCGCATGAGTGAGGCATTAAACGAGCAATGGTTTAATCTAGATCTCCGAGGGTATATTTAAAGAACATGTATGAAGCAAAGAAATGAGTTGATTTGAGTAATTTACAGAATGGTGTACTGATTTCAAGAAGGTATGTTGGTTAAATACATAAATCGTTCGATCTTACGGATAGGGCATTCTGGATATGAATTCACAAATGATATGAAATAAATTATTCGATTTATTCTTTAACTAAATACGTTTAATATGTATATAAATTGGAATATAACAATTATAGTTAATGCAGATAAATTTTATAGTCGAATTTAGTAATGAATGTCGTGCTAAGAGGGCATTTGGTGTTAGTGAACATTTTACTAATCCTCGTTAGCGGTCTCTCAGTATATTAAGACTTTACTCTAAACAACTGTGGATAATTAAACCATATTGGACCAAATAAATTACTGTAAATTGAAGTTTGTTTCATTCCGTATTATGCGATAATAAACTTTTTATAAGGAAATAAATCATTTATATAGACTGAAGAAATTTGCTGAAAGAATCTAATTAAAAATAGAATTTATTTTCTTGCAACCCCACCAGTTTTACTGAAACTCCATTTAATTGAGTTATAATGGCAGGTGTCCTTATCAAAGGCAACAGAATTTAAAAATAAATAAAAGAGTACCTTCTGTAAAACTGTAGGTTCGCATTGAAGCAATAACTTATACGTTTTCTGACACAGATTATACATTTATTATAAAAGACAATATACACGCGTTCTTTACTATAATTATAAGTACTACGTATAGAAAAATATGTAAATGTGCAAATTTCAACTACTAATATACTTAATTAGGTCGGTAATGTTTAAGAAAAAATGTATACTTACCATTAACGATGGTAACGGCCACTGCAACAATTACAATAAACACCTAAAAATAAAAAGGCGTTGTTAACATTAATATTTTCTACCTCTAAATTTCTTTGTTACCTTCATATTTAGGTATGCTACAAACTGCAAGATCAACTGAATAAACATCCATATCAAGATGCTTTTATAGTAATTGTTGATTCCCCTCTTACAATTAATGCATTTGGCCCATTCAAAATACCTTCTCAATTTTAAGTATCATTCAGATCAGTGATTACAATAACTTCCTTATGCAACAATTATATTGTTGAAATAATTTAAATGTACTACTAAAGTTTGTTTAAGGAAGCGCATCTATTGCAGTTTTAATTATTGGAATATCTAATTAAGGATTTTAGCAATAATTAATTAGAAGAATGTGTTGTGATAATTCCATTTATATCATCAGTTCAACTCGAAAGAAGGGGATTTTCAAGGGTAGCAGTTTCAAATCCTCGTCGTGATAAACTTTCTCACTTTTAGTTATTAATTTAACGATCATAAAATTATTGTTTTTGAATATGTGCATTTAAAAAGCTTATATACAAAGCTCCTGGATAGACATATGTTACAACAGTATAACAATTGCGTCATTTTACATTTCAGTAGTAAATTAAATTTTCAGTGAAGGAACATCTTATTATAAAACTCTAAGTCATTAAGGGCAATATTAATTAAAGACAAAATTCAAATATATTATGTAATAAGGATCTTTATTGTATTGGACGTTTACTTCTACCTTGTACACAATTATAAAGATAAATAAATTCGATGGAAAGGGATATTTTGGTTTAGCTTTCAGACTGCGCAAGTACAAATGACAAGTATAGGCCAATCCATTATAAATAGAACAATTGTTGCACAGGTTCACTCAGATCAGTATCTTTTCTTGAATGTAATTTAAAAAAATCAACATGATTTTAGAAATTTGCAATATTTATGTTTGGCTAAATTATTTTAATTTATTATTTAACACTTAAATTTTTAGCATCTCACTATTCAGAAGATGTTTTTCAAGCATATTTATTAAAAACTGCCAACTTGAAATAGTGTAGGTATATAAATTGCTACGTACTGTAATTTTTTTACTGTTACGGGTTAAACATTTTAAATTTTGACTTGTCCTTAAGGAGAGGAAACCCTTATCAATAAAAGGGGTGTGTCGGCTAACTGCAGTGGTCGGGAGTGAGTTCCTTTAGATAAATGCGAAAAGAAAATAAAGAAGCTGTAGAAAATACACACAAGGCGGCTCCGTGGCGTAGTGGTATGTGTGTGACTACTACGCCCAAGGTCCTGGGTTCAAATCCCGACACGGTCCGCTTGAAAAATGTTAGGCCAGCATTTTTCACAAAAATACACCCTCGTTCGGATGAGAGGTAAAATGGAGGTCCCGTGTGTGAGTGTTGTCACGCACGTTAAAGATCCCTACCTTGCTTGGAACAGCAAGGGTTCGGCAAAATTCCAAATTTTCCAGGTAAAAAAAACTCGCTTCCTGGCCAATGTAGTACCTTCGGGTTGAGCATTTGAAAATCACATGTAATGTAGAAAACTACAAAACTAATAAATAACTAGGTTTCCAACTAAAATTCTGCATTACATTAACACTTACTCTGAAAGGTCCTATCCTTGTCACTATCGAAGGGGCGCCAAACGGTCTGTCGTCGCAAGCTTTGTTGTGTTATACGTAAAAGATATTCCGTATAAAACTACCGTGGTTTAATTGTTCTACATTCGATTGTCACGTTTCTTTATTCACATCAACTACTTCTTCCAGATATAACGGTCACTGGGGTAGTTGGAGATCCTTTACAAATTATCATATACACACATATTTTCCTAAATAATTAAAATAAAAATCCACCTAGAACTTACTCTTTATTGACAAGAAAAACAGCATAATTTCATGACACATACTATTATAAATACGCTCTCTTAAAAATAATCTATCTGTAATCTCGCTATCTGATAATGTACTAAATCCTAAAAAAATCGCGAAGCAAACTTAACCTAATCGAGCAACAAACGACACGAAAGTCTAAATTGTCCTGCTTTCTTATCTAATTGTTAAATTTATGAATCTCAAATTAATGATATTGTTGTTCCTTAAATAAGAAAACCATCCAATTACAGCGTTACACCATATCATGGTCCTCCGAAGTATTTTACATTTAATTCTTTTATTACCCTAAACTTTACTAACTACTTTTATCTCAAATTACTTCATAGTCAGGTGAATTAGTTACTACCACTTAATTACTGCGTTATTGTCGAAACACACAAGTACAAGTAGGAAATTCATAATGCAGCTTTTTTTCCAAATGTTGAGTACTCACAATTCAATTCCAGAATTTCTAATCACCATCAGGACTGTTCCAAATCATTCAATTAAGCGTCCAAACACAACAGCTCCCTTATTCCAAAATATGACACACTTCTAATTTAATAGGAAAATTTCAACTACTCCTTTTTTTTTTAAACTATTTTAGGATACTAAATCCGCACTTACACGTTTGAAAGTACTCTGCCTCTTGCAAAATGATTTCATTTTACATGTCGATCGCTGCACATTTCCTAAAGAAATACGCCTACATTTATTTTATTAGAGCTTTGTATGATTCCCCGATCAAAAAGTACTTATTACCTCATTCCCTAAAATAACCACGCTGAGGGGATCTAGCATTAATACCCTCTCTTAAATTTATTAATTACTACATCTTGCCGTTTTTAGATGACCGGTTACTATAAGACTGTTGCCATTTTAATCTCAATCCGTTTGGGTACTTTTAATTGTTCTACTAATTCATATAATGTTGCGGGAATTTAATTTTAATTACACAATATTGCCATCACTTTTAATGTCAAATCAAATAGCACGAAGGAAGTTCCTATTATACTGTAGTTAGGTACGCGTATATGTAATTTCCTGCGATCTTAAACCTAATTGCAGTCCAAATGTGTAATAAGTGACATCATATTTGGTAATCCAATAAGTGTGTACTTTTATTAGTTGTAGTTCCGTCCCTGAAGAAGTCCGTTGTGTTTGAGAGCGAAATATTTTTTTCCAAACTTTATTTCCGTCCCAATAACTAACTCCATGCCTTTATGAGTCATAATTTGAATACTCCCTGTATGTTTGTTGTGGTTTGTTATGTATTTTTCTTAATCTTCTTTGGGAACTAAACTCGAAATTATTCTTATTCCGGTAACCGTCAAACTATTACTTCTTTTTTCATATCTTATTCGTAATCATAACTCATTTATTTTTCAACCAAATTCAACATTTACACGTATACATTTCTATTTGAAATAACAAATTTCTCCATTTTCAAGTCACGATCAGTCAATTTCTGTCTTAAAAACCTTTCAAAACCTTTTCAAAAGAATCTTTCAAAAATTTTACAAAGCATAACTAACCTATACCTTATAAAAAATTCACAACTTAAAATAACTCACATTTAAAAAACTTTTACGGTTAAATGATTAAAAATAAAATTTTTTATTTTTGTCCATACCTCTATTCAAGAATATGCTTTACCAATAAAAAACCAAAAAACAGAAACGAACTCTTAAATGAGAAAGGTTACTTTAAAATTATGAAAAACTACCTCGTGTTTAAAAAAGTTTATCTATCAAAGCTTCAAATATTAGTGCTAAATATTTTAAACTAAAAAAATTTAACAAACCACAAAAACAATCTCATATATAAGAAACATAGTATTAAAAAAAACGGCTCTAATAAAACAAATTAACTTCAAGTTTTAAAAAAATTTCAATAAAAACTGCTTCCTATAAAAAAATTTTACGTTTGGGAATTTTTCAAAAAAACTGTCCTACGTAAGGACAGCGGTTCCAATAAAAAATCATAACCTATAAGTTTGAAGAAAACCCTAACATTTCAAATATTCTCTATCCAAAAAAGGACCCTGAAGATGTCCATCAAAAGAGTTCACAATACAGCAAAAATTTAAATAAAACAGCCCTACCTATAAAAGAAAATGCTTCGAAGTTGAAAAATACTTTTAAATTAAAAACCTAAATATTGAAAAAACGACTATAAATTTTCCTATAAAATCACGGAAAACTAACTCATATTAAAAAAAATATGCGCCATGATTGGGCGCTATTGTTACGGATAGTAATTTCTCCCACCAAAACTCACTATCGTCCCGTTCTCTTTACATTAACCCCATTAAGCATTAAGATCCCCCTATAATTTTATTAATTACTACATATTGCTGTTTTCAGATAACCGGTTTCCATAAGACTGTTGCCATCTCAACCTCAATCAGTTTTTTTAACTTTTGAGAGCTGCAACGATGTTTATTGAAACCAAATCGTGTTGCCTGGAATTTATTTAACAGCTTTTCAAGCTCAAATCTAAAGTGCATTTTACTGAATTTTTCAACAACTGAAAACTTTTTTAAATAGAGCATGCAATGCTTATACTATAAAATTTTATGAATTAAAATAGAATTGCTGTATTTACATTCTTGTGGTTTTTAGAGTAATTTGGAATAAACACTACGGATTTAATTACCAAACTTAATTTGTTGATTTTACAGGGTATTCTCATTATAAATTAGTTTATTAAAAATTAAATATCATTTATTTCTTATCTAATTGATCTTGCGTAACGCATCGCGTTAAAAAGTATATAGTTGTTGCACACGTGTACAGGCGCCTTTCTCCAACCCTTATGTTTTTGATGCTATTGTCTCCAATCTTGTACAGCATCCTCTTCTTCACCTCTTCATCCATTCTGCTCACATACTTTTACGCTCTTTCTTGTAGCTTTCTTCTTGGTTTATTAAACCTAGATTCAAACTCCTCATTCTGAGGCAGAATTTTCTATGATCTCTCCGGATAAACATTTTTCGTTAATGACATAGGCGACTCTTCAGTAACTGAAATGGTTAATTTTTTCAAATTCTGTGATCTTGAAACGACATCATTCTTAGAAATTTGCACATCTTTTGTATAAATCTATCCGCTGGATTACCTTATGGATGCCGAATGCTGCAGAAAACGACTCCTACTCTTTGATCTTCCCAGTATGAGATGAATCGTATATTGTTAAAGAATGCAGCATTGCTTACTGAAATCCTTTAAAATTTTTCCACTTCTTAGATAAATTGCTCTAATTTTTCAATGGTCCCTACAGTGTTACAACTTTTCATAGGAAACAACTTCGTATATTTTGAGAAGATATCTACTATGACCAAAATATTCCTCTTTTAGTTTTACTAGGTATCAAATAACTCAGATTATCTATGGCTATCAAATCCAATGGATTATCTACCTGTATACTATTTATTATATTTTCTCTAATGTAATTTTAATATTTTCCTAGGATACATAAATGGCATACACTAACCACTTTGATAAATTTTAGGCAAAGTTTTCGATGGCTTAATTGAAGCCGACTTGATCCTCAGTGTAGAAAAATGGTAATTTTGTCTAACTAAACTTCGTTATCTTGTTTATATGGTTGACCAACATGGTTTAAGACCTAATCCTGCGATGGTTAGAGCCATATTAGAAATTTCATCTCCTAAATCTGTAACAGAACTTCGTAGAATCCTAGGAATGGTATGTTTTGTGAAAAATTTTGCTAGTACCGTTCAACCCCTTACCGAGCTCATTAAGATAAATTTCACCTGGAATTTGTCCGAAAAATGTGAATCAGCTTTCAATCATGTTATGGAACTATTGGTGTAGGTTCCTATTTTGACTTGAACTGATTCCTCTAAGGCTTTCATCTTACACACCGACGCTAGTGCTTATGGATTTGGTTTTATATTAACCCAATCCACCGACATTGGTGATAACGTCATCTGTGATTTATCCTGTTCGTTTACTTCTCCAGAGCGCAAGTATTCCACCCCCTACATGTGATTTTCCAACGTTCCACCCGAAAGTACTACATTGGCCAGAAAGTAAGTTTTTACTCACAAAATTTTGAATTTTGCCGAACCCTAGCTGTTTCAAGCAAGGTAGGGATCTTTGAAGTGCGCGACAACACTCACACACGGGACCTCCATTTTACTTCTCATCCGAACGAGGGTGTATTTTTGTGAAAAATGCTCGCCTCACATTTTTCAAGCGGGCCGTGTCGGGATTCAAACTCGGGACTTTGAGTGTAGTAATCACACGCATACCAACTACACCCCGAAGTCACCTGCAAGTATTGCACCACCGAACGTGAATGCCTTGGTGTAATTTGGTCGGTAGAGAAACTATGACATTATTTAGAAGGATCTCATTTCACTGTAGTTACGGACCATCATTCTTTGCTTTGACTTCATAATGTACGTCACTCGCGTGATCGTCTTGTTCGTTGTTATTTCACCATTATGAACCGCAAAGGCAAACAGAATGTTGTACTATATTTTCTTTTTGCGTTGTGTTTCCGTTGTTATTGATGCTGTTGACATTAATATTGACATTTTTCTTTGACCATTGGTACAAGCAAATGCTCAATTTTGTCATTAATAACCCGTATAAATACCCTCATTGGCGTGTTGAATCTGTTAAATTTTATAAGCATGTAAAGTCTAGCTTACCCGAATTGTCTTCTGGATCTGATAGTTTGCAACTAGTTATGTCTAATGATCATCGTTAAGAGATTTTGTTACGGTGTCATGATGATCCAACCTCTGGTCCCACTGGTATTTTTAAAACTTACCCAAGAGTCCGTACACGTTACTATTGGCGTAAGATGAAGTGTGATGTCGCTAGGTATAAATTAATCACTGTTTACCAACAACAAAAATCTCCTGCTAGTTTGATGGATGATTGTCGACTGCCGATAAACCGTGGCAAGTAATCAGTTTAAATTTTATGGGTCCTTTGGTGCGTTCAAGCTGATGTTATATTCATTTATTTGTTATAACCGATTATTTCTCTCTGTAACTGCTTCGAGTCTGTTTAAAAATATCGAAGACGGCATGTTTTTAGTGTATGATGTACCTCAGTACACCATATGCGATAATGATGTTCAGATGAGAAGCAAAGAATTGTAAAAATTATGCGAAAAATACAATTCCCAAATTTTATTTATTCCAATATACTACCCTATGGCTAATCTTACAGTAAGGGATTCCCATATAGCGAATATAGCTTATGCTATCAGAACTTCAACTAGCGAGATTACTGGTTATACTATCCATTTTAGAAATTTTGGTCGAGAACACATTGCCAATAGCAAAGACTATTCGACTGTGATTTCGGATGAGACTAATTTGAATGTTAATACAGAAAAATGTAAAAGTCGTTTCCAAAAGTTATTTGAGAAAGTAAAGAAACGGCTACGGGGTAGCTCGTGAATGTTATCCTAACGATTATAATCTTAGGAGAAGGGAAGTTGTTTATCAACCAGATCAAGCTGTTTGTCGCGGAAATAAAGTTCTAAGCTATCCTACTAAATTGCTTTCAGCTAAACTTGCTTCGAGATTTCTTGGTCCTTATAAAGTAACGAAAAAGTTAGGTTTGTGTGCGTATCAGTTTGAATCTCTTGGCGGTGATTCTATGGGCATTTAGCTAGCATGTGCAAGATTTAAAACCTGCGATTATTGATAATGATTGAATTTTGTTTTATATTTATTATGGGTTTCGGTGTAGTTCACTGGGGTGAAATTGGTTGTCAGAAAACATTTACCAAAAATTTCTTCCTCTTTGGAGGAAAGGGGGAGTGGAACCGTTGGTTATGTATGTTTATTTACTGCTTTTTTATATACATTAATGTAAACATTATTCCCGAATTTAGATTTTTTGGTACTTATTATATCTGATGTTTAATTAGATTGGCAACTCTATTGAGCTGTGCTTTCTAAGAACCTGCTGTGATATTTTGATTCTTCTTCCCACGCCGGCCATCTCGAAAAACAGCCTTGTTCATCTGTTTTAATCTCACATTGTAGGCAGTTTGAGATGTATTAGATATTATTATTGATTAGTAGAATTTAGTATTTTTTTTAGTTGATACGTTTATTTTCTACTCCCCAATACCCCATTGCGGATATTTTCTGCTTTTACTTCACATTCAGCAAGTCACATTTATAGGTCTCCCTACATTAATCTCTTAAATTTCAGAATATTGTATTATTCCAATTCAACGTTGTTCTGTGTTATTCATTAATTCGTTAAAAGCCACACCTGTGGTAAAGTATACCCTTTTGCAATCTTGCGCCTAAAATTATTATTTTAGGGTTTATCTCCTTTCGCTACTGGAATCAGACTGTGTACGGCTATACTCTTTTGTAGTGGCTTAGAAGTACTAGTTACTTTCTGCTATCAATCTGGGCGAATGACTACTGTGCGCCATCTATACAGTAGCCACTTGGCACTAATGACCTATGATATTGTGTCTAATATTTGCATGGGTTCGTACTCTAGTTCAAGGCTGTTTCCTGTGTGGCTTAGTGTGTATTTGGTCCATCAATTTGTTAGGAAATTATTGGGAAGTAGCCAGCATTGATTCCCGTTCCTGGCTACCGGTTGTATACGTCACTATACTGTATATATTGTTTGTTATGCTGAATAAGTAATTGCATAATCACTGTTATTCATGAATTTACCCATATGTAATTAGTTTAGTACTTGGGACACTGACACTATGTTGTTCTATGTATTTCAAATTAATCTCAACAGATTTATAACAGTATGGTGATCTATTAGCTAGTGATTGCAGGGTCTAGGTAGTTTAGTTTATTATAATTAACTTTGCCATACTGTGGTGAAAAACTGTTCGCTTGTAGTTTATGTATTTTTCTGACGAGTTTTTTTTCAAGTTAAAGTTTGTTGCGTACCCGTACGTAAAAGCCATTTATTTGTATTATTGTAACGCTTTTCCCTTACCGGTATTTTATGATTTTCTTACTAGTGAGAAACCATTTGCGTCTAGTTTTGAATATATTCTCCCTGTATGTTTGTTGTGGTTTGTTTAGCATTCTTCTTAAGCTTCTTTGGGAATTAAACCACTCATAGTTTTTAAAATGATCTTTATTTACGTTTCGGTCATGGATCGAAACGTAAATAAAGATCATTTTAAAAACTATGAGTGGTTTAATTCCCAAAGAAGCTTAAGAAGAATAGTTTTGAATATTATTTGTATTCGCCACCATGCGAAAAATAACTTCAATATATTGCTCGGTGTAGGATTTATACCTATATTAACGTGTATTTTATAATTTAAAACGTTCATTGATTTATTGTTTTACAAAGCACGTTTATGTTTGCATAGCCACATTAGTCTTGCTTCTTTTTGAATATATTGTGTATTACTTGTGCTTAAGTTATTCTAAATTCCAGTTTATAGTCCATCATATTTGACGTTATATATTATTTCATCGCTCTTTAGGTGATATATTTTTTGAGACTTTTGGAACTTGGGGTTTTGGTGCTCTTTCGGCATCATAATTAATCTTCTTCCGCTTTTTGTTTACTATTACCTGGTAGTCTTGTTTCGGGTTCTTAACGAGCTACTTGTAGGATTTCCACTCTACCCCTGTAGAAACGTGTTTATTAGCCGAGGTGGTTTACTTCACCATATCTATCCTAAAGGTCCGTACCGTTGTTAACGTTAATAAAAATTATCGTGGCACTTTGTACCTTTTATTGAGTTACTAATACCATATAATTAGCAGAAGCTTTGTGTACATTCTCACCAAGTATCCTTACAAATAAATAATGTACAATACAGCGGTCACAAATTATATTTCTATCAATTGATGCAAGTTTCTGAATATCAAAAACTAACCAGAACGTTAAAATTCTTTCTACACACAAAGGTTCTTATATTCTACATAGATAAATAACTAATTAAAAAATTATAATTTATTATGTACTCTATATAAATATATTTTGATTTGAAAAATTTTACAAATCGTGAAAACTTTCGATTGAGTAGAACATGAAATTTTACTACCAACCACCTAAAAAACAGGTAACTAATTAGATAAAGTTAAGTGTATCAAAACTAACCTCCTGATTTCCATCCACTTTGGAATCCGCCTCCATGCCCTCCACCGTTACTTCCATATCCACCTCCGATACTATTTTTCCATCCACCTCCAACTGATCCATATCCACCTCCGTTTCCACCAAAACCTCCATTCCATCCTCCTCCAGAGCCACCTAAGCTTGCACCACCTGCTCCAACATTCCAACCGCCTGTGGAGCCACTACCACCGAATCCTCCCTTCCACCCTTTTCCAGAACCACCAAAGCTTGAGCTACCTGCTCCAGAATTCCAGCCGCCAGCAGATCTACTTCCCCCAAACCCTCCGTTCCAACCTCCTCCATTGCTGCCATATCCACCTAATCCACCTCCGTGACCTCCTGATCCACCTCCATTTCCACCAAAGCCGCTCCCATATCCACCTCCATGTCCACCAAATCCGCTTCCTTGTCCACCTCCAAGAAATCCGGCTGAAATAAAAGAATAATTTAAACAATGCATAAGATTAGTTTACTACATTTCGTTTTAATTCTATATGCGGTTATGGTATTAATTGATGTGTACAGTGGGGATTTTTGGTGACGGATTTGTGGAAAATTTGGACAGTATTAATCTGACATTTACTTCTATATAAACGTTGTCTGCAGAAATTAAGCTGTTTTGAGCTCTCTACCTAACCTCATTTATAGCGAGCCATCGATATATTAAAATATTGCGAGTTTAAGTACGACTTTTGATAAGCAATTTAGAGTAAATTATATATATATAACAATTAACGATTATTATAATACCTTACATTTTATGCGAAATACATCGAACTAACAACTGACAATGTTTTCTCTGGTTTACTAGACTAGTGGATATAGAGCTTCAAAATTATTTGTTTTATCAAAATCATAATTTTCATTACAGATTAACAGAGGTTATTCTAAGTTAAGACCTATGTTCATAAAACATTATCAGCACGTTTAAAACAGAAATTTATTAAAATCTGATTAAAGATTTAAAATGAGGTTAGCCACCGATATGAAACTGACGCCGTCGCTTGGTGCCACTTATACATATCGCTGTTTTAATGAATATCATGGCTAGACACCGCATGAGCTAAAATTGAAAGTTAGGCACAAGCAATGGATTAATCTAGATCTACGAGGGTATATTTAAAGAACATGCATTAAGCAAAGAAATGAGATTATTTGAGTAATTTACAGAATGCTGTATTGATTTCAAGACGGTATGTTACTTAAATACATAAACCGTAAGATCCTACGGTTAGGACATTCTGGATATGAATTTACAAATGATATGAAATAAATTATTGGATTTACTCTTGAACTAAATACGTTCATTATTTATATAAATTGAAATATAACAATTAGAGTTAGTGCAGATAAATTTTATAATCGAATTTAGTAATGAGTGTAGTGTAATGGTCGTGTTAAAAGGGCATTTAGTGTTAGTGAACATTATAGTAATTATCGTTAGTGATCTCTCAGTACATTAATATTTACCCTAAATAACTGCGGATAATTAAACTGTATTGGTCCAAATAAAGTACTGTAAATTGTAGAATAAATAAAAGAATACGTTCTGTAAAACCCTACGTTCGAATTGAAGGAATAACTTATACGTTTTCTAACACGGATTATAAATTTATTATAAAAGAGAATATACAGTCGTTCTTTACTATAATTATAAGTACTATGTATAGAAAAATACGTAAATGTGCAAATTTCAATTACTAATATACTTAATTAGGTCGATAATGTTTAGGAGAAAATGTGTACTTACCATTAACGATGGTAACGGCCACTGCAACAATTACAATAAACACCTAAAAACAAAAAAGGGTTAGTTATTTACATTAATACTTTTCTATCTTTAAATTTCATTGTTACCTTCATATTTAGGTATATCTCAAAGCACAAGACCAACTGAATAAACAACCCCCATCGAAATGCTTTTATAGTAATTTTTGATCCCCTCTTTTACAATTAATGTATTTGGCCCATTCAATATATTTTTATCTTACCTTCTCAATTTCAAGTATCATTCAGATCGGTAATTACAAGAGAACTTCCTTATGCTACAATTATATCGTTGAAATAATTTAAATGTATTACTAAAGATTGTTCAAGGAAGCAAATCTATTGCAGTTTTAATTACTGGATATTTGTAATTAGGAATTTTAGCAATATGTAATTAGAAGAACGTGTTGTGATGATTCTATTTATATTATGGCTCACCTTGAAAGAAGGGGATTTTCAAGGGTAGCAGTTTCAAATCCCCGCCGTGATAAACTTTCTCAGTTTTAGTTATTAATTTAACGATCATAAAATTGTCTTGGAATATGTGCATTAAAAAGCTTACATACAAAGCTCCTGGATAGACATATGTTACAACAGTATAACATTTGCGTCATTTTATATTTAAGAAATAAATTAAATTTTCAATGAAGGAACATCTTATTATAAAATTCTAAGTTACTAAGGGCGATATTAATTAAAGACAATATTTAAATATATTATGTAGTAAGGGTCTATTATCGTATTGGACGTTTACTTCCACCTAGTTGTACACAAGTACAAAAATAAATAAATTCGATGGGCAGGTATATTTTGGTTTAGCATTCAGACAGCGCAAGTACAAATGACAAGTATAGGCCTAAGCCAATCAATTATAAATAGAACAATTGGTCAGGCTCACTCAGATCAGAATTTTTTTTAGTGGAATTTAAAAAATCAACTTGGTTTTTAGAAATTTGCAATATTTATGTTTAGCTAAAATATTTTAATTTATTATTTTCACTTAAATTTTTAGTATCTCACTATTCAGAAGATGATTTCCAAGCATATTTATAAAAAACTGCTAATTTGAAATAGTGTAGGTATCTAAATTGCTACGTACTGTAACTTTTTTACTATTACGGGTTAAACATTTAAAATTTTGACTTGTCCTTAAGGAGCGGAAACCCTTATCAATAAAAGGGGTATGTCGGCTAACTGCAGTGGTTGGAAGTGGGTTTCTGTAGATAAATACGAAAAGAAAATAAAGAAACTTAAAAAACTACAAAACTAATAAATAACTAGGTTTCCAACTAAATTTCTGCTTTACATTAACAATTACTCTGAAAGGTCTTATCCCTGTCACTATCGAGGGGCGCCATACAGTCAGTAGTCGCAAGCTTCGTTATGTCCTACGTGAAAGAAATTCCGTATAAAACTACCTTGGTTTAATTGTTCTACATTCGATTGTCACGTTTCTCTGTTCACATCAACTACTCCTACCAGATATAACGGTCACTGGGGTAGTTGGAGATTCATTACAAGTTAATATACACACATATTTTCCTGAACAATTAAAATAAAAATCCACCTAAAACGTACTCTATATTGACAAAAAAAGCACAGCATAATTTCATTACACATGCACTTATAAATACGCTCTCTTTAAAATAATCTACCTGTAATCTCGCCAGGCGATAATGAACTAAATCCTAAAAAAATTGTAAAGCAAATTTAACCTAATCGTGCAGCAAGCGATGCTAAAATGCACATTTTCCTGCTTTCTTATCAAATTGTTAAATTTATGAATCGCAATTAATTGTAATGTTGTTTCTTTTAACAAGAAAACCGTCCAATTCCTACGTTACACCATATCATTGATTATTCCGAAATATTTTATATTTAATTCTTTTATTACCTCAAAGTTTACTAACGACTTTAATCTCAAATTACTAAATAGTCAGGTGAATTAATGACTACCACTTAATTACTGTGTTATTGTGGAAACACACAAGTACAAGTAAGAAATTCATAATGCACTTTTTTTTCAAACGTTGGCTTTTCACAGTTTAATTTCAGAATTTCTAACCAACATCGGGATTGTTCCAAATCATTTAATTAAGCGTCCAAACACATCAGCTCTCCTATTCCAAAATATGATTCATACTTCCAATTTAATAGAGGAATTTCTACTACCCCCTTTTTTTAAAACGGTTTTACAATATTAAATCCGCACTTACACGTTTGAAAGTACCCTGCTTCTTGCAAACTTATTTCATTTTACATGTCAATCGTTGCACATTCCTTGAAGAAATACGCCTACATTTATTTTTTTTGAGCTATGTACCATTCCCCATAATCAAAAACTCATTATTACCCCATTTCCTTAAATTAACCCCGCTGAGAAATTCTAGCATTAATACCCCTTTCTAAATTTATTAATTACTACATCTTGCCGTTTTTAAATGACCGGTTGCTGTTGCCATTTTAATCTCAATCCGTTTGTTTACTTTTAATTGTTCTTCTAATTCATATAATGTCCCGGGGTTTTCATTTTAATTACACAATATTACCATTACTTTTAATGTCAAATCAAATAGCACGTAAGAAGTTCCTGTTATACTGTAATTAGTTAGGCGTATATGTGATTTCCTGCGATCTTAAACCTTATTGCAGTCCAAATGTATAAAAGGTGACATCATATTTGGTAATCCAATAAGTGTGGACTTTCATTACTTGTAGTTCTGATCCTGAAGAAGTACTTTGTGAATCAGAGCAAGATATTTTCTCCCAAACGTCATTTCCGACCTAATAACTAACTCATGCCTTCATGAGTCATAACGTGAATACTCTCTATATGTTTTTTGTGGTTTGTTTGGTATTTTTTTAAATCTTCGTTGGGAATTAAATTCAATATTATTCTTATTCCGGTAACTGTCAATCTATTACTTCTTTTTTCATATTCGTAAATCATAATTTAATTCATTTTTCAACCAAATTCCACATTTACACGTATAAATTTCCATTTAAAATAACAAATTTCTCCATTTTCAAGTCACGATCAGTCAATTTCTGTCTTAAAAACCTTTCAAGATCTTTTCAAAAATTTACAAAGCATAACTAACTTTTAACCTTATAAAAACATTTACAACCTAAAATAACTCACATTTAAATAACTTCTACTTTTAAATGATTAAAAACAAAAATTTGTTTTCGGTTCGTACCTTTATTCAAGAATATGCTTTACCAATAAAAAACCAAAAAACAAAAAAATTCTTAAACGAGAAAGGTAAATTTAAAATTATGAAAACTACTTCGTGTTTAAGAAAGCTTTTCTCACAAAGCTTCAAAAATTAGTACTAAGAATTTTAACCAAAGTGAAAATTAGGAAAATCACAAAAACAGTTTCAAATATAAGAAACATCTTAGTAAAACAACGGCTCTAATAAAACAAATCAACTTCAAGGTTTAAAAGGATTTAAATAAAAGACGGCTTCCTTTAAAAGCAATTTTTGCTTGGAAGAAACAGCCCTAATTTAAAAAAAACTGTCCTACAAAAAACAGCGGTTTCAATAAAAAATCATAACCTATTGCCATCTCAATTTTAATCCGTTTTTTTAACTTTTAATTGTTCTACTATTTCGTATAATGTCCCGGGGTTTTCATTTTAATTACACAGTATTGCCATCACTTTTAATGTCATCTCAAATAGCACGTAGGAAGTTCCTTTTATACTGTAATTAGGTAGGCATAAACGTGGTTTCCTGTAATTTGGTACCTTATTACTGTCTAAATGTATAAAAAATGAGCTTATTTTTGGTAATCCAATAAGTGTGTACTTTCATGACTTGGTGTCTACAGACTACATGGTATTAAAGTGTAATTGTAGTTTAATTTATGAGAGCTTCAACAATGTTTATTAAAACCATATTGTGTTGCCTGGAATTTATTTAACAGCTTTTCAAGCTCGAATCTAAGATGCATTTTACTGAATTTTTCAACAACCGAAAATTTTTTAAAATAGAACATGCAATGCCTATACTATAAAATTTTATGAATTAAAATAGAATTGCTTTATTTACATTCTTGTGGTTTTAGAGTAATTTGGAATAAACATTACGGATTTAATTACTAAACTTAATTTGTTAACACGGTTTAAATGAAATAAAGATTCTACAGGGTATTCCCATAACAAATTAGTTCATTCAAAATTAAATATTATTTTCATCTAATTGATCTTGCGTAACGAATAAAGTATCTAATTGCTGCACACGTGTACAGATGCCTTTTTCCAACCCTTATGCTTTTGATGCCAAATTTGTCTCTAATCTTGTACAGTGTCCTCTTCTTCACGTATTCATTTATCCTGCTCACATACTTTTACGCTTTTTCTAGTAGCCTTTTTATTCGTTAATTAAACCTAGGTTAAAAACTTCTCATCCTCATGCAAAATTTTCCATGGATTATCCCGATGAACATTTTTCGATAATGATATAGGCGATTTCTCAATAACTAATTGGGGCGTATAAACGATATATTTATCTACCTTGATCAGGTTAGTTTCTCAACTTCTGTGATCTTGAAACGACATAATTCTTAAAAGTTTGCCCGTCTTTTGTATAAATATTTCTGCTGGATGCCGAATGCGTGCAGAAAATGATTCCTACTCTTTGATCTTCTCAGTGTGAGATGAGTGGTATATTGTTAAAGTATACGGCATTACTGAAAGAAATCTTTTTGAATTGTTTTACTTCTTAGATAAATTGCTCTAATTTTTCAATGGTCTCTACAGTGTTACAAATTTTTATAGGAAACAACCTTGTATATTTGGAGAAGATATCTACTATGACCAAAATATTCCTCTTTCATTTTTACTAGGTATCAAATTATTCAGATAATCTAAGGTTTTCAAATCCAGTGGGTTTTCTATCTGCATGCTTTTTATTATATTTGCTTTAGTATAGTTTTCATATTTTCCTAGTATACATAAATGGCATACACTGACCACTTTGATGAATTTTAGGCAAAGTTTTTGATGGCTTAATAGAAGCCGACTTGATCCTCAGTGTAGAAGAATGTAAATTTTGTCTACTCAAACTTCGTTACCTTGGTTATATAGTTTACCAACGTGGTTTAAGGCCTGATCCTGCGACGGTTAGTGCCACATTAGAAATTCCATCTCCCAAATCTGTTACAGAGCTTTGTGGATTCCTAATAATATCATCATGGTATAGTCGTTTTGTAAAAAATTTTGTCGATACTGTTCAACACCTTACTAAGCTCATTAAGATAAATTCCACCTGGAATTGGTCTGACAAATGTGAATCAGCTTTCAATCATATTATGAAACTATTCGGCTCCGATTTTGATTGGTTCTGATCCATCAAAGGTTTTTGTTTTACACACCGACGCTAGTGCTTATGGAATTGGTTCTGTATTGACCCAATCCACCGACATTGGTAATATTTATCCCGCTCGTTAATTTTTTCAGGGCTCAAGTATTCGACCACCGAACGTGAATGCCTTAGTGTAATTTGGTCTATAGTGCAACTATGACATTATTTAGAAGGATCTCATTTCACTGTAGTTACGCATCATCGTTCCTTGCTCTGGGTTCATAATTTACGTCACCCGCACGACCAGCTTTCTCGTAGGATATTACGCTTACAGCCTTATAATTTTACCATTATTCACCGCAAATGCAAAGAGAATACTGTACCAGATTTTCTTTCGCGCTCTGTTCCAGAGATGAAATGGGTCTTGGGTCAACTGGGTCACTGGGTCCAAGTGGGTCACTTTTTTGTTTAGGTCACTGGATCAGTGGGTCCCGTGTACTGACCCGGATTGACCCAGTGACCCACATTGACCCAGTGACCCACATTGGCCCAGTGACCCACATTAATCCAGTGACCCAAATTGACCCGGTGACCCAAACTGACCCAGTGACTCAAACTGACCCAATTGATTCAGTAACAAATTGAATTATTGAAGTCATAAAAATCTTTTTCCCATACTTTCAGCTCAATTTATTAACTATTTTCACAAATGCATAAGCTTATGGGTGCCGTTAGTTGCTAGCATTCGTTTCATATTTCAAGCAAACGCTAAAATGTTGTGTAATCAATACATCGCTTTTTATATAATATGAAACGCATTTTTACATGTTTTTCAAGAAACGTGCTGTGGCGCTGTGCCGCGAGAATGCAGTGTTATGCACGTATACAATTTTGTATGTTCAAATAATAGTATTCTTTTACATAAGAACTGAAATAATTTGCAGCAAAAATCTTAATATTATATACCCGGTTATTTTCAGTGTCCATTATTTCTGTAATTTGTATATCATTATCATTAAGCATGGATAAACATCACCTTAATTGTAATTTAAACCTTATACATAAGTGCTGACTTTTATAAATCTCTGTGAAACCGAGTTTTCTTGATAAGACTAATTAACTAAAAGAATGATGAAGATCATATAAAACAATGTTCCTGTATCAACTCGATGTCAGAAAACGGGATTATTCAATTTATATTTTATTGCGCCTGTCATTAAAAATATTTTGATCATTTAGTATATTTAATTGTTAAACATTCTCACACTAATTAAAATTGTCTCGGACAGCAGCTACTCCTTCTGCCAGATAGTACAGAGATTTATATTGCAACTGTAATTCGTAGAACAGCACATATTTATTAAAAATTAATAATAAAGTTTCCAAATTTCACAATCGGTTATTCGATAAAACTCGACCAGTAATTGAAGACATCACAGAGGGCCAATTTGAGACAGTAAGAAAATTTTTGCGACTGCATCAATTTGGGACAATTTAAGGTAACTGGGTCAATTTGGGTCACTGGGTCAATGTAGGTCATTTTGGGTCACTGGGTCAATGTGGGTCAATTTGGGTCACTGGGTCAATGTGGGTCGCTGGGTCAATTTGAGTCACTGGGTCAATTTGGGTCATGGGTCACTGGGTGGTGGGTCACACTCATTTGGGTCACTGGGTCATGGGTCACATTTTAGGTGACCCATTTCATCTATGCTCTGTTCCTGTTGCCATTGATGCTGTTGACTTTAATATTGATTTTCTTAGACTAAAAACCGTTGGTACAAGCAAATGCTCAATAATGCCATTAATAACCCGTATAAATACCCTCACTGGCGTGTTGAATCTCTTAAACTTTATAAACATGTTAAGTCTAGTCTACCTGAATTGTCTTTTGAATCTGATAATTGGACTAGTTATGCCTAAAGCTCGTCGAAAGAGGATTTTGATACGTAGTGATGATGACCCGACCTCTGGTCATACTGGAATCCTTAAAACCTATTCGAGAGTCCGTACACGTTACTATTGACTTCAGATGAAGTGTGATGTCGCTAGGTATATTAATTGCTGTAATATTTACCAACAACAAAAATCTCCCCTCTGCTACTGCTCCGAGCCTGTGTAAAAATATCTAAGACGGCATATTTTTAGTATACGGTGTACCGCAGTACATCATATGCAATATTAGTGCTCAGATGAGGAGCAAAAGATTATAAAAATTATGCAAGAAATATAATTCCCAAATTTTATTTACGCCATTATACTACCCTCTGGCTAATCCTACCGAAAGGACAAATAAAACCATTAAAACCAGCTTAGTTCTTTCATCAACGAATCACATCATTCGTGGGATTCCCATATAGCGAATATAGCTTGTGCAATCAGAATTTCGACTAGCAAGAACACTGGTTGTATATCTCACTTTAGAAATTTTAGTCGAGAACACATTGCCAATGGCAAAGAATATTCGACTGTGATTTCAGATGAAACTAATTTGAATATTAAAACTGACAAATGTAAAAAATGTAAAAAACAATAATTGAAAATTCCAAATCTATCGGATTAGAAATTAATTTTGAAAAATGCGAATTACTAAACATTTCACCAAAGAATAGAAAATACATTCAAGAGCTATTCAACTCTATTGCCCCAAATATTGCCATACCAGATAAAAATAATTGGACCCTACTTGGAGCACCTCTTTGTGCAGAATCAATCTCCAACTGTATAAATAAAAAAATTGATTCATTATCAATAATGGCCGATCGACTACGATCCAATATGATCCGTCGCATATATCATTCTTCCTACTTAAAAATTGCTTTGCCATTCCCAAACTGACATACATTCTAAGATGTAGTCCAACCTGGATATACCCGGACATATTAAGTTCCTTCGACAATTTACTACACAATACTCTAGAGGAAATCCTAAACATCAAACTTAATCCAACCGAATGGGCACAAGCTTCATTACCTATTAAAAGAGGTGGGCTAGGAATCCGAACGGCCCATTCACTTGCGTTACCAACATTTTTATCTTCAATTAATGCATCCTGGCTTCTAATTCAAAATATCTTTTTAAATTTCGAAAATGTTCCGAACGAAACTCTACATTTAGAGACAGAAAATTTATGGAAATCTAAAACAAAAATAACTAATATAACACACAACAAATCTATCCAGAAAGAATGGGACATACCTTTATTAGATATTGCTTCAAAAAATATGCTTGAATCTGCTTCAAATCATATACATAAGGCACGCATTCTTGCAGTTTCATCAAAATACTCAGGTATTTGGCTAGAAGCTCTACCGTCGGCTTCATTAGGGACTTTATTAGACAACAATTCTTTTAGAATTGCCGCAGGACTTAGATTAGGCGCGAAGTTATGCACACCACATACATGCATCTGCGGAACTGAAGTAAATGAATTAGCTATTCATGGACTTAGTTGTCGTCTTAGCGCAGGCCGTCACGTACGTCATAATATCATAAATGACCTAATTAAACGAGCGCTAGTTTCGGCTGACGTTCCTTCTATCCTTGAACCTTATTATTTATTCAGAGATGACGGCAAAAGGCCAGACGGAATTAGTTTAATACCATGGAAGTTAGGAAAGCAGCAATTTGGGATTTTACTTGTTGTGACACACTTGCTCCCTCACATGTAACTGCTTGTTCACATAAACCCGGTTCTGCAGCAATTACCGGAGAAAACATAAAATTAAAAAAATATTCTTCCTTATCAGATCTTTATCTATTTTATCCAGTTTCGATCGAAACCTTCGGAACCTTTGGAGAACTAGGATTAAAATTCTTAAAAGAAATAGGTAAAAGAATTACACACAATACATACGACAATAGAGCGACTAACTTTCTGTTACAGAGGATTGCTTTAGCAATTCAAAGAGGAAACGCTATTTCTGTTCTCGGAACAATCCCACCATCTAAAAATCTAAAAGAATTTTTTTTTACCTTCAAAATCTTTAGATAATAACACGTACACTAAAAACAATAATAAAACAGATCCAATCGTTAAACATGTATCTGATTTATTTTACTCAGATTTAATTAGAAACCAGAAGAATGACCATAGATCTCTTAGTATAAACAACCTAAAGGAAAACGTTAATGTTTCAAAAACAAACAATACAATGAATAATGAATTCACATACAAAAGAGAAAGTATTAAAGATAAAAAAATGGGAGAAACAAAAATACAAAAAGAACTTACTGTAAATTTTCCAAGAACACGTGGTTTAAAAAATTTAGGCAATACTTGCTTTTTCAATTCCGTTATACAATGTCTTGGACAAACACCATACTTATTACAATTACTTCTTGAAAATTCAAATTCAGAACAATATTTCCAATCACCTAATTCATTTGATGAAGGTTTTGAAAAAGGGCACCCTTTAAAACACATTTTAGCACAAACGCTAAAAGAATTACTAAATGGTAAACCAGAAATATATAACCCCAGTATACTGCTTTCAAGACTTAAGCAAACAATGCCACAGTTTGCTGAAACAAACAACACGACTCACATGAATTGCTACGACATCTGTTAGAAGCAATACGTGAAGATCATTTAAGAAATTATCAAGCAGTAATTTTACAAAAAACGGAACTAAATATAAAAATAAATCCCTCATGTATTGAAAAATATAGAGAAGGTATACAAATTTATGAACAGCAGAACTTTGAGCTATTATTACCCACTGAACAGGTATTTCGAGGCACATTAATTAGTACAATTCAGTGCCAAGATTGCAACCACATTTCACATCGAGATGAACCTTCCTTGATCTGAGCTTGCCAATATCAGAAAAACAAATTTCTCCATTATTTCATCACAAAATAAAAGAATTTGACGAACATAAATCATCACAACACCAAATAAAGAAAGAAAAACTTATAATTAAAGAATCTCACAGAAAACAACAAAAGTGCTCTAATCAAGTAGGATCTACTGACAACCAAACTGTCACCAGCCGAATTGAAAAATATAAAGAAAGCAATCCAAAAGGCCAATCTTACATTAATAGAGAAGATACCATCGACAGAAATACATCCTTATTTAATGACAGCAAGCAAATACATAATGTCTATGAAGATTTTGATATATACAAAGATGAAAAAACAGATGAAGAACATTATATAAACGATACATATAGAAATACTACAGTTCCAAAATATCAATTTGAAAAAACTGATTACTCCGTACAATCTTGTTTAAACCAATTTACTGCATGTGAGTTACTTACCGGAAATAATAAAATAGTCTGTGATTGGTGCACAAAGAGACAAGTTGGACCTGATAAAAAAATGTTTATACCAATGCCATTAAGCAAATTTTAATCAACATTCCACCTCCTGTATTGATTTTACATTTAAAAAGATTTCAAACACTAAGGTTTCGGTCAACAAAATTGAATGACCAAGTATCGTTCCCTATATTACTGGATTTAACACCATTTTGCTTAAAAGAATGTCAAAACCTTCAAAGGCTGAACTTTAATCAATCCAAAGTACTATACACATTATACGGAGTTATACAGCATAACGGTTCTATTCATCATGGACACTATGTCGCATATGTAAAAGTAAGAACGACGTTAGATAACGACAGTCACCGTTGGCAATTCCTACCTAAAATAAAAACATTTATTGTTTTCACAACTCAAAACCACAAAAGTAACACTGACATTTCAATGGGAAAATGGTATTATATTAATGACTCAAATATTTCCGAAGTGCCTGAAAAAAGTCCTTGAGACACAGGCATATTTATTATTCTATGAACGAATATTGTAATGTTTTTACTTTAACTAATTGTATATGTATGTAATGTAGTTATTATTTAAAATAAAAAAATGTGTTAGTTGGTTAAAAAAAAAAAAAAAAAAAAAAAAAAATGTAAAAGTGGTTTTCAAAAGTTATTTGAGAAAGTAAAGGAACGGCTGCAGGTTAGCTCGTGAACATTACTGTAACTATTATAATTTTATGAAAACGGAAGTTGTTTATCAACCGGATCAAGCTGTTTGACGCGGAAATAAAGCTCTAAGCTATCCTACTAAATTGCTTTCATCTAAACTTGCTTCGAGATTTATTGGTCCTTATAAAGTAAAGAAAAAAGTTAGGTTTGTGTACGTATCAGTTGGAATCTCTTGGTGGCGATTCTATGGGCATATAGCATGTTCAAAATTTAAAACCTGCTATTGTTGATAATGGTTGAATTTTGTTTTGTAATTATTATGGGTTTCATTATACACTGGGGTGAACTTGGTCGTCAGAAAACATTTACCGAAGCTTTCGTCCTCTTCGGAGGAAAGGGGGAGTGAAACGGGGTGAACTTGGTCGTCAGAAAACATTTACCGAAGCTTTCGTCCTCTTCGGAGGAAAGGGGGAGTGAAACTGTTGGTTTTGCGTGTTTATTTACTGCACTTTTTCTACATATTAATGCAAAAATTATTCCCGAATTTAGGTTTCTTGGTACTTATTATATCTGATGTTTAGTTAGGTTGGCAACTCTATTGAGCTGTGGTTACTAAGAACTTGCTGTGATATTTTTATCTGTTTTAATCTTACATTGTAGCTGTTGGAGAAACAATGGAAAAATTTGCACTAAGCGTGAAACCCCAGATTATTTCTTTACAGTAAGTGGACCGTGACTTGTGGTTAGTGTTGCGATAAAATACTCTTAGCGGTAAATCCTACAAATATCATGCACTTACCTTAATGTTCATACTGTTGGCTTCTACGGAAGTGGTTGGCAGCATCCAAATAGGAACAAATTTCCGCCGACGGAATTATGTAGAAGCACAGTGACACACACACACACCAAAAAATGTATATTGTTTTAATACATGACCGCACGGGCCAAATGCTTCGAAACGAGTGTACAAAACCAGTGCTAGATAATACCGCCTGGTTTATCGCAAAACAAAACCTTGACTGTTTAAAATAAATAACATTGAAATTAAAAGTAGCGTTGTAACCCAATCTTGAACAGTAGCGGTTTGGAATGTGCTAGATATTATTACTGATTAGTAGAATTTAGTATTGTTTTAGTTGATTCGTTTATTTTCTACTCCCCAGTACCCCATTGCGGATATTCTCTGCTTTTACTATACATTGAGCAAGTCACATTTATTAATCTATTAAATTTCAGAATATTGTAATATTTGAATTCAACGTTGCTCTGTGTTATTCATTAATTCATTAAAAGCCACACCTGTGGTAAAGTATACCCTTTTGCAATCTTGCAACTAAAATTATTATTTTAGGGTCCTTCTCCTGTCTCTACTGGAATCAAGCTGTGTACAGCTATACTCTTTTGTAGTAGCCCTGAAGTACTAGTTACTTGCTGCTATCAAATCCGGTAGAATAACTACTGTGCACCATCTATACAGTAGCCACTTGGCACTGATGACCAATGATATTGTGCCTAATATTTGCATGGGATACGTACTCTAGTTGAAGGCTGTTTCCTGTGTGGCTTAGTGTATATTCGTTGCATTAATTTATTAGAAAATTATTGGGAAGCAGCCAGCATTGATTCCCGTTCCTGGCTACCGGTTGTATACGTAACTACATTGTATAAATGTATGTTATGCTGAGTAAGTAATTGCATAATCACTGTTATTCATGAATTTACCCATATGTAATTAGTTTAGTACTTAGGACACTGTGACACTACCTTGTTCTATGTATTTGAAAACAGTACTAGAAGTAATGTAGTACGAGCTACTGCATTTCAAATTTACTTCTACAGATTTATAACAGCATGGTGATCTGCTAGCTAATGATTGCACGGTCTAGGTACGTTTAGTTTATTATAATTAACATTGCGATACTGTGGTGAGAAACTGTCGGCTTGTAGCTTATGTTTATTCTGGCGAGTCTTCTTTCAAATTAAATTTTGTTGCATACCTGTAGGTAAAAGCCATTTATTTGTATTATTGTAGCGCTTTTCCCTTACCGATATTTTATGATTTTCTTACTAGTGAGAAACCATTTTCGGCTAGTTTTGAATATTATTTGTATTCGCCAACAGGCGAAAGATAACTTCAATATATTACTCGGTGTAGGATTTATACCTATATTAACGTGTATTTTATAATTTAAAACGTTCATTGATTTATTGTGTTTTACAAAGCTCGTTTGTGTTTGCATAGCCACATTAGTCTTGCTTCTCTTTGAATATATTGTGTACTTGTGCTTTAGTTATTCTAAAATACCGTTTATTGTTCATCGTATTTGTCTTTGTAATATCTTATTTCCTTGCTCTTTAGGTGATATATTTTTTGAGACTTTTGGAACTTGGGGTTTTGCTGCTCTTTCGGCATCATAATTAAGCTTCTGGCGCGATTTGTTTACTATTACCTGGTAGTTTTGTTTCGGGTTCTTAAAGAGCTACTTGTAGGATTTTCACCCTATACCTGTAGAAACGTCTTTATTAGCCAAGGTGGTTTACTTCACCATATCTATCCTAAAGGTCCGTACCGTTGTTAACGTTAATAAAAATTATCGTGGCACAAGGTACCTTTTATTGAGTTACTAATACCATATAATTAGCAGAAGCTTTATGTACATTGTCACCAAGTATCCTTACAAATAAATAATCTACAATACAGCGGTCACAAATTATATTTGTATCAATTGATCCAAGATTCTGAATATCAAAAACTAACAAGAACGTTAAAATTCTTTCTGCACACAAAGGTTCCTATATTCTACATAGATAAATAACGAATGAAAAAATTATAATTTATTATGTACTCTATATAAATATATTTTGATTTGAAAAATTTTACAAATCTTGAAAACTTTCGATTGAGTAGAACATGATATTTTACTACCAACCACCTAAAAAACAGGTAACCAATTAGATAAAGTTAAGTGTATCAAAACTAACCTCCTGATTTCCATCCACTTTGGAATCCGCCTCCATGCCCTCCACCGTTACCTCCATATCCACCTCCAATACTATTTTTCCATCCACCTCCAACTGATCCATATCCACCTCCGTTTCCACCAAAACCTCCATTCCATCCTCCTCCAGAGCCACCTAAGCTTGCACCACCTGCTCCAACATTCCAACCGCCTGTGGAGCCACTACCACCGAATCCTCCCTTCCACCCTCTTCCAGAACCACCAAAGTTTGAGCTACCTGCTCCAGAATTCCAGCCACCAGCAGATCCACTTCCGCCAAACCCTCCGTTCCAACCTCCTCCATTGCTGCCATATCCACCTAATCCACCTCCGTGACCTCCTGATCCACCTCCATTTCCACCAAAGCCGCTCGCATATCCACCTCCATGTCCACCAAATCCGCTTCCTTGTCCACCTCCAAGAAATCCGGCTGAAATAAAATAATAATTTGAACAATCCATAAGATTAGATTACTACATTTCGTTTTAATTCTATATGCAGTTATGGTACTAATTGATGTGTACAGTGGGGATTTTTGGTGACGAATTTGGGAAGAATTTGGACAGTATTAATCTGACATTTACTTCTATATGAACGTTGTCTGCAGAAATTAAGCTGTTTTGAGCTCTCTACCTAACCTCATTTATAGCGAGCCATCGATATATTAAAATATCGCGAGTTTAAGTACGACTTTTGATAAGCAATTTAGAATAAATTATATATAACAATTAACGATTATTATAATACCTTACATTTTACGTGAAATACATCGAACTAACAACTGAAAATGTTTTCTCTGGTTTACTAGACTGGTGGATATAGAGCTTCAAAATTATTTGTTTTATCAAAATCATAATTTCCATTACAGATTAACAGAGGTTATTCTAAGTTAAGACCTACGTTCATAAAACATTATCAGCACGTTTAAAACGGAAACTTATTAAAATCTAATTAAAGATTTAAAATGAGGTTAGCCACCGATATGAAACTGACGTCATCGCATGGTGCCACTTATACATATCGCTGTTTTAATGAATATCATGGCTAGACACCGCATGAGCTAAAATTGAAAGTTAGGCACAAGCAATGGATTAATCTAGATCTACGATGGTATATTTAATGAACATGCATTAAGCAAAGAAATGAGATTATTTGATAATTTACAGAATGCTGTATTGATTTCAAGACGGTGTGTTACTTAAATACATAAACCGTACGATCCTACGGTTAGGACATTCTGGATATGAATTTACAAATGATATGAAATAAATTATTGGATTTACTCTTGAACTAAATACGTTCATTATCTATATAAATTGAAATATAACAATTAGAGTTAGTGCAGATAAATTTGATAGTCGAATTTAGTAATGGGTGTAGTGTAATGGTCGTGTTAAAAGGCCATTTAGTATTAGTGAACATTATAGTAATTATCGTTAGTGATCTCTCAGTACATTAATATTTACCCTAAATAACTGCGGATAATTAAACTGTATTGGACCAAATAAAGTACTGTAAATTGTAGAATAAATAAAAGAATACGTTCTGTAAAACCGTACGTTCGAATTGCAGGAATAACTTATACGTTTTCTAACACGGATTATAAATTGATTATAAAAGACAATATACACGCGTTGTTTACTATAATTATAAGTACTATGTATAGAAAAATACGTAAATGTGCAAATTTCAACTACTAATATACTTAATTAGTTCGGTAATGTTTAGGAGAAAATGTGTACTTACCATTAACGATGGTAACGGCCACTGCAACAATTACAATAAACGCCTAAAAATAAAAAAGGGTTAGTTATTAACATTAATACTTTTCTATCTATAAATTTCATTGATACCTTCATATTTAGGTATATGACAAAGCACAAGACCAACTGAATAAACAACCCCATCGAAATGCTTTTATAGTAATTTTTGATCCCCTCTTTTACAATTAATGTATTTGGCCCATTCAATATATTTTTATCTTACCTTCTCAATTTCAAGTATCATTCAGATCGGTAATTACAAGAACTTCCTTATGCTACAATTATATCGTTGAAATAATTTAAATGTATTACTAAAGATTGTTCAAGGAAGCACATCTATTGCAGTTTTAATTACTGGAATATGTAATTAGAAATTTTAGCAATAATTAATTAGAAGAACGTGTTGTGATGATTCCATTTATATTATTGGTTCACCTCGAAAGAAGAGGATTTTCAAGGGTAGCAGTTTCAAATCCTCGCCGTGATAAACTTTCTCAGTTATTAATTTAACGATCATATAATTATTGTTTTTGAATATGTGCGCTTAAAAAGCTTATATACAAACACGTGGTTACACACATTTTACAACAGTATAACATTTGCTTCATTTCACATTCTAGAAATATTTTTCAGATTTATATTTATCCTGCTCACATATTTTTGCGCTCTTTCTTGTAGCTTCTTCTTTTCTTATTAAACCTAGATTCAAACTCTCCATCCTGGGGTAGAATTTCCCATAGCCTATACGTATGAACATTTTCCTTTAATGCTGTAGGTGATTCCTCAGTAACTGCACTGAGAAAAGGATTTTGTTACTTCAACTGAAAATTAGTTGATTCAATTAGAATTTTGGTTTGTATATAAACAATGATCTATATGCATTAAATAGAACATAATAAAATGTTGGAAAACCGATTTTGAAGCAAACAAACCTAAATTTGCACCACAATAATTATGGCATTTACTCAAATCGCTATTAATGTAACTTGAATGTTAGGTATCGTTACTTCAATTGCTTGTAGGTTTGATTTGAATTATTTAATACTTTTATCAAATAAACTGTTATGTTAAATCAACACTTTGAATATCCCACTTACATATAAAAATCATTGAAGCAAATACTTGAAAGGGTTTGTAGCATTAAAACAAACTATTCAAATTTTTCAACTAACCAAAAAGCGTCATTGGTTTAACTAACCCATATGTTGAGTAGATAATAATTATTAAGGTAAGTGGCTAATAAGGGTTCAAATAATAACATTTTGGTTTAATCAAACTTTTATTGTGTTGTCAAATCAATCATTTCGTTGCGTTGTACATTGTTTAGATATAGAATTAGTTTAAACATCCAAGGTAGTTTGATTCAATATCCAGCTTGATCGATTCTGATTTAATGCAATTATTTTAATCAAATTTTTTAATACAACGGCGATCAACAAATGAGTTTGTTCATCCCTAACAGATTTTAAAAATATTGATTTAAAATAACTTCATTCAGTCACATTATCAAGTTGTATATTGAATCAAATCTCACCTTGAATGTTACATTAACCCTAGTTCATCCTGCATATATTTCAGTTTAGCTTCCACTTCAATTTTATAAAACTGACACTGATTATTGAAAGCTTGTTTATTCCTTGTGGTTGCCATTGGTTTTTGAAGTTAAACGTTCGCTTATATAGTTGAATGCTAAAAACAACTACATTTAGTTAAGGACAATTGAAACCAATTTATATGAAGGTACTTACGTATTTTTAGACGAAGAGATTTTGTTTAAACATAGTACAGCATACTAAATTTATCTTCCATGTATTTTTACAGTGAGTTGAAATACTATAATGGAAACTAACACAATAAACAATGCGAAGTAACGCTTAAAGCCATGTTGACGTGTCGATGTCGAACGTTAGCAGTATATTAAAGATATAATGTGCGCGCGCTGAACATTCAATACGCAACATCGGAGACGTACTAAATAGCGTTGCATTCAACATATTAACCCGACGTTTGATGTGGCAATCGTAGTTTATTTAAATCAACAAGCTAGAGTACGTTTGTTTCAATGTTCAGTTTGTCACAAAATGTGTTCATTTGACACTTTTTTCAGCATTCATTTAACTAAAATAGATTTTTTTCAACATTAATGTAGTATTGGGCTAAAATATGAAATTTGTTGACAATATTAGTTTGTATTAAATACGACTGATGTTGAATGAAATTCACTTTTGCATTCTTATATTAACCAACTGTTATTATGCATTCAAACAAACAAATTTAAGTCAACTAATTTTTGATGTTAGTTTAACCATCTGCAAGCGGTTCAGTTAATATAGTTTCGTTTAGAACGACTAAAAAATACTTGATCAAATGCTTTACTCTTCAACACAACAGAATTGGTTGTATCAACCAAATCACTTTTCTCAGTGTGTATGGGGCGTATGAAAGATGTATTTCTCTGCCTTGGCCAGGTTGTTTCTCCAAATTGTGTGATCTTAGAACGACTTCATTCTTAGAAATTTGCACGTTTTTTGTATAAATTTTTTTACTGGATGACGTTATCGATGTCGAATGCTGCAGAACACGACTCCTACTCTTTGATCTTCCCGGTATGAGATAAATCGTACATTGTTAAAGTATGTGACATTGTCGATCGAATTTTTTGAATTTTCACACTTTTTGGATAAATTACTCTAATTTTTCAGTGGTCCCTACAAGAATACAATCTTTCGTAGGAAACAACCTTGTATATTTTGAAAAGATACCTACTACGAGCAAAATATGACAAGTATATGCCAATCTATTATAAATAGAACAATAGGTACCGTTCACTCAGAGTAGTATCTTATCCTTAATGTAATTTTAAAAATCAAAACCGTTTTTAGAATTTTTCAATATTTATGTTTGGCGAAAATATTTTCATTCATTATTTAACACATAAATTTTGAGCATCTCACTATTCAGAAGGTATTTTTCAAGCATATTTATAAAAAAAACTATTAATTTGGAATAACGAAGGTACCTAAGTATCTAGTTGATGCACACGTGTACATATGCTTCGAGTTTTTAATGACAATTTTGTTTCGCGTCATGTACATTGTTATCTATTTCACGCTGTCATACATCTTTCTCACATACTTTTACGCTCTTTCTTGTAGCCTTCTTCTTGCCTTACTCAACCTAGATTCAAACCCCTCAGCCTGAGGCAGAATTTCCCATGGCTTATCCGGATGAACATTTTTCGTTAATGTTATAGGTGATTCTTTAGTAACTGCATGGAACGTATGAACGATGTATTTTTCCACCCTGGCCAGATTTTTTTCCAGCTTCTGTGATCTTGAAACGATATCATTCTTAGAAATTTATACGTCTTTTATATAATTTTCTCCGCTGGATTACCTTACAGATGCCGAATGCTGCAGAAGACGACTCCTACTTTTTGATCTTCCCACTATGAGATGAATCGTACAATGTTAAAGAATGTGGCATTGCCGGTCGAAACTTTTCTGAATTTTGCCACTTCTTGGATAAATTGCTCTAATTTATCAACGATCCTTACAGTGTTATAATCTTTCATAGGAAACAACTTCATATATTTTGAGAAGATATCTACTATGACCAAAATGTGTCTGTCCCGTCTGTTACTAGGTATCAAATTACTCAGATAATCTATGACTATCAAATCAAAAAGATTAACTACCTGTTTGCTTCTTATTATATTTTTGCTAGTATAATTTTTATATTTTCCTAGTATGTATAAATGGCATACACTGACCACTTCTTTGACGATTCTCAAATCTCTATACGTATAAAAATTTTCCCGAAACAGTAACCATAATTTTCGAACTCCAATGCTCATACCGAACATACAAATCTGAAGCAATCAATCTGACATGTGCCCCATCCAACTCATAAAACGTTCTACTATTCAGATGTTTTATACGAAAACCCTCAAACACGTCAAAATCCACATAATTTGGACTTTCCTCCAACTTCTCTTTTGTTGTTTGATAACTTTCACTACTTCTTGCATTTCAAAAATTATCTCATGTGAACACACATTACGTGCCATTATGCCATTTGCGATGAAAATGTCATCTGATTTTAAATTCTCATTCACCTTGTTGCGACTCAAGGCGTCAGCAACTACATTGTTTGTTCCTTTTACATATTGGATTTCAAAATCATAATCTTGTAGACCCCACTTATATACTCTGTTATTTGTAAATCTCGTATTAAGTATTGAACATAATGCTAAATAATCCGTTTCTGTAATGAAATGCCTACCTATCAGGTATTATTTTAGCTTAGTTACAGCAAACACTACCACAACCACCTCCTTTTTTCTAATGATGTAGTTTAACTCATTCGCCATTAGCGTCCTTAATATAAAAGAGATGGGTACCCTTATTTCCACCTGAACAAGGTATAATTCCGCTGCCAAAGCACTATCTAAGACGTCTGTATGGATAATAAATTTTTTCGAATAATCAAGGTGTCTCAATATAACCTGATCACGAAATTGTGCAACTAAACTCAAATATGCTTCTTCTGGATCTTGTCCCATGAGCATTCAACCCTTTTTTTTAATAAACCAAATAATGGAACAGCTCTTTCAGAAAATGATAGACCAATCTTTTTATAAAAATTTATTGATTCTAAAAATTCTCTTAGTGTCCTGACATTTCTAGGTCTTGGATATTCCAGGATTTCAGATAGACGATCTTTGTTCATAAACATACCCTCCTCACTAGATTGATATCTTAAAATGTTCACTTTATAAGAGAAATCACATTTTTCTAAATTCAACATTAACTCAGCCACATTCAATTCCTGCAAAATTCTCTCTAAATGCGTAAAATGATGCGGTCTATCTTCACTAGACATAAAGATATCATCTACGTAGTGGATACAGAATTCTTCATATGGTCCCAAAAATACACTGCCTAGCCTTAACTCGACGTACTTATAGACAAATCAAGTGGGACAACTTTGAACTGATAAATATACCCTTCTATCGAAAATCCAGTATACTCACTTGATTTTGAAAGTGGAGTTAACCAGAACGAATTCTTTAGATCTATTTTCGAAACGACTTTCTGATTATCTAATCTTGTCAAAATACTGCCCATTGATGGTGGACAATTGTATTGTGGCTTACTACACTGATTTATTTTTCTAAAGTCCAAACATAATCTAATGGTACCATCTCTTTTCTTTACTACTACTAAAGGATATACAAAATGTGTTTCATTTCTGAATGGTACCCTCATCCACTATCTTTTCTATTTCACTTTTGACTTTCTCTCTATATGCTGCTGGTATTGGATATATCTTGGCATTAAACGGTTCAGTATTGGTAACTTCTAACATGTGTTACCAACCTGTAGCAATCCTTGATTCTCTATCTACTAATTTTGATCAGTAACGACTCTACCGCGTTTTTGACTTTATTAACTATTTTCATTTCATTCTCTTTTCCTTGCTACTTTACTTCTCCTAATTCAAACTGATTCAAATTAAAACAGTCATTCTCAACCTTTATTTAATCCTCCCATATAAAATATTCTTCACCACATCTAATCGTCTTATCCTTTGCAACTATCTACGAGCAACTTCAACCTATCAATTATGCCCATTTCCAAAATCGACTCCGTCCTCAGTCCAGGTACAACCATACATTCGTGTTTAAACTTTATATTCCCTAATTCACACTTTAAGATTGCCAAAGAGAAGTAAATGGTATAAATCAAAATACAACAACTTTAACGGGGTATGGTCCGAGATTCTTTACAGATAATGTCTTTAGATCAACAAATGAAGTTTTATGGGGATAATCGGGTGAACCCCAGATTTTTATAAATAGTGTTAGGAATCTAGTTTTTAATTTATATAATGAGCAGGCTAAGCTGAATATTGTGATAGCTTTATTGAAGGATAATGCCGAAGCCTGGTACAACTTAGTAGGTCAGGATATTGAATCGTACAATGATTTTGAAGAAAAATTCTTAAAGCACTATTGGGGTGGTCATAAGCAAGATCAAGTGCGAGACGACTTGATTACCGGAAAATATAAAGATGAATTTGAGGGATCCAGGGAACAGCACGGCATTTGAAAATATTGTGTCACAAAACAGTTGAGTCCACCTTTAACGAACCGACAAATAATCAAATATCCTTCTAGGCATTTTGAAGTTGAGGAGAGGCAACATGTGGCGTTGCAAAATATCGTTGAGAAAAAGGCATTTTTAGAATATCTTCAGTGGTATGATGATGTATATACAGGACGACCTAGAAAGATTCGAAAATAGGGGGAGGGGAGAATGTTCATAGACGCGGGATAAATTTTAATAGGAATTTTAGAAACAACTGGGAGCCTAGGGGAACATTTTATAGGAGTAATAGCGGTACCAGAGGGCCAACGCAGAAACCGGGAGTACAAAGGTAAAATAGCTCTTCAGAGATGACCAGGACACAGACAGCTGCGTGTGTTAGGGAGAGAGAGAGGAGAGAAAGACCGGAAACTACAAGAAGATCATATCTTGAGGTAGTCGAGGGACAACCAGGGCCTGGCAGCGAAACTAGAAGTAGGCAGGATTATTAGATAGAGACAAACCACTAGAAATTGAAGTGTGTAAATACGAACATCCGCGGGAATTTTTAAATATTGTAGAAAAAGTAGAACCAGAAGCAGTGGAAGAATTTAGTTTGCCAGTAATAAAAATTAAAATTTTAGTTTATAGCGTAGGATCGTTGCTTGATTCAGGAGCAGAGGCGAGAGTAGTATCGCAGAAATTCGTCAGCGAAATTAAAGAAAAGTTTGCGATAGGAGGAGTCATGTGGTAGCTCCAAATAAAGAGAGGTTTGCTGTGGTGAATAGCGATGTTCTGTTGAAAGCAGAAATGGGTTCGTTAAGCTGTGAGCAGGGGTTTGTTATAATTCCTGGACTGAAATTTAATAGTATCCTAGGTGTTGATTGTATGATGAAGTTGGGGTTGATAATTGATATGGAAAAGAGAATAGATAGAATTAGCGGCATGGTATTGTCCTGGAAAGATAGCTATGATGTCACAGAAGATGGCACAGGTTTAAATATAAATGTTATGGAGTTGGATGAAGGAGAGGTTAGAGAAATTGATACAATTAAGTGTCCAGAAGAAAGGTTACGAGAGGTTCAAGCGTTGTTAAAGAAACATTCTGAATTAGTAGGTGTAGAGGCGAGCACAGCGTTAGGTTATGAGAATGTTTTGGAGGTAAATAATTCTGAACCATTTAATACAAAAATTTATCCAACACCGGCAGCATATATAGGAAGCAAGTAAACCAAGAATTAAGAAAAATGTTAAGTGATGGCATAATCTAATTGTCAAATACACATTTTCTGAATCCGTTGGTTGTTGTTAAAAAGAAAGATAATAGTATTCGGTTGTGCTTAGATGCAAGGAAGATTAATCAACGGACTAAACTGCAATTTCATTGTCCACCTTCCATGGACATACTTTTAATGAGGCTAAGTGCCAAATATGTTTTTAGTATACTAGACTTAAGAAATTCTTTCTGGTTGATTCCGTTTCATAAAAATTCTAGAGGTACACAGGGTTAAAAAAAAGAAATATGTTAAAGCTTTATTACTTTAAATAAATTTTTGTATATAGTTAATTGGAAATATTTCTCAAGGGAATCAATGATTTCAAAATATACTGCTATGGTAGTATTTAAAAAGGGGGTGTATATAACGTGTAATTAGGGTATGAACGAGGAGTCTTATTTTTGATGTTGGCTTGTATAGTCCTTTTCGAGTGTTAATAAATGTAGGCTATTTACCGTCGCTGCATTTTTTTTTGTGGAATAGTTAGTTTTATTTTCAGGAAGCAACAGAGTATCTGTGGCAAATTTTTAAGCAGAGATAGTATTTAAAATAGGTATCTCACTTTACCACCAACAGAAGCAGTCGTAGCAGCTCCCAGAAATCGTAGTAATTAATAGACGCCTAGAACGTGGGGCTCTAGTCGTAGCAGAGGTCGTAGCAATTTTTGCACTCTGAACGTAGGGCTTTTTGTATTTTAAGTGCACATCGCAGCAATTAATGGCGCCCAAGTTGCGGAACTTTTTAAGCAGATATATTTTAGCAGGAGGTCGTAGCAATGACGTAGCAATGGTCGTAGTAATGACGTCCAAGTCGTGAGGATATACCTTAACCGTTGAGTTCGAAGAATTAATGTCGCCCAGAGTGTGGCATATCTTACCAGCTGGAGATCGCAGAATTAATGGCACCTCGAACGTGAGGCTCGCATTCAGATAATTTAATTTATTTCAGGAAATTGACGACCAGGAGATTAAGGATTGATTGCGTTGGAGAATTAATAATAATCAAAAAAATCTAAGACGCATGTACGCCTTACAACCAAACTTACGGAAATTTTATAAAAGGAAATTATATATTTTAAATTAAATAACTAGTACTTAAATGTTAAACAAAATTTTTTTATTATTATAAATATAATTTAATAAATTTTATTGTTTTAATCAAGTTTGAGTCGGACTACTTAATGATATAAGCTCCCAGCACCACTCAAACAAACAGAAAAATAGAGAATAATTAATTAAAATTGTTAACATATATTCTGTGATTTATCTGGGTATTGTGATTCCTCCGAATAAGTCAGTTTCATGTACGGTTGGAATATCTTTAGCCGAATTAGGAATGATTGCTTTATAGTAATCGCCATGTATCACATCCCTGCCATTTCCAGTGCTATGAACTACAGCTAAAGGCTCGCGAACTGATTGATCTTCTTTTGCACAAAAATTATATAATGTGATACTGAAGCCGAAATGATAATAAGAATCATTTGGATATCTATTAAAGTTTATATTAATTTGTACTGTTAACATCTCTCAAATAAATTCGATTATCTTGAAAACTAAATGAGATATCGAAAAGTGTATAGCATATTTGTAATCAGCGTAAAAAACTAAACAAGGTACATATATATCATTTATTGTATCATTATGAGAATATGGCAACGGACGACGGCGGCGACGGCGGCGACGACGACGACGTAGCGATTATATTAACCTAACTTACTTCGTAAGTTTGGTTGAAAAATTATACACTACGACTACACTCACAGAACAAGACACGGTTCTTTACTTTCAACAAAAACAAGTTAAATAATCTCTACGCTCACACAAATTAGTACCTGACAACAACAAACACGCCTTGAAATACCAACAGATACTGAAAGTAAGGGCTCTAATGACGAGAGCCCTGTTAAAGCTATCTGAAGCTGTTATTATTTGCGTTTGACAGAATTCGTCGTCGTTCGATTTCCTATTTCATTGAAGCTGGGCTCAATAGAATTGAGCCCTCACTTATGTACTAAACAGAATCAACGAGTTCTGTTTACGTGAAGAGAGCACTGTCGAAATGTCTAAGACAGGTATTTATTTATTATTGCTTAAATGTTGGATGTAAAATGAATATAGTGAGAAACCTAATTGTTTTAAATAATTTTAAAATATTAATATCAGTGTTAAATTTGATCATTTAAACCACAAATCTTAAAAGAATTATATGCATTTTGGCGTTAATTTTCATTAAAACGGTTAGATGTGGTTGCTTACGAAAGTACGACGGCGGGATATGTTTACTATTTATATCTATTTCCGGCATCATACATCATTTTCATTGTAAACGTAGCATTTATAATTTATTTACTGAGACCACTTAAAAATGTCGGGCTGAAAGCATTTATGCATTCGATCTCTAGTTTTCAGTAATCATTTTACGATGAATTAATTTATGCCGAAAAGTTTATTTACGGTGCCTATTCCTTTAAATAACCTGGGGGGGCTCTAGCCTTTGAGCCCCCATGGAGTAGTCGCGGCTGATTGTTTGTTATGCTGAATAAGTAATTGCATAATCACTGTTATTCGTGATTTTAACCAAATGTAATTAGTTTAGTACTTGGGACACTGTGACACTACGTTGTTCTATGTATTTCAAATTAATCCCTACAGATTTATAACCACATGGTGATCTATTAGCTAGTGATTGCAGGGTCTAGGTACGTTTAGTTTATAATAATTAACATTGCGATGCTGTGGTGAAAAACTGTTCGCTTTAGTTTAAGTATTATTCTGACGAGTTTTCTTTCAAATTAAAGTTTGTTGCGTACCCGTAGGTAAAAGCCATTTATTTGTATTATTGTAACGCTTTTCCTTACCGGTATTTTATGATTTTTTTACTAGTGAGAAACCATTTGCGGCTAGGTTTGAATATTATTTGTATTCGCCAACAGGCGAAAAATAACTTCAATATATTACTCGGTATAGGATTTATACCTATACTAACGTGTACTGTATAATTTAAAGCGTTCATTGATCTATTGTGTTTTACAAAGCACCTTTGTGTTTGCATAGCCACATTAGTCTTGCTTCTCATTGAATATACTGTGTACTTGTGCTTTAGTTATTCTAAAACACAGTTTATTGTTCATCGTTTTTGTCTTTGTAATATCTTATTTCGTTGCTCTTTAGGTGATATACTTTTGAGACTTTTGGAACTTGGGGTTTTGGTGCTCTTTCGGCATCATAATTAAGCTTCTGGCGCTTTTTGTTTACTACTACCTGGTAGGTTTGTTTCGGGTTCTTAACGACCTACTTGTAGGATTTCCATCCTACCCCTGTAGAAGCGTCTTTATTAGCCGAGGTGGTTTATTTCACCATGTCTATCCTAAAGAACCGTACTGTTGTTAACGTTAATAAAAATTAAAGTGGCACTATGTACCCTTTATTGAGTTACTAATATTATATAATTAGTGGAAGCTTTGTGTACATTGTCACCAAGTACCCTTACAAATAAATAGTCTACAATACAGCGGTCACAAATTATATTTCTATCAATTGATCCAAGTTTCTGAATATCAAAAACTAACAAGAACGTTAAAATTCGTTCTGCACACAAAGTTTCCTATATTCTACATAGTTAAATAACCAATTAAAAAATTATAATTTATTAATTACTCTATATAAATACATTATGATTTGAAAATTTTTACATATCCTGAAAACTTTCGATTGAGTAAAACATGAAATTTTACTACCAACCACCTAAAAAAAAGTAACTAAATAGATAAAGTTAAGTGTATCAAAACCAACCTCCTGATTTCCATCCACTTTGGAATCCGCCTCCATGCCCTCCACCGTTACCTCCATATCCACCTCCAATACTATTTCTCCATCCACCTCCAACTGATCCATATCCGCCTCCGTTTCCACCAAAACCTCCATTCCATCCTCCTCCAGAGCCACTTAAGCTTGCACCACCTGCTCCAACATTCCAACCGCCTGCGGAGCCACTGCCACCGAATCCTCCCTTCCATCCTCTTCCAGAACCACCAAAGTTTGAGCTACCTGCTCCAGAATTCCAGCCACCAGCAGATCCACTTTCCCCAAACCCTCCGTTCCAACCTCCTCCATTGCTGCTAAATCCACCTCCATATCCACCTAATCCACCTCCTGATCCACCTCCATTTCCACCAAAGCCGCTCCCATATCCACCTCCATGCCCACCAAATCCGCTTCCTTGTCCACCTCCAAGAAATCCGGCTGAAATAAAATAATAATTTGAACAATGTATAAGATTAGATTACTACATTTCGTTTTAATTCTATATGCAGTTATGGTATTAATTGATGTGTACAGTGGGGATTTTTGTTAACGGATTGGTGTAAAATTTGGACAGTATTAATCTGACATTTACTTCTATTAAACGTTGTCTGCAGAAATCAAGCTGTTTTGAGCTCTCTACCTAACCTCATTTACAGCGAGCCATCGATATATTAAAATATCGCGAGCTTAAGTACGACTTTTGATAAGCAATGTAGGGTAAATTATATATAACAATAAACGATTATTATAATACCTTACATTTTACGTGAAATACATTGAATTAACAACTGACAATGTTTTCTCTGGTTTACTAGACTAGTGGATTTAGAGCTTCAAAATTATTTGTTTTATCAAAATCATAATTTCCATTACAGATTAACAGAGGTTATTCTAAGTTAAGACCTACGTCCATAAAACATTATCAGCACGTTTCAAACGGAAACTTATTAAAATCTAATTAAAGATTTAAAATAAAGTTAGCCACCAATATGAAACTGACGTAGTCCCATGGTGTCACTTATACATTTCGCTGTTTTAATGAATATTATGGCTAGACACCGCATGAGCTAAAATTGAAAGTTAGGTATTAAACGAGCAATGGATTAATCTAGATCTGCGAGGGTATATTTAAAGAACATGCATAAAGCAAAGAAATGAGATTATTTGAGTAATTTACAGAATGCTGTACTGATTTCAAGACGGTATGTTACTTAAATACATAAACCGTACGATCCTACGGTTACGACATTCTGGATATGAATTCACAAATGATATGAAATAAATTATTGGATTTATTCTTAAACTAAATACTTTCATTACTTATATAAATTAGAATATAACAATTAGAGTTAGTGCGGGTAGATTGTATAGTTGAATTTAGTAATAAGTGTAGTGTAATGGTCGTGTTAAAAGGACATTTGGTGTTAGTGAACATTTTAGTGATTATCGTTAGTGATCTCTCAGTACATTAAGACTTTACTCGAAATAACTGCGGATAATTAAACTGTATTGGTCCAAATAAAGTACTGTAAATTGTAGAATTACTAAAAGAATACGTTCTGTAAAACCGTAAGTTCCAATTGCAGGAATAACTTATACGTTTTCTAACACGGATTATAAATTTATTATAAAAGACAATATACACGCGTTGTTTACTATAATTATAAGTACTATGTATAGAAAAATACGTAAATGTGCAAATTTCAACTACTAATATTTCTTAATTAGTTCGGTAATGTTTAGGAGAAAATGTGTACTTACCATTAACGATGGTAACGGCCACTGCAACAATTACAATAAACACCTAAAAACAAAAAAGGGTTAGTTATTAACATTAATACTTTTCTATCTTTAAATTTCATTGTTACCTTCATATTTAGGTATATCTCAAAGCACAAGACCAACTGAATAAACAACCCCATCAAAATGCTTTTATAGTAATTTTTGATCCCCTCTTTTACAATTAATGTATTTGGCCCATTCAATATATTTTTATCTTACCTTCTCAATTTCAAGTATCATTCAGATCGGTAATTACAAGAACTTCCTTATGCTACAATTATATCGTTGAAATAATTTAAATGTATTACTAAAGATTGTTCAAGGAAGCACATCTATTGCAGTTTTAATTACTGGAATATGTAATTAGAAATTTTAGTAATATTTAATTAGAAGAACGTGTAGTGATGATTCTATTTATATTATTGGTTCACCTCGAAAGAAGAGGATTTTCAAGGGTAGAAGTTTCAAATCCTCACCGTGATAAACTTTCTCAGTTTTAGTTATTAATTAAACGATCATAAAATTATTGTTTTTGAATATGTGCATTTAAAGAGCTGGGTACACATATGTTACAACAATATAACGTTCGCCTCATTTCACATTCCAGAAATAAATTAAATTTTCTACGAAGAACATCTTATTACAAAGTTCTAATGTATTGAGGATGATATTAATTAAAGCCAAAGTTTACATATATTATTTAATATGGATCGACAATGTTATTGGACATTTACTTCCAGATTGTTGTACACAATTACAAAAATAAATAAATTCGATGGATAGGGATATTTTGGTCTAGCTGTCAGGCAGTGTATATGCCTATCTATTACAAATAGGACAATAGGTACTGTTCACTCAGAGCAATATCTTATCTTTAATGTAATTTCAAGGAAACTGAAACTGTTTTAGAATTTATTAATTGTGCTGATACTTTTATTTTTGTAGTGTATCTCTACCCGTACACCTTGTATCAACCCAAATATTATATGTCAAACTCTATTCTTTTCTAAAACCCCTTAATCTATCTCGGCTAGCTCTACTCTTATCTCCGGTTGGGTTCGCAATTTTATATTTATTATACAAATTTAGTATGGTAAAATGTTGTAATTAAAGGCGATCAGAATAAAATTTCTATTATAAATTCTAATGTCAAAATGACCCTTGTCAAATTTAGGTTATTAATTATAATTTTGATTTTAAATATCATTAGTGATATAGCAGCTAATACTATCTTATTGACGTACTCACTACTTGTGGTCCAGTATCCTCTGAGTCTTATTTAAATTTCTCTCCGTTGTTTCTATTTCTTTCGGTCTTAAATTTCATATACTGTCGTAACACCCGATGTCAGCAGTTCTCTCTGAAATATTCAAAAGTCTTTAATTTTAAAGATTAGGTTCTTTGATATTTTAACTATTACTTTGCTTAATTTTGTCGAGAAACCTGTAAATAGATACTCGATCATAAAAGATATTATAAGTGTCAAAATTGATAAATCTGCTACTACTCTAATCTTTACAAGCGCTATAATAAATGAAATTTTACTTTCCTTAATGACAGTATGGTAAATTTGTTCTTGAATTTCCTTTTCCTCGATCGTTTTGTGTTATGGGTTTGATAGTGGTGTTTCTTCTGAATTTATTTTGTTCATTTCTGGGGCATACCTATATTCGTTAACATCCAAATTTATTTTATAAATAAAATAACTTTCTTTATGTAACTCCTCTATTTCTTCTTAAATACAGAAACGGCACACTGGTAACATAACTCGGTAGTATTATAACTTGTTTTCATAATTCACAATCTCGTTTGATAGTTCTCTTACAAAATGGTCCTGGTTTATAAATCTTATTATTCTACTTATGGATAACACATATTCTTCTATCATTATACTCCTATTACATACTAATACAATTCATTTCTTAAACTTGTCTTTTATATAATTAATTGACCGGACTTGTTCTTATATGTACTTCACTATACAAATTCTATTTATCGACTGTCCTCGTTTCCTTGGTTACATACCAATCTCTATTCTTTTTTATTTTAAATTTGACAGAATATGTAACCTACCTACTCTATTTACAATTAAAATTTCTTAATCCTAATGTCCATGTTTATTCCAAAGAAGTTTTGATTTTCAAACCGACTATCCATTTACTGGCTACTTGATTCTACCAAATTAATAAAATACATCACACAATATTTTCGATATTTTGGCCGAAATATTTTGATTTATTATTTAACACACAAATTTTGAGCATTTCACTATTCAGAAGATATTTCTCAAGCATATTTAGAAAAAAAAACTATTAATTTGAAATAGTGAAGGTACCTAAGTATCTAGTTGATGCACACGTGTACAGATGCCTTTTTCCAACCCTCGGGTTTTTGATTACAATTTTGTCTCCAGTCATGCACATTGTCGTCTTTTTTACGCTGTCATTCGTCTTTCTCACATACTTTTGCACTCTTTCTTGTAGCCTTCTTCTTGCCTTACTCAATCTGGCTGATCTTTCAGTAACTACATGGGGCGTATGAATGACGTATTCTTCCCCCTGGCCAGATGATTTTTTCAGCTTCTGTGCTCTTGAAACGATGTTATTCTTAGTAATTTACACGTCTCTTGTATAAATCTCTCCGCTGGATTACTTTACAGATGCCGAATGCTGCAGAAGACGACTCCTACTTTTTGAACTCCCTAGTATAAGATGAATCGTACAATGTTAAAGTATGTAGCATTGTTGTCCGACTTTTTTTTAAATTTTGCTACGTCTAGGATAAATTGCTTTAATTTTTCAACTATTCTTACAGTGCTATAATCTTTCATAGGAAACAACTTCGTATATTTTGAGAAGATATGTACTATGACCAAAATGTATCTTGCTATGTACATCGACGTAGCTAGACGGATACTACAGGAATGACCGGGCTCAATCGGCAAGTAGGCGGGGTTTTACAATTACCATAAGTAAAGAGAAGGTCTGAGATAAAGAAAAGAAATTAACAATGCTTATTAATACATATAATTACCCTAAGTCACATTATGAAGAGACGTAAAAGCGTAGTATTCCCAAAAACTAAAAATCAATAACTACTGTTGTACATATAGCAGAAAAAAACCCAAACAAAAAAACTGTTTAACAAGCCGAGCTGTGGTTTTTAGGTCATTACAAATCTTAATTAATAAAAAAAAATTACGACTCTAAGAACAACAGCTCTAAATTATCATCGTAAACATAAAGGTACATATATAACATTGGCACCACGATGTCTTAACTAACAAAAATTTACAACTCAAAAAAAGGAAAACCCACAGCTTTACATCATCCTCGTAAACATACAATTAAATATATAGGATGGTTACAATAAATACAATATTAATAATAAATATCATCTCACGTAACGATAATTATTTTAAAACTACTAAGTTTAATCATCACGTGGAGCCTGATAAATATACTGTTTCGACCAATTTCACGGGGCCCATACAAGAAAATAGTGCATAAACACTCACCCGGGCGTCCACGGTGTAGGTTTGGTCACACCCTCCCTTAAGAACAGGGCGGAACAGATGGGCTTGGGATCACGCAATTTGGGTGTGTCCGATACCAAAAGAAGCGGCAATTTAATGGCCCGTCAGGTTCAGCGGAGGAAGAACACAGTGTGTGCACAAAAATTTTTTAGATAACGAAAACGACTATTGTTCTTGGTCGTATGCAGAAAAGAATAATAATTAACTCGTTTGATTGTTACATGCCGAAAATGGGCATGTAAACATTTCTAATTTTAGTTTTAAATTTGTAAGTGAATTCGCGCCAATATTTTAAAAGACTTGTGCGTGCATTTCCGTCACTTTAGATAGTTGCGTCGGCGTCCGAGATTGCGCAGACGTATAGTGTGGAAGTAAAGGGTGATTTACGTCACGTCGGGACTAGTCAACAAATCGCCGAACCGTGTGGTTATCTGGGTGCCTTTTATATTTTATCTCTCCAAGATATGTAGGTTTCCTTTTATTTTGTACCTGTTATCGTTCCTCCTACCGTATCCTTTACCGTTCCGCTACAAACAAGAAGAAAAAGACAAATTAATTTGGATTCGACGAGGGGGCAAAGGACGACCCACGCCCAACAACGCTCAACCAACGCCGAGAACCTGAAGCGATGCAATGCCGCGACGAGTTCTACATTTTACGTGAGTACCTTTATCTTTTTCTTTGTATGTGATAATAATTTGTGGCTTAATAATGACGTAACACCTTATTGCGCATTCTTAGTCAAATGTTTATTATGTTACCAACTGTCGTAGTAGTTCTTATAAATTACGCGCCGGGACTTTAACTGTATACCTTTGAATAAAGAACCTTAAAGTATAACATGATAGAACTAATTTACATTAACGCCGGTGTTATCAAACATACGAATGTGATTAGCAATTTGAAAGATGCTTTATCGGTGAAGTAGGATTCACTATTTTAACGAGTGTTTAGGTTGGAATAGTATAAGAAGTAATTATGCTCTACAGAAATCTGTATCTCGTCGACGGATACTTAAAACAAAACACCGACTAGTCGGAAAATGAAAGTACCAGTCTGTTTCGTCCTTTACTAGGTATCAAACTACTCAGATAATCTATAGCTATCAAATCAAAAGGATTATCTACCTGTATGCTTCTTATTATATTTTTTCTAGTGTAATTTTTATATTTTTCTAATATGCATGAATGGCATACATTGACCACTTCATAGACGATTCTCAAATCTCTATACGCATAAAAATTTTTCCGAAACAGAAACCATAATTTTCGAACCCCAATGTGCTCACACTGAACTTACAAGTCTGAAGCAATCAATCTAACATGTGCCCCATCCAACTCATATGACTTTCTACTATTCGGATGTTTTAAGAAAACCCTCAAACACTTCAAAACCCATATAATTTGGACTTTCCTCCAACTTATTTTTTGTTGTTTGAAAACTTTCACTACTTGTTATCTGATTTTAAATTTTTATTCACCTTGTTACGGCTCAAGGCGTGAGCAACTACATTGTTTTTTCTTTTGCATATCGGACTTCAAAATCATAATCTTGCAGACCCCACTTATATACTCTGTTAATTGTAAATCTCGTATTAAGTATTGACACAATGCTGAACAATCCGTTTTTGTAATTAAATGCCTACCTATCAAATAATATTTTAGCTTAGTTACAGCAAACACTACCCCAACCACCTCCTTTTCTCTAATGATGTAGTTTAACTGATGCGCCATTAGCGTCCTTGATATGAAAAAGATGGGTACCATTATTTCCACCTGAACAAGGTATAATTCCGCTGCCAAAGCACTATCTAAGACGTCTGTTGGATAATAAATTTTTTCGAATAATCAATGTGTCTCAATATAACCTGATCACGAAATTGTGCAATTAAACTCAAATATGCTTCTTCATGGATCTTGTCCCATGAGCATTCAACCCCTTTTTTTAATAAACCACATAATGGAACAGCCTTTTCAGAAAATGATAGAGCTATCTTTTTGTAGAAATTCATTACTTCTAAAAATGCTCTTAGTGTCCTGACATTTCTAGGTCTCGGATATTCCAGGATTTCAAATAGACGATCTTTGTTAATAAACATACCATTTTCACTAGTTTGATATGCTAAAATGTTCACTTTATAGGAGAAATCACATTTTTCTAAATTCAACTTTAACTCAGCCACATTCAATTCCTGCAAAATTCTCTCTAAATGCGTAAAATGATGCGGTTTATCTTCACTAGACATAAAGATATCATCTATGTAGTGGATACAGAATTCTTCATATGGTTCCAAAAATACACTGCCTAGCCTTAACTAAGGTCGACGTACTTGTAGACAAATCAAGTGGGACAACTTTGAACTGATAAATACACCCTTCTATCGAAAATCCAGTATACTCACTTGATTTTGACAGTGGAGTTAACCAGAACGAATTCTTTAGACCTATTTTCGAAACGACTTTCTGATTATCTAATCTTGTCAAAATATTACCCATTGCCAATTATATTGTGGTTTACTACACTGATTTATTTTTCTAGAGTCCAAACATAATCTAATGGTACCATCTCTTTTCTTTACTACTACTAAAGGATATACAAAATGTGTTTCATTTCTCAATGGTACCCTCATCCACTATCTTTTCTATTTCACTTTTGACTTTCTCTCTATATGCTGCTGGTATTGGATATATCTTGGCATTAAACGGTTCAGTATTGGTAACTTCTAACATGTGTTACCAACCTGTAGCAATCCTTGACTCTCTATCTACTAATTTAGATCAGTAACGACTCTACCGCGTTTTTGACTTTATTAACTATTTTCATTTCATTCTCTTTTCCTTGCTACTTTACTTTTCCTAATTCAAACTGATTCAAATTAATACAGTCATTCTCAACCTTTATTTAATCCTCCCATATAAAATATTCTTCACCACATCTAATCGTCTTATCCTTTGCAACTATCTACTAGCAACTTCAACCTATCAATTAAGCCCATTTCCAAAATCGCCTCCGTCCTCAGTCCAGGTACAACCATACATTCGTGTTTAAACTTTATATTCCCTAATTCACACTTTAAGATTGCCAAAGAGAAGTAAACGGCATAAAACAAAATATAACAGTTTTAACGGGGTATGGTCCGAGATTCTTTACAGGTAATATGTCTTTAGATCAACAAATGAACTTTTATGGGGATAATCGGGTGAACCCCAGATTTTTATAAATAGTGTTAGGAATCTAGCTTTAATTTATATAATGAGAAGGCTAAGCTGAATATTGTGATAGCTTTATTGAAGGATAATGCCGAAGCCTGGTACAACTTAGTAGGTCAGGATATTGAATCGTACAATGATTTTGAAGAAAAATTCTTAAAGCACTATTGTGGTGATCATAAGCAAGATCAAGTGCGAGACGACTTGATTACCAAGAAATATAAGATGAATTTGCAGGATCCAGGAAACAGTACGCCATTCGAAAATATAGTATCGCAAAACAGTTGAGTCCACCTTTAACGGGCCGACAATAATCATATATCTTTCTAGGCATTTTGAAGTTGAGGTTAGGCAACATGTGGCGTTGCAAAATATCGTTGAGAGAGAGACATTTTTAGATATCTTCAGTGGTACGATGATGTAAGTACAGGACGACCTAGATAGATTCGAAAATAGGAGAGGGGTGGGGGGAGAATGTTCATTGACGCGGGATAAATTTTAATAGGAATTTTAGAAACAACTGGGATCCTAGGGGAACGTTTTATTGAAGTAATAGCGGTACCAGAGGGGCAACGCAGAGACCGGGGGTACAAAGATAAAATAGCTCTCCAGAGATGACCAGCACACAGATAGCTACGGGTGTTAGGGAGAGCGAGAGGAGAGAAAGACCGGAAACTACAAGAAGATCATATGTCGAGGTAGTCGAGGGACAACCAGGGCCCGGCAGCGAAACTAGAAGTAGGCAGGATTATTAGATAGAGACAAACCACTAGAAATTGAAGTGTGTAAATACGAACATCCGCGGAAATTTTTAAATATTGTAGAAAAGGTAGAACCAGAAGAAGTGCAAGAATTTAGTTTGCCAGTAATAGAAATTAAAATTTTAGTTTATAGCGTAGGATCGTTGCTTGATTCAGGAACAGAGGCGAGAGTAGTATCGAAGAAATTCGTCAGCGAAATTAAAGAAAAAGGTTGCGATAGGAGGAGTCATGTGGTAGCTCCAAATAAAGAGAGGTTTGCTGTGGTGAATAGCGTTGTGGTGTTGAAAGTAGAAATGGGTTCATTAAGCTGTGAGCAGGAGTTTGTTATCATTCCTGGACTGAAATTTAATAATATCCTAGGTGTTGATTGTATGATGAAGTTGGGGTTGATAATTGATATGGAAAACAGAATAGATAGAATTAGCGACATGGTATTGTCCTGGAAAGATAACTATGATGTCAAAGAAGATGACACAGGTGTAAATATAAATGTTACGGAGTTGGATGAAAGAGAGGTTAGAGAAATTGATACAATTAAATGTCCAGAAGAAAAGTTGCGAGAGGTTCAAGCGTTGTTAAAGAAACATTCTGAATTAGGTGGTGTAGAGGCGAGCACAACGTTAGGTTATGAGAATGTTTTGGAGGTAAATAATTCTGAACCATTTAATACAAAAATTTATCCAACATCGGCAGCATATATAGGAAGCAAGTAAACCAAGCATTAACAAAAATGTTAAGTGATGGCATAATCTAATTGTCAAATACACATTTTCTGAATCCTTTGGTTGTTGTTAAAAAGAAAGATAATAGTATTCGGTTGTGTTTAGAATGCAAGGAAGATTAATCACCGGACTAAACCGCAATTTCATTGTCCACCTTCCATGGACATACTTTTAATGAGGTTAAGTGGCAAATATGTTTTTAGTAAACTAGACTTAAGAAATTCTCTCTGGTTGATTCCGTTAAATAAAAATTTTAGAAGGTAGACAGTGTTAAAAAAAGAAATATGTTAAAGCCCTATTACTTTAAATAAATTTTTGTATATAGTTAATTGGAAATACTTCTCAAGGGGAATCAATGATCTCGAAATGTACTGCTATGGGAATATTTAAAAAGGAGGTGTATATAACGTGTAATTAGGGTATGATTTTTGATGTTGGCTTGTATAGTCCTTTTCGAGTGTTAATAAATGTAGGCTATTTACCGTCGCAGAATTTTTTTTTGTGGAATAGCTAGTTTTATTTTCAGGAAGCAACAGAGTAGCTGTGGCAAATTTTTAAGCAGAGATAGTATTTAAAATAGGTATATCACTTTACCACCAACAGAAGCAGTCGTAGCAGCTCCCAGAAATCGTAGCAATTAATAGACGCCTAGAACGTGGGGCTCTAGTCGTAGCAGAGGTCGTAACAATTTTTGCACTCTGAACGTAGGGCTTTTTGTATTTTAAGTGCACATCGCAGCAATTAATGGCGCCTAAGTTGTGGGACTTTTTAAGCAGATATATTTTAGCAGGAGGTCGTAGCAATGACGTAGCAATGGTCGTAGTAATGAGGTCCAAGTCGTGAGGATATACCTTAACCGTTGAGTTCGAAGAATTAATGTCGCACAGAACGTGGCATATCTTACCAGCTGGAAATCGCAGAATTAATGGCACCTCGAACGTGAGGCTCCCATTTAGATAATCTAATTTATTTCAGGAAATTGACGACCAGGGGATTAAGGATTGATTGCGTTGCAGAATTTTTTTGTTGTGTGTGTGAGTGTGGTGTTTGGAACGTATGTTGAGAAAAGAGTGGTTGAGGAGCCAAGGAGTTAAGATCGGAAGTAGTGATAGTGCTTTGTTTGATAAACCGGAACCGGAAATGGAATCGGAAGGAAAAAATAAAATAGATCAGTCGAAGACGGAATCGAGAGACCAAGGGAGCGAAATGATTATGAGAATGCTAGAGAAAATGAATGAAACATTAAGTAGAGCTAGGGAGGAGTCAAACAGGAAATTTGAGCAGATAGGTGATGAATCGAACAGGAAGCATGACCAGATAAGTGAAAAAATAGATAAGTCTACGAAGGAATTTAGTGACTCGAAAAGTTGTTTAAATATAAAAATAGAGGAAGTTGAAATGCGTGTAGAATGGAATGAAATGGATATAGTTGGGATTAGACAGGAGATAGGATAGCTGAAAACGGAGGTGAAAGTGTTTTGTAAGGAGGAAATAAATTGCAAAATGATCGAAGTAAGTGACTCATGTAGGGACCAGTTACGCAAATTTGAAAGGGAACTGAGTGGAATGAAACAAAATATGACTGCTTTAACGGAGGATGGGCCGAGATATTAAACTAACAATTTATCATTAGACCAACACATGAAATTTTATGGGGATAATCGTGAAACCCGCAAATTTTTATCAATAGCGTCAGGGCGTAAGTGCATAATATGTATGATAAACAGGTGAAGTTGAATATAGTAAAGGCTTTATTAAAAGATAATACAAAAGCGTGGTATAATCTGGTGGGACAAGACATTGATTCATATGCAGATTTTGAAGGGAAATATTTGAAACTTTATTGGACAGATCATAAACAAGATCAAGTGAGAGACGATTTGATTGCAGGGAAATACAAGGGGGAATTTTCTGAGTCTTGCGAACAATACGCAATTAGAAAATTTAATGTAGCGAAACAATTAAGTCCTCTGTTAACTGATCGACATATTATTAAATACTTGTCGGGACATTTTGAGGTCGAAATCAGACAGCATGGAGAACTACAAAATATTATCGAAAGAGAGGTATTTTTGGAGTATTTACAAAGGTACGACGATGTAAGTACAGGGAGACCGAGGGAATACCGTGATCAAAATATGAGTCAAGTTAGATTTGAAAAGGGGGGAGATAATTTTTACAATAGATGGGAACAAATTTTAACAGACCACAATTTAGAAATAACTGGGAGTGCAGGAGAAATAATTATAGGAGTAGCAGTAGCACTAGGAATATAAATCAGGGACCGAATGTGCAATGGCAGAATAGCTTAACAGAAATTTCGAGAGAGTAATCGTGAGCAAGTAGCAGTAGTAATGAAGCTCGCGGTAGACCAGAAGTAAGTAGGACTTACGCAGAGGTATTAGAGAGACAAGGGGGACAAAATAATGAGACTAGTGTGAGGCAGGATTTTCAATAGAGGACAAACTACTAGAGTTAGTAGTATGTAAATATGAACATCCGCGGTAATTTATGACAATCGAAGAGAAAGTTGAATCAGAAATAGTTGAAAAAGTTTGTTTACCAATAGTAGAAATCAAAATGTTAGATTATAAGGTGGGATCGTTGCTCGATTCAGGAGCGGAAGCAAGTTGTATCAGAAGAATTTGTAAAAGAAATTAGGGATCAAATTAGTGATCGAATTATGCCAATTAAAAGGAGTCATTTAGTAGCTCCGAACAAGAAAAGATTTGCGGTAGTAAATAGCGTTGTTGTATTACAGGTAGAGATAGGCTCGTTACGTTGTGTATAAGAATTTGTGATTGTGTTAGGACTACAATTTAAGAGTATCTTGGGGATGGATTGTATGGTGAACTTACGTCTGGTTAGAGATATGGAGAAAAGATTAGTAAAGGTTAGTGATGTTGTATTGCCCTGGAAAGATAGTTATGACGTCACAGAAGATGACGTGGGTTTAAGTGTGAATTTGATGAAAATAGATGATGAGGAAGTAAATGAGTTAGATACTATTAAATGTACGAAAGAGAAATTAGATGAAGTTCAGGCACTTTTAAAGAAACATTAAAAATTAGTAGGTGTGGAGGCGAGCACAGCGCTAGGTTATGAGCATGTTTCAGATGTTGATATTTCAGAACCGTTTAATTCTAAAATATACACGATATCTGCAGCATATAGGGAGCAAGTGAATTATGAGTTAACAAAAATGTTGAATGATGGCATAATTGAATATTCAAATACACATTTTCTAAACCCGTTGGTAGTTGTGAAGAAAAACAATGGCATTCGTTTGTATTTAGATGCGAGAAAAATTAACCAGTGGAGTAAACCGCAATTTCATTGTCCGCCATCCATGGACACACTTTTGACAAGGTTAAGTAGTAAACTAATTTTCAGAAACCTTGATTTGAGGAATTCTTTCTGGTTGATTCCGTTACATAAAAATTGTAGAAAGTACACAGGATTTTCGGTGTAAGGATATATTTATAATTTTAAAGTGGCACCGTATGGTTGGTGTCTACGTCAAGCGCAGTATTGATTAAGGCCATGCTGACAATTTTAGGGACGTATGAACAATTTTGTATTTAGTACGTCGATGATATTTTCCGTGAAACAATTAAGAAATTATTAATTGAGATAATAGAGAGGTTAACAGTTCATTTTATAAAATATGTGAGAAGGATGACTGTACGAATTAAGAAGAAAGTGAGATTTAAGTAAATATATATGTAAATAATAGCAAATAATAATGGTAATTAATAGCCATAGATAGTAGTAAGTAGGTGTAAATAAAAGTATAGACAATAAATTAGGGAGTAATTGAATTTAAGTGTATTTGAATCCAAATAGAAAACCAAAATTAGTTTTTATTTATATTCAAATAGGGGAATATACTGTGATATATGGAAGCTAAAAGGACATTAATTTTCAATTTGCAATGTATTTTGTGAGTAAGCATATGAAAATACAGCAAACCACTTTGAAACGTTTTATTTTAAATAGTTTTAAAATTAATAACTTTTCAGAACACATTTCAGGAAACTCAAATGTAGTTTCATAATTCTTTAGAGATAATTACTCATAAAGATAAAGTACATTGCGTATTGGAAATACCATGTGTAAGACAGAAATTAAATTTCATAGTTATAAACAAACATAACCGTCGTTTTAATAAGTGTAGATTGTAGGAATATTTTCTGAAAAGCTTTAGCTTATTTCAAACCGTATAGTTTTCTAGTATTATTAAGTTACAAACAAATTGGAATGAGAGATTTCTAAAAAGCTTTTAACCTGTTGCAAACCGTCATTTTAAATAGGGAAGATAAACCGTTTACTTTTCCGTGTTAAATGGGGAGACAAGACTACACAAACAACAGCAACTTCAATTATCGACGTCAATTAGCAAGCCTAATGAGAAATTTATAGCATTGTAAGAACGATAATAAACTTGAGCATTTGCAGAAATGAAGTGGGTTAGCAATAGCTGTTTTCCGTTACAACGAAGCCTGAAAACACGGTATAAAAGAGATAGTTGATGTGAATATGGATGGCTAAGTGAGATAGATATAACACGTGTTAAGGGAGAGGCGTAGTTTAAAACGTTAGCTTGGGGTTTGTAAAAGGTTATTTAGGGTGGGGTGTTTAAAATATGGGGAAAACAATTTAGTAACGTCTGCGCGGTTAGTAACTTCAAGTGATTTTTGAAAAAATGTTATTGAGAATATGTTTTCGGTAAGAAAAAACACAAGGAATTTTGTGTACGGTAGGAGTTGTTTTTGGAAAGGTGTTGCGTTTGGAAGTGTTGTGTGTGAGCGTGGGGCTATTTTAAAAATTCTATACATTTGAATGTTTGATTTGAAGAAAATTTTATAAATTAACAGGCTTTTAGAAGCGGGGAGATACATATAAGCCTGAGGAGTTTGATTGAAGGCTGTCTAATGTTTCGACATGTTGAAGTCGCTCTTAGTTTTCAACAAGTGTACGTCGCTATTAGTTTTCGGCAAGCTGGCAACTCGAATAATAAAAAGATGTTTTTACGTTTTTACGTTAGGTGAGATAAGTAAAACAGTTGATATTAATTTGCAATAATTGTGTAAATTATGCTCATAGTTTGGAGTGAAAGCCAGTATTTAAACCAGGTTGGTTTTGTATAAATTTTTATGGCATTAGTAGATGAGGTTTGAAGTTTGGATGCTTTATTAAATGATAGATGATATGACTTCTTGGTAATATGGTAGCAGCTTGCAGTTGTGGTTATTGCAATCCAGATTGGGGTGTTTCTGAAGCAGCAGTCCTGAATGGAATAATAGCAGGCCAGTAGATGAATAAGGAATCTAGCTAAACGAAGCTTTTTCGTTGTATATGTGTGTAAATAACACATCACTCAATAAGTCCGTAGGATAACTAAGAAAAACACATTTTTTTGGCGAAATTCGATTTTATTCATCAACATACATTCCTTCAAGAGTGATACAATCAGTCCAACGCCGTTCTAGCATTTCGATACCTTTTTTGTAAAACAATTCGTCTTTGGCCTCAAAATAAGCTTCAGTTTCAGCGATCACCTCTTCATCCGAGCCAAATTTTTTTCCGGCGAGCATTTTTTTCAGGTCTGCGAACAGGTAGTAGTCGCTGGGGGCCAAATCTGGAGAATACGGTGGGTGCGGAAGCAATTCGAAGCCCAATTGGTGCAATTTGGCCATCGTTGCGATCGACTTGTGACACGGTGCATTGTCTTGGGGAAAGAGAATTTTTCTTCTTCATGTGTGGCAGTTTTTGGCAATTTCTTCCTTCAAATGCACTAATAATGCCATGTAGTATTCGCTGTTGATTCTTCTTGCTTTCTCAAGATAGTCGATGTACAAAATTCCGTGCGCATCCCAAAATACAGACGCCAAAACCTTACCAGCCGACTTTTGCGATTTTGGTCGCTTTGGACGTGGTTCTCCGGCTGCAGTCCACTCAGCTGACTGCCGATTAGACTCTGGAGTGTGGTGGTGGATCCATGTTTCATCCATTGTCACATACCGACGCAAAAGTCCTTTTATTCCGGTTGAACAGCTCCAAACAGCTCTCAGAATCATCGACACGTTGTTGTTTTGGTCCACTGTGAGCAAACGCGGCACCCACTTTGAGAACAGCTTTCTCATGGACAAATGTTCATGCAAAATAGTGTGCACACTGCCTTCTGATATCTTCAAGGTGTCAGCTATCTCACGCAATTTCACTTTTCTGTTTTCCAAAACGATTCGGTGGACTTTTTTGATGTTTTCCGGTGTAACCACCTCAATTGGCCTTCCAGAGCGTTCAGCATCGTCAGTGTCTGTACGGCCACGTTTAAAATCAGCAAACCACTTCTCCACCGTTTGTCTCGATGGAGCAGAGCCCGGATAACACTTATCAAGCCATGCTTTGGCTGCGATGGTATTTTTACCCATCAAAAAGCAATGATAAATCAACACGCAAAATTGCTTGGAATTCATTTTTTTGAAAAACTCAAAAGTATCGTCACTTGAACCTCTGTAACTTGTAAACTAATCGTCGGATTGTCATGAAATTTTGACAGATATCTTTTTAAGGTTAGTACTTCCTACAAATCATATGGATTATTACATAGCAACGCCATCTATGTATCATCCTACGGACTTATTGAGTGATGTAGTAGATGTTTAATGACTTAGTGCATTAGGGTGTATAATTTTATGCACTAAAAGGACAAACTGGGAAAAAGGTTTGTGATGAATATTTTAATTTGAGTATATTTTATCTTATTTTCTGTGGGGATTTATATTAAAGAATGATTTATGGCCTTGTAAATATGTGCTATTATGTACAAGGTAAGAGTGTCTAATTTTATTGGTGTGCAAAAATTAGCACGACGAGTTTAGGTTTTTCATGTTATAACCGGGTTAAAGTAAGAAACGTGTTAAAGCTCTATTACTTTAAATAAATTTTTGTATATGTTAAATGGAAATATATATCAAGGGGAATTGATGATCTCGAAATGTACTGCTATGGGAGTATGTAAAAAGGAGGTGTATATAACGTATAATTAGGGTATGAAAGAGGAGTCTTATTTTTGATGTTGGCTTGTATATTCCTTTTCGAGTGTTAATAAATGTAGGCTATTTACCGTCGCTGCATTTCTTTTGGAGTAGTTAGTTGTATTTTCAGAAAGCAGCATAGCAGCGTGGCAAATCTTTTTAAGCAGAGGTAGTACTTAAAATAGGTATATCACTTCACCACCAACGGAAGCAGTCGTAGCAGATCGCAGAAATCGTAGCAATTAATAGACTTCCAGAACGTGGAGCTGTAGTCGTAGCAGAGGTCGTAGCAATTTTTGACACCCTGAACGTGGGGGCTTTTTGTATTTTAAGGGTACATTGCAGCAATTAATGGCGCCCAAGTCATGGGACTTTTTAAGCAGATATCTTTTAAAAGGAGGTCGTAGCAATTAATGGCGTCCAAGTCGTGGGGCTATACCTTAACAGTAATTATTTACGCGCAAAATTTATTTAATTTATTTAATTTAAACGTACAAGCATTGCCGTATTTTTATAATTGATGATTGAAAAGTTATTAGTACATAAAGAAAACCAGTTTTAAAAACAAATAGAAACGCATAATTCATTTAATTTATTTTAATTCAACGCGTAATAGCATTGAAAAACACACCAGGGTAAAGAAAATCGATAATCCCAAGGCGAAAGGTTTCTTGGTAACAAACAAGGACGTCAGTTTATCGGATACCGTGAAATATAGACTACATGAATTGTTGTTTTAAACGGTCTATAATTAAGAACACCTGCATGTAAAAGGTTACCTTCTTTGAAATTATCAGCATAATAAAGCGGTCTCCACAGAAAATAGTGTTCAACCGTCAGTGGTTTCGAATAACAAGCCAACAAAGTTTCTTAAAGAGCAGGTGAGACGCACAATTAGTAATATGCTACAGATAGAGACGAATATAAAAGCATTGGTTTTCAAAACGCACGTACCTAATCTACGTGGAGTGATGAGACGCGGTCAGCAATATCGATGTTCTACAACTGAAGTGGGGTTTGGAACGCGACATCAAATATGCATGACAGAGATAAAAATATCACAGGCGGAATTTCATGACGATACAGAATAGAATCATTGGTTGAAACGGATAGTTTTACAAACGGTTAAACATGCGACAGGTGGAAGCAATTTTCGGATTATACGTCGCGTCCACGAGGTAAATTTCTGGAAGCTTCAAGTCGGTTGTATCAAAATTTGCAGAAGTGTTATTTTAAAATAAGTTTTTCGCGTGAAGTGTGGCCTAGGGGTGGCATGTTGAACGTTATAGTAGAGTATAGTAGAGTATTATTGTGAGTATTAAATATATTCATTATACCGTAAATGTACTGCTAGCACTTATAAATTGGTAGTTATGACCTTCTAGTTATTAACTTAAAGATACGAGTAGTGTAGTGAAAATCAAATTAACAGATTAACAAATCAATAAATAGACCCATAATATACGTGAGTTTGTATGCTGTTATGGAATGGTATTTTGAAGCAATGCTTGGTGAATATTGGGGTTTTTATCTATGAGTATGTGGAGGAGCAGAGCGCATAATCACGAAGCCGAGGGATTCTGGAAATCATCGTCTGAAGGGATAGAGGCTTGAAGCATTCTCCAGGTGACTTATTTGAATTTTTTGTTATCCGATAAACTTTTGGTATTATTTTGGTGATGTGTGAGTAAATATTGGAGTTATTTATAGTTATTAACGCAAGAAACGTGTACTGGAGAATTATTGGGGTTATTTAAATTATCAAAAAAGGGTGTATTGAAAACTTATTGAATTTTGTTATGAATATAAATGGGATTGTTAGGGGTACATGGGTTTATTAGTTTTGTAGTAATTTTATGCAAGGTAAAAGGCATACATTAATAAACTGGGTTATTATGAGCTCACCATACTCCAGTGTGCAATAAATATAGGGTATTATTTGGGGCCCATCTACTCATATTGTATTAAATGTGTTTGCAAATAATGATTTAAAACAAGGACTTTAAAACATATCACTTATTGATTTGTAATTAGTGTACCAAACTGTTTATACCTGAGAATAATTTGTTTGTAAATAGCGGTAAATAAAAGATTGTATGATTGTTGTATTATTTGGTTTTATTGAATGGTGTGCGAGTGGGAAGGAAGAATGATTGTAAATTTAGGTATCCGACAAGAGGCACAGCTGAGCTAGCCAGGGAAGCTGCTGAAGATATTTTGAAGCAGAAATCAAAATAAAAAAATCTTTTTTGTTGAAATTTTTAAATTTTGAAAATCAGTGTTGACACTGGCGATGTCAAACCCGTAAGTCCACGATCTACAGCAATCTTATGACGGCCCAACGTGGGGGCTGAAATGATTTTTAAGAAGATCCAGAGCAATGTCCTATACCACAGCAATACATACATACATATATATATATATATATATATATATACAGGGTGCCCACAATCTATCTCCGTATATGGGTAACTTTTTTATTATAGAAGATACAATGTTGGTTAAATTAGCAAAGTTGAAGAGAAATTTACGAGTAGTATGATGCTTTTTTGAAAACTCACCTAGATGCTCAACTTTTTTAGATATTTGAAAAAAACTGAAATTTGCCATTTTCTTCAAACGCTAATAACTTTTAACGGTTTAACCTATAGAAAATAAAAACTGCTTGTAAGGTAACTTTTACGTAGAATTCAATAGCGTATATGACAATTTTAATTGGGAATGGGTTTTCAAGCTACAAACATAACCTCACTTTTTTTAAATGGAAACTGTAGTTCAATATAACCCAAATGGAAAGGTTTTTCTTTTCTGATTACCCTGATGTAAGGGTTGATGTACTTATTTTCAGTAGTTTCTTCATAATAAAGAAAAAACGATTTATTTATTTGCGGACATCAAGGAGTCCATGGATACATATTTTAAATAAACAAAAACAACTGGCATTTGTCAGATATTATTAGTTAAAGTGTTTATTTGCTCTGGGTTGCAAATTTTGAGTAGAAGACTTTTAAATTTATTTGATTATAATAGAGAATGTATACAAACGACGAAAAAAATGACATGCTCTTTTGTTACTATGCCTGTAACAGAAATTGTGATGCTGCTGGTGATATGTATTATGAAAGATATTTGGAAAGAAGGCAGCCAGATAAACGATTGTTTTCTAAATTAGAAAACAATTTAAAAGGTTTGGTGCTTTACAAAACCCAGTACTGATAAAAGAAAATTCAAAACTGATGATGAAGAACGTGTGTTAGCCTACATAAATTTTAAGCCAACAGCGTCCACCCGAGAAACTGCAATTGAGTGCGCTACTTCTACAGAAAAAGCTCGCCTAATTTTAAAACAAAACCGCTACAAACCATACAAAACCCATGTTAGCAATACACTGTATCATGGGGATTGTGAGAGAAGACAACAGTTTTGTAGGTGGTTTCTTAATGAAACAAATAATAATCCTGGTTTTAGTCACACTATTATATTTACCGACGAAGCAAAATTTACTAACAAAGGCATGTTTAACAGAAAAAATACAGTCTACTGGAGTCAGGAAAATCCCCATTTAACAGAAGAAAAGCGGGATCAACATCAATTTTCGATAAATGTGTGGTGTGCCATTTTTGGTAATAAAATACTTGGGCCTTTCTTCTATAATTATAATTTAAATGGTGTACACTATTTGAATTTTCTACAAAACGAATTGCAAGAAATGCTTGATAATTTGCCACTTCATTTACTGCAAAACTTAAAATATTTTCAGCATGATGGTGCACCTGCTCACAATGCTCAAGCCGTTTCTGAATATCTTGATAATAGTTTTCCAAATTGGATTGGCAATGTAGGTCCTGTTCCATGGCCGGCAAGGTCACCAGAACTATCGCCACTGGATTTTTTTCTTTGGGGTACTGTAAAGGATGTAGTGTATGCTAAAAAAAATCCAATAACATTGAGCAACTCAAAGATAGTATTACAGCAGCTATTACAAGTATAAAACCACAAACGTTAAATAAGGTGCATCAAAACCTTATTAAAAAGTGCGAGATGTGTTTGCAAGCTAATGGAGGTCATTTTGAGCATATGTTAATGTAGCAGTGGACATATTAGCATTAATTAATTTTTGTTTCCTTTGATTAAGTTATTTGTATTGTATGGATAGTTTATTTTTTAAGTATTTTATTTTTCTTAGTTTATAATAAATTTAGTTACAATAAACTTGTGTTTCCATTATTGATTTTTACACATTTTGTTTGTTTGTAATATGTATCCATGGACTCCTTGATGTCCGCAAATAAATAAATCGTTTTTTCTTTATTATGAAGAAACTACTGAAAATAAGTACATCAACCCTTACATCAGGGTAATCAGAAAAGAAAAACCTTTCTATTTGGGTTATATTGAACTACAGTTTCCATTTAAAAAAAGTGAGGTTATGTTTGTAGCTTGAAAACCCATTTCCAATTAAAATTGTCATATACGCTATTGAATTCTACGTAAAAAGTTACCTTACAAGCAGATTTTATTTTCTCTATAGGTTAAACCGTTAAAAAGTTATTAGCGTTTGAAGAAAATGGCAAATTTCAGTTTTTTTCAAATATCTAAAAAAGTTGAGCATCTAGGTGAGTTTTCAAAAAAGCATCATACTACTCGTAAATTTCTCTTCAACTTTGCTAATTTAACCAACATTGTATCTTCTATAATAAAAAAGTTACCCATATACGGAGATAGATTGTGGGCACCCTGTTTTAATAATGAGTATTATTTACAAATTTTTGGATCTCCGATGGGTTCAAATTTAAGTCCGATTATAGCAACTATAGTCATGGATACTCTTATTAATAATGTAGTTAGTAAATTGCCATTTGAATTGCCTTTCTTAAAGAAATTTGTAGATGATGTAATAACTGCAATTCCCAAAGAAATGGTCAATGAAACTTTAAAAATTTTTAACAGTTATCATCCAAAATTACAATTTACATGTGAAGAAGAAAGATAATACAGTACCTTTTCTAGATACCTTACTCATTCATAATAGCAACAATAAGATAATCCTCGACTGGTATCAAAACCAACATGTTCGGGTAGATATTTAAATTATAACTCATACCATAATTACAAAATTAAAATCAATTTTATATTAGGTTTAAAAACAGAATCAAAAAATTTGTCACCCTTCATTATATCAAAAAATTTAAATAAATTACGAACAATTCTAAAGATAACAATTATCCTTCAAAAATAGTAAATAGACTGTTATATAACCATCCAACTAATAATACAAATAATATTAATTTAAACAATGAAGCGAACATTACTAATAATGACACTTTACAATACCATTCTCTTCCTTACATAAAAGAACTGACACCAAAGTTACATAATATTTTTAAGAGATTTAACATAAAATTGCAAGAAAGAATATACTTACACTAAGTAATTTATTTTCAAAAATTAAAGACAAAACTTCACCATTAAATCAGAGAAACGTAATCTACAAAATTAACTGTTTAGACTGCAATGAAGAATACATTGGGCAAACTTCCCAAAATCTAAAACAAAGGTTAACTCAACACAGAAGTGACATCCGCGTTAAACCTAATGCATGTGCATTGAGTATGCATGCAAATTTAAATAATTCTCATAGAATTAACTTTTCAGAACCAATAATTCTAAATATTGTAAGCAATAAGCAAAAAAGAGAATTTCAAGAAATGTGCTACATTTACAGATACCCTAACACCATGAATAAAAGAACAGATATAAATAATTTGAGTACTATATACACATATTTATTACATTTTCAGTCTGATAATAATTCAAATACAAATACAACATCAAGATAAATATATTTATTACATCTTACTCCAACCAAATTATGTAATCGACATTGTTACACTCACATACACGTACATACTTATTACTTAAAAAATCTAGCAACACCTTTCGCACATAATTAGAAAACAAAGTTTTGTATACAAAATCAAACTTTCAAAAAATTGTCACTGTATACAGAAATATGAAATTTTTTATGTTACACTTATGTTTTTTTATGTTTTTAGTTTGTAGAATTGTGCTTGCCTTTTATATTTATACAACGCCAATTTATTAGTAACCTCAATTTAATAGGTACTTTAGTTATTAATATTGTAATAGCGTTTTCTTATTGTAGCACTTTTGAAAAAGGATAGAAATATATCCGAAAATTTAGGTGATAAAAAAGAGTACTCTTTAATCCAGCAGACCTGAAACCCACAACTCCTAATAAATAAATCTACAGCAAGGTCATTAACTTACAAAATATATATATATATATATATATATATTGCTGTGAAACCTCTCATATCTCTAGGTACTGGCCCTTAAAAAAAAACATTCGAGCCCCACAGTTTGGGCGTCAAGAATGCTGTGAAACCTTTTAAATCACCTGGTCCGTTGATTCCTTCTGTTAATCGCCTCGGCTGCTCTTCTAGATAACTTCCATTCTCAATCATAAAAATTAAACAACACATTCCTACCACAAACATCAACGTTAACTCTATTTACATCAATATTCAGAATACATTAAATTTTCAAATTAAATTTGAACATAAAATTCAGTTTTAAAAGAATTTCCGGATTAATTTTATTATCATTTTACTGTGCATCCAAAATTAAAGTCCTTGTTGGATGCCTACTAATTAATATAACAAGATAAGCAGACCGGAGTCTGAGTATAAAGGAGCATCTACCACCCCTTTACGTTAATTAACCAGGTTTGTCTAATTGAGCTCAAAGACCTACCCAAAGTTTCATCCTATTCCCGAACATCAAAACAAAATACCCTTTTACTTAAACAAGCAAATTTCATCTTAAAATTAAATTTTTATGGTTAGAAAAATTCCACTAATGTCCATTTAAAGTAAATCAATTATAAAGTCATTCAATACACACAAAAATGTCAAACAAAATAGTACAATTTACCTGAAGGTTATTGTCCTCGTAGCTTCAGTGTAATCGTCCCTTTGTAAATCACACCATTCCAACCGGATTCTATTTACAGCTTCAAGTTGTCAACGCTTTAAAATGTTCTCCATCACCATTAATTTAAAGTTGTTTCTAGGCTTTTCCGGAACTCATCTGTGTATATCTGCCTCTGGTTCAGTGGATGCAGACACATTTACGAACCATTTAGTCATTAACACCCCGCAAAATAGCAAAGAAATTCATACTTCCTTTTACCAATATTACCAATATACGCCAAAACTGCCTACTTTTGGGTATACATTTGTCGTTGTAAATTTTACTAATTGGTACCGTGATAATAAACTTTTATTACCTTGTATCTAAGTGCACTGAAGTACATTCATGTTAGCACGTAAAATAACCAACTATCTTGAGTCACTAAAATATACTAGCACACTTTAAATTATTTAATCAAACTAAAATGCACTGTTTAAGATCAAGTCGCGGATGCACGAGCTTTTAACGCATCGAATCGTCGAAAGTCTAAGAGTCTAAGAGAGAAACACATATTCCCGCCTGTATATATAGCGAATAGCCGACACGTCGCTTTGTTCCTAAAACGGGTAATTCCAACGAATTCCTCATTCTACGTTCCCAGTCTGTAGCCTGCACGTCGATTTTTATGAATTTAGTCCTCACCCCATTGAGATCTCAGAAAATTTCAACACGGCCCGCAAAGTTGTCCGAGAAAAACTAATTACTTTTATACAGAAATTGTTGTTCTACCTCTGATATATGCATCCTATTTTTAACCAATCGCAACCCCTTGACGTTGCTTAAATCCCGCCCTTTACAATATGTGTCTTTGCTTGACGCATTTTCTCTTTCCTTCTCTAACCTGTTCGTATTGGTGCAACTTGACACTCTTCATTATCGATTATATTTTAGTCCACGCGGACTGTTATCTTGGTTTAATAACCCCGTATCGCACATTCTCGTGAATATTAAGCCCCGGTTTCTCCAAGATTCTTTGAAACATTAATTATTTGCCAAATTTACGCAGAATGAGCTTTTTAAAATACGCAGGTGTTCTGTATTTCCTGCTAAAGCATCTGATCGTTTCCAATATCCTTAGAATCAACATGTTTATCCAAACAAATTAACTTGAAATTGCCTTTTAAAAACACGCAGGTGTTTTCAAACGTAACATTTTAAATACCCTTCTACGATTTGCGTTTTATTGGGTTTTTACAAGTTTTATGCTTATTATTAATAATGGTTCAATTAACTCCAATTAAAATTGATTTCCATCCTTTCATTTTAGCGAATACAAATTATTATCCGTACGTTTTGTTTAATACCAGTTATTTAAAATAGAGTTCATTAATATAAATTTTGCACGTAATTTCCATTTGTTTAGGAATAATTAAATTATCCACTGCGCTTTTCAATACTGCTTCTTTTGATGTAAAGCGTCTTATAGATAATTTAAATTTCTTATTTTACTGAAACGACCGAGTTTATTTATGCTTCAAGGTTTTAATAAAGCGCATTATTTAATGAAATTCCTTATACACGGTAATTAAAATTATTTGATTTGATTATTTAATTTTCTACCCTGGTCTAAATATGAGTATTTTCCCCCTATTTGAATACAAATAATCCCACTTATTTGAATGCAAATATCAAATATTTAGACTGCCAAAAAATCTTTACAAAATTTTGCCTATCTCTCTCTATCCTTATCTATCTAACTTACCTACTTTGTCTCCAATCCAAAAAAATATTTACACCTATCCTATATCCCTATCCTATTCCTAACTCTCACCTACTTCTATAAACTGAAATTATCCCTAACTTCATCCTACTTATCCATCTAATCCTATATACATCCTATATACCTATCCTATTCCTAACTTTTAACTACTCTTCACTATACTTTACTTCCCCCTACCTAATCCTATATGCCTATCCTACTCTTACTCTATTCCTAACTCTCCACTAATCTTATATAAAATATCTATACTTAACCTATCTTATTATCTTCCTACATTTACTCTTTATCCTCATCCTAAACATATTCCTAATTATCTCCCATATGTGTCCTATATCTAGCTTTATTTTCTATAACCACTTACTTCTACTCTTCTATCTACACCTATTCTATCCCTATCCTATTTAAATCTAACTCTCTTCTTGACCCTCCATGTCTTTCTTCTTACCATCCTAATACTCTTCATCCCTATCTCTCCCCCTTCTATATCTATACTTAACATCTCTATTATCTCACATACAATAAACTTATCATCCCTCTTATCCTGACTCTTACATATTGCTTCTTCTTCATGCCCTACACTTGTCTGTTTCTCATTTATTATTGTTTCCCTTTCTGCCGACAAACCAAACGATACTACTTTACAATTATCGATTTTTCCCTCTATGGAAAACCCTACGTACCTTCTAGAATTTTTGTGTAATGGACTCCGCCAGAATGAATCCCTTAAATCTACTTGATTAAAAACAAACTTGCCATCTTTACTTAATTTCGCCTTCACCTGCTCCTGATATGCTGCTTCTACCCCCACTACTTCTGCATGTTTTTGTATTAAAGCTTGAACCTCTACTTTCCTTTCCTCTGGACATCTTATCGTGTTGATCTGTTTACTTTCATCATCCTCTACCTCTACTACATTAATACTAAACCCCGTGTCATCCTCTGTGACTTCATAACTGCCCTTCCATGGCACTACCCTATCCTTAATCCTTACTACCTTCCTTTCCATATCTATCAAAACCCCTAACTTCATCATACAGTCAACACCTAAAATGCTCTGAAACTTCAGTCCAGGTACAATTACAAACTCCTGTTCACAGCTTAAATCTCCTATATCTATCCTAAGCACCACAACACTATTTACTACAGCAAACTTCTTTTTATTTGGAGCTACTAAATGGCTACGTTTTATAGGCATAATTCTATCACAAACCTTATCCCTAATTTTGCTGACGAATTCCTCCGATATTAAACTCGCCTCTGCCCCTGTATCAAGTAATACTTCTACATTATTCTCAAAAATTTCTAAATTAATAATTGGCAAACATAATTTTTCCTCAGTTTCTGGCTCTACTTCCTCCTCAATTTTGAAAAATTCACGTGGATGTTCGTATACATTTACACAGAAATCTAGTGGTCTGTCGCGTTCTAAAATCCTGTCTCATCCTGTTTTCCGTGCTTGGTCCTGGTTGTCCTTCTACAACCTGTGCGTACGTCCTCCTCGTGTTAATATCCGTGTCCCTATCTCTATTCGGCGTGCTGGTCACAGTCCTGTTTACATCCGGTAAACTGTTCTGTCTCGTGTAACTAGGTCTTGGCGTCGGTCCCCTAGTCGCACTATTGCTCCTGTATTCCTGTCCTCGTCGTTCCCAATTCGGTCGAAAATTTCTGTTGTAGTCAGGCCGTCTCGGATAATTCGGTGTCCTGTTGTCAAACCTAACTGTGTTAACGTTTCGTTCTCGTATCTCTCTTGTCCGTCCAACACATACATCGTCATATCTCTGTAAATACTCTAAAATGTCTCCCGTTCTGTGATGTTTTGTAAGGCCACGTGTTGTCTAATTTCCTGTTCAAAATGTCGTGATAGGTACTTGATTATCTGTCTGTCCGTCAATGGTGGATTCAGTTGTTTGGCCACACTGTACTTGCGGATGGCATATTGCTCCTAGATCCTGCAAACTCTCCTTAAATTTTCCTGTAATTAAGTCGTCTCGTACCTGGTCTTGTCTGTGGTCACTCCAGTAGTGTTTTAAAAATTTGTTTTCAAAGTCCTGATACGTGTCTATGTCCTGTCCTACTAAATTGTACCATGCTTCCGCGTTGTCCTTTAATAAAGCCTTTATCGTATTCAGTTTAGTCTGTTCGTCAAATAAATTTCCCACTAGATTTCTTACACTATTAATAAAAATTTGTGGATTTACCCTGTTATCACCATAAAACTTCATGTGTTGGTCCAATGATACTCCACCTGTAGAAAATCTGGGACCATCCCCCGTTAAATTTGACATGTTGTATTTGATACTACTAGCTTCGCGTTCTACCCTGCCTAACTGATCCCTACATGAGTCCGTTACTTCAGTCATTTTTACGTTTATTTCTTCTTCACAGAAAATGCGTACTTCGGACCTTAAATGTCCCATTTCCTGTCGAAGACCTGTAATATCACGCTCATTTTTTCAACCCTATTTTCAACCTCCCCATTTTTATGGTAAGACTATTTTTAAACTCTGTAAATTCTTTAGTCGACTGCTCAATTTTCCCGCTTATCTGCTCTAATTTTTGGTTGGACTCCTCCTAGCTCTATTCGATTCTTCATTCATCCTCTCTAGCATTCTCATTATCATCTCGTTTCCTTGATCCCTGATTCCGTCCTCGACTGATCTCTACTGCCTCCAGCTTCTTCCATTTTCGAATTTTTCCCACACAATGCACTATCGTCACTTCCAATTTCCACTCCTTGACTCCTTAACCACTCCTTTCTCTGCATACGTTCTAATCACTCACACACTCTAAAATACTCTTAAATTTATACACACCGAAACTCTCTCTCAGATCGCCAGTTTCCTGGAATAAAATAACAAAAAATTTTATTTGGAACTCGAGCCCTCACGTTGTGGTCGCCAAGAATGCTGTGAAACCTCTCATATCTCTAGGTACTGGCCCTTAAAAAAAACATTCGAGCCCCACAGTTTGGGCGTCAAGAATGCTGTGAAACCTTTTAAATCACCTGGTTCGTTGATTCCTTCTGTTAATCGCCTCGGCTGCTCTTCTAGATAACTTCCATTCTCAATCATAAAATTAAACAACACATTCCTACCACAAACATCAACGTTAACTCTATTTACATCAATATTCAGAATACATTAAATTTTCAAATTAAATTTGAACATAAAATTCAGTTTTAAAAAGAATTTCCGGATTAATTTTATTATCATTTTACTGTGCATCCAAAATTAAAGTCCTTGTTGGATGCCTACTAATTAATATAACAAGATAAGCAGACCGGAGTCTGAGTATAAAGGAGCATCTACCACCCTTTACGTTAATTAACCAGGTTTGTCTAATTGAGCTCAAAGACCTACTCAAAGTTTCATCCTATTCCCGAACATCAAAACAAAATACCCTTTTACTTAAACAAGCAAATTTCATCTTAAAATTAAATTTTTATGGTTAGAAAAATTCCACTAATGTCCATTTAAAGTAAATCAATTATAAAGTCATTCAATACACACAAAAATGTCAAACAAAATAGTACAATTTACCTGAAGGTTATTGTCCTCGTAGCTTCAGTGTAATCGTCCCTTTTGTAAATCACACCATTCCAACCGGATTCTATTTACAGCTTCAAGTTGTCAACGCTTTAAAATGTTCTCCATCACCATTAATTTAAAGTTGTTTCTAGGCTTTTCCGGAACTCATCTGTGTATATCTGCCTCTGGTTCAGTGGATGCAGACACATTTACGAACCATTTAGTCATTAACACCCCCGCAAAATAGCAAAGAAATTCATACTTCCTTTTACCAATATTACCAATATACGCCAAAACTGCCTACTTTTGGGTATACATTTGTCGTTGTAAATTTTACTAATTGGTACCGTGATAATAAACTTTTATTACCTTGTATCTAAGTGCACTGAAGTACATTCATGTTAGCACGTAAAATAACCAACTATCTTGAGTCACTAAAATATACTAGCACACTTTAAATTATTTAATCAAACTAAAATGCACTGTTTAAGATCAAGTCGCGGATGCACGAGCTTTTAACGCATCGAATCGTCGAAAGTCTAAGAGTCTAAGAGAGAAACACATATTCCCGCCTGTATATATAGCGAATAGCCGACACGTCGCTTTGTTCCCTAAAACGGGTAATTCCAACGAATTCCTCATTCTACGTTCCCAGTCTGTAGCCTGCACGTCGATTTTTATGAATTTAGTCCTCACCCATTGAGATCTCAGAAAATTTCAACACGGCCCGCAAAGTTGTCCGAGAAAAACTAATTACTTTTATACAGAAATTGTTGTTCTACCTCTGATATATGCATCCTATTTTTAACCAATCGCAACCCCTTGACGTTGCTTAAATCCCGCCCTTTACAATATGTGTCTTTGCTTGACGCATTTTCTCTTTCCTTCTCTAACCTGTTCGTATTGGTGCAACTTGACACTCTTCATTATCGATTATATTTTAGTCCACGCGGACTGTTATCTTGGTTTAATAACCCCGTATCGCACATTCTCGTGAATATTAAGCCCCGGTTTCTCCAAGATTCTTTGAAACATTAATTATTTGCCAAATTTACGCAGAATGAGCTTTTTAAAATACGCAGGTGTTCTGTATTTCCTGCTAAAGCATCTGATCGTTTCCAATATCCTTAAAATCAACATGTTTATCCAAACAAATTAACTTGAAATTGCCTTTTAAAAACACGCAGGTGTTTTCAAACGTAACATTTTAAATACCCTTCTACGATTTGCGTTTTATTGGGTTTTACAAGTTTTATGCTTATTATTAATAATGGTTCAATTAACTCCAACTAGATATTAATTATTATATGTACACTTTGTTTTACTACCGGTTACTTAAAATAGGGTTAATTAATATAAACTTTGCACGTAATTTCCATTTGTTTAGGAATAATTAAATTATCCACTGCGCTTTTCAATACTGCTTCTTTTGATGTAAAGCGTCTTATAGATAATTTAAATTTCTTATTTTACTGAAACGACCGAGTTTATTTATGCTTCAAGGTTTTAATAAAGCGTATTATTTAAAGAAATTCCATATACACCGTAATTAAAATTATTTGATTTGATTATTTAATTTTCTACCCTGGTCTAAATATGAGTAATATATATAATATATATATATATATATATATATATATATATATATATATATATATATAGAGAGCAGGTTTATTTCTAAATTAATACAGTTTCATAGGTATGTTTTATCTATTCAACCAACAATAGATTGATACATTTGATACATTTAGACTGCTTTGCTCGATGATGCAATTGACACATCGATAGCGTTGAACAAAATTATTACCGGTTTCGGAAAAGACAACGTTACGTACTTTTTGGGTGCAAAGTGCCTTGCATATTTCGAAGGAATTTGTGATCTCGTACTGTTCCTTTTGTAAACTAAAAAAATATCGTGGCTTCTTTTGGTGTTGTGCATTGGAAACGAATTAATCGGAAATGAATCTCTTACATGCGTCTCTTGTTCATCAAACAGATGCTAAATTCTAAAGGAAAATTTCCTTGTTGCAGTATTAATAAGTATCTATTTCATATTCGATGGCCTAATGAATTTAAGTGAATTTTGACGTATTCTACATTAAAAATGATTCCATTCAGTAATAATGTGAGTATAATAAATTAACTCTAACTGATCTGAGAGGTATATCAAGACCTCCCAGTCTATACCATTAATTTGTTTACGAAATTGCGAGCAAGTATACAACAATCTACAATAAACATCCAATGCTATCGTAGATCTTTATTATAGCTGTATCTAATTATTTAAATTTTGTTTTTGATTAGTATCACCCATAATATTCTAAAACTTTATAAGAAGATGTTACTTAATGGGAAATTTAATTTACATCAGGAGTTTAAAATGAGGCAATTGTAGAACTGTTGCAAATCTTGTTCTTTCAGGCGTTTGTATAGAAGATATTAAAATAATTAATTACTACACACACATTCATAGACCGCATAATTTTATCTTCAAATTAAATTAATAATTAAAAGTAAGAAACTATATGACGAACAGGATCTGAAACTGCTACCCTTGAGAATCATCTTTCCTCGAGGTGAACACCAATGTAGGGTAACTCAATGATACCAATTGAATAACCACTAACGTTCTTCTAAGTACTTATTGCTAAAAATCTTAATTATATATATTCCGGTAATTAAAACTGCAATAGAAGTGTTTCAAGAACAACAGTTACTAATACATTTAAATTGTTTCAACAGATATGGTTGTAACATGAGGAAGTTCTTGTAACCACTTATCTTAATAATGATACTTAAAATTAAAAAGCTAAGATAAAAGTATTCTAAAGAGGCCAAATTGATAAATTTAAAAGAGGGGATTAAAAATTGCTATAAAAGCATTTCGATGGGGTTGTTTATTCAGTTTGTTTTGTATTTTGCGGCACAGTTAAATATGAAGGTAATAAAGAAATTTAAAGACTAAAGACTGAGGTGTAACCTTTTTTTGCTTTTAGGGATTTATTGTGATTGCTTTGGTGGGCGTTAGTATTGTTAATGGTAAGTACATATTTTCGTAAGCGATACCAACCTGATATGTATTAATATTTCAAAGCCGTTTATTCTTTTAGCCTATTTTTCTTCTACATATAGAACTTTTAACTATAGTAATGCACTCTAGTCCTTTTACTTACTAAGAAACGTTTAGTCTATTTAACGATTGTATCATTTAAAGAACTTATTTTCAAAGTACAAGCTTATTTTTGTAATTATAAGTTAGAACAAAATAACCGACGTGTCGATTTCTATGGTCCTATAGATTCAAAAGTTTTTAAGATATAGAGTATGTTATAATCAAAAGTTAAATATTTTGAATCTATTATATTTTGATAACGTGGTAAATTATGGAAATCTATATTGGTTACCAAAGGTTAAAAAATCTTGCAATATGTGTTTGCTTAAGTAAGTTTAGAAGGTGTTGTTTTATTTGTCGAAACGTTTGTTTTCAAGGATTGTAAGGTGTTTACGAAAGGTTAAATATGTGCATTCTTTTAATATGTTTAAAAGTGTGGTTTTCGATTGTTAAAACATTTGTTTTAAAAGTATTACATTCATTTGGCAACGCGTTTTATCAAATCAGTTTTCCGTTATCAGTTGTTGTTGACTTTGAGTTTTTAATGTGAGATATTCAATTGTTTCCTTGTCGCACTTTTATTTTAGACCCATCTAATGACTGGAACGATGAAAATTAAGAGATATTTCTATAAAAATTCTAATAGATTTATAATATGGAATTCTGGAATTAGTTTGTGCAAGGCTGTTACGTTAAGAGATGAATTTTTTTCCAATAACGAAATTATTTACGGCGATTGGTGTTAAATTACTTTCAATTATATCAACATATATCCTAGGTCAGATAATGATTTGCAACTAGGAAAGCGAAGACTTACTCTTTTCACCGTTACTTCTTCTGAATTTGATTTACTTGGTTTTCCAGAAAAAGATTTTGATATGCCGAGCCATGTAATCCCGCAGATGTCGACTATAACCAGTTATGGGACCGCAACGAAACATCCGGCCAATCTGCAAAATTTCTGTTTCTTATCTGTGTTCTTTCGGTACAATCAGTAGCTAGGCTGAGTAGAAATTTTTTCCTCGTGGCTGAAAAAAACTATTAGCAAACGTCATACTTTACATAGTGTATTCTAAATTTTATTTAGTTAGAAAATTATATTTTAAAATTAATACCAGAACAAGAAAAAGCTGTCTTCATTAATATATTCTTGTGGAAGTAAGTTTAATTCCAACACTGTGATACCTCCATGTGTGCGATGAGCACCGGAAATGTTTAATTAAAAAACCCGCACACAATTCTTCCATATGTAGGTTATCAAAGCGACGTAGACAAGAAATAGGTATTCTTACAGATTGATCGAACGTTTCGTTGCGGCTCCACAACACTTGCGGCATCACTTGACACGACATACCAAAATCTTTTCCTGGAAAATCAAGTTAATCAAATTCAGACAAAGTAACGGTAAACGGAGTAACTCTTTGCTAGTAGCAAATCATTATCTCACCTAATATATATGTCCTCGCATAGTACGTAGCTATGCTTTAAAGTTATTGAAAGTAATTTCGCACCAATCGTCGTAAATAATTTCCTTATTAGAAAAATTCCAACTCTCAAAGCAACAGCTTTGACCGAAATCAATTCCAGAATCCCATGTTATAAATCTATCAGTAAATTTACATAGGAATATTTCTTAATTTAGATCTTTGCAGTCATGAGATAATCCAAAATAAAAGTTTGATAACGAAACAATTGAATATCTCACATTAGAAACTCAAAGACGACAATAACTGATAACGTAAAACCCATATGATAAAACACATCGCTGAATGAATGCTATATTTCAGAAACAAATGTTTTAACTACCGAAAACCACTTTTTAAACGTATTAAAGAAATGCATATATTTAACCTTCCATAAACACCCTACAATCTTTGAGAACAAATGTTTCGACAAATAAAACAACACTTTCTAGACTTATTTAAACAAACTCATATTGCAAGAATTTTTAAGCTTTGATAATTAAAATAAATTTCCATACTTTGTAATAATAAAACTCGAGATTTAGCACGTTTACAAAATATAATATATCCAAAATATTTAACTTTGATAATGATAATAATAATCGTAGATTTGACGACTAACTTGAAATAAATTCAAAGCACCTTAAACTTATTACCTGAATATTTAACCCAATTCTACAGGATGTTAGACAAACGATTGTTTAAAATTGTATGTGAGACCAAACCCGCTTTTAGGCATGCACAGTACCCGTAGAAACAATGAGAGATATGTAATTTAAATTAAGTATAGGCAACATGAGCTGGATATAAGAACAGAACGTAACAAGTATACTGTTTTAGAAAATATTGAGAATTTGTTAAAAAAACAAAGATTATCTGACGATGTATTGGCTTCAAAGAAAGTTATTTCAAAAATTTCGAATGGCGACTCCTCTTTCGCTATCAAAACTTTATGCTTAGATGAAATCTTGCCGGATTATAATAATGTTTCTCTTAAAAATTTAAAATTAAAGCATCTAAAATATATAAAAACTAATGATCTAAGTTTTCGAACATTTTTCAATTTAATTACTTCAATAAAAATATTCTTTTAGTTGTATATTCTATTAAAACCAGCTTTGCTGATGGTATAGACTCACTCGGCGGCTTCGTGGCGTAGTTGGTATGCTTATGACTACTGGTCCCGGGTTCAATCCCCACACGGTCCGCTTGAAAAATATTAACGAACATTTTTCATAAAAATATGCCCTTGTTCGGATGAGAGGTAAAATGTGGGTCCCGTGTGTGAGTGTTGTCACAAACGTTAAAGAGCCCTACCTTGCTTGGAACAGCAAAATTCAAAATTTTCCAGGTAAAAAGAAAACTCCCTTCCTAGACAATGTAGTACATTCGGGTGGAACATTGGAAAATCAAATCTATTGGTATAAACACACTTCGCATTTATGCATAAAATCATTTGAAATCTATAACATTGTTATGTAATTTAAAAGCGAGCCGAAAATGCATTAAACGACGTTTGTTCAATTCTTTAAGGTGCAGCATTGTGTACCTTCATAAAGAAAGATGGTATCATTAGACCGATTGTAGTAGTCATTGTCTTTCATAGGCTAACAGCTAAAATATTCTGCAAATACATAAAAGAGGATTTAGGAGAATTGTTTAGACGCTTACAATTTGGTTTTGCAATCTTAAATGTCTGTGAAATTGTAGCTCATGCTGCTCGTATATATTTAAAGAATTTTACAGGAGAAAATATATCATTAAAAATAGATTTTAAAAATCTTTTTAGCTCCATACATGGATATAGAATTTTTGTAAAATTTATAAACACAACAAGTGTGCCTATATTAGCTATTTTATACTAACCCATTTTTTGTTTGTTGGGATATAATCAGTTTAGAAAGAGGATTGCAACTAAGGGATTCATTAGATCCACCTTTATTTCGTTTAGCAGTTGCAAAATAATTAAATATATAAACACAGAATTTAATATTTGGTATTTGAATGATGGTTGTATTGCTGGTAATGTTGAATTAGTCTTTCAGTTTTAAAAAAACTAATTGAAATATCTGAATCTGTAGGTTTAGAAATTAATTTTAAAGTATGTGAATGATTATACGTGTCACCAACAAAAAGTACATATATTCAAGATGTGTTCAATTCTATTACCCACTATATTGTCGTACCCAATAGAAAAAAATTGGACCCTACTCAGAGCAGCTCTTTGTCCGGAATCAACCTCGACCTGTATAAATAAAAAAATGATTTATTGTCACTTATGGGTAGTCGTTTACAATCAAATACTATCCTGTTAAATATTCCATTTTGTTATTTAAAAACTGTTTTGCCATTTCTAACCTGATATATATTCTTAGATGTACTCCAACTTGGATCTGCTTTAAGATTTTGGATCCTTTCAACTATTTATTACATAGAAGAAACACTAAACATTGATCTCTGTCCTCTACTTAGCAATACTGCATGACCAATTTTAAAACTATCACCTGCCCTTGATTTTTTATTTAAACCTGTTGTTTGTTTTTCAGTATTGCGTATAATTCTGTTTACTACTTGATTGTGGTCTACTAGAATGAAGTTTGTTTTAGAGATAAGTCTGCGAGGATGGTTCGGATTTGTGGGGTCTACCACCCCTGTCCAAAAACCAATTTAAATGGAGTGTCCAATAGATTTTTGCATGGTATGATTAATGATTACCTGTACTTTCTAAATTTTGCTAGTTGAATCTGACGTTTTATTAGACTCGATTCTCAGCATTTTAATGACAATACGCATACAGCATTCTACTTCGCCATTGGAGCGATGTACACCTAGGGTCTTTACGCGAAGTTCAATGCCCAAATACCAAACTACAAACTTTTGTCGTAAAATTTGTTCCGGCATCATGACTTATTTTATACAGTGTTTCAAATATGCTAATAAATATCGTAAAGTTGGTTTCAGTCTCTTGTGCGGCAATTGAGACTTGAAGATATAAAAAGACAAATTTAGAAAAAGCATCAACCAGATCAAAAATATTTCTGCACTGATCTAGATTGGCATCAGACGCTCTATGTGTATTGCGTGCAACGGCTTAGTAGGTTTTGGAATAGAGGCAAAAGACTTTGCTCAGGGCCATTCTGTTTTACCAATTGCACATATCAAACAATGCTTAAGCTAATTTTTTACATAACAAGTCATGTTTGTAAACCAAAAATAAAACTCAACAGATGCAAGTGTTTCTTCCTAACCTACTCCATTTTTGTTGACACGAAACATTTTTAGATATTGGTATCCATTTTTCGACGGTACGAAAGGTAAGTGAACAGTCTTACTATTCCTTTGAGGGATGATTCGAAATAGCGTATACACCCCTTGTACCACTTTATTATTTAAGGATTTGATGATTTGTTTACATTCATTATCCTGATCCTGAGCAACGGTTTTAAAATTTATGGAATTTGCATTATCTTGGTTTGCATAATTACCCAGGTTTCTGTTTAAGAAGTCGACATGAGATATTTCAAAACCTTAACAATAAAAAAACTATATCAAAATTGTAATTTTGCATTTAATTCACTAACGAGCGATGTGTGGTTTTAAATCTTTTTTCATCATCATAAGTCTCCAGTCCTGGAACTGGTTAGACGCGTACCTCCATTGTTTCCTATTCTGAGCTAACCTACACATTTCCCTGAAATTCCTACAGTCTGCATCTTTCACTACCTGCGTGCAATAGTCTGATTTAGGTCTGCATCTACACCTCTCTTTTTTTCCTAGATCTGCTTGTAATATAGCTCGCACTATTCACCAAAAATGTCTTAGAACGTGTCCTGTTCTATTTCGCATATTTTTTTTATTTTCCACAAATATTTTTATTCTCCTACTATTTTTATAACTCTTTGTGATTAACTTTGTTTGTTCATGCTATCATTATCGTACATATGAGGCATTATATTCCAAAAGGCTTATTCCTTTTCCTGTCTGCTTCCCCTACTGACCCTATTTCATAGACGTAGTGCTGAGCTCCACACATATACTTTCAATAACTTTTCCTTGTTTCTATGTTTGTTCTTTTCGAACATGGCCGCTGCTCATTCTTGTTGGATACGGCTCGGTTCCTCTCCGATTGTTTTGTAGATATAAACCTTATTTTACCGATATCCAGCGGTATGTAAAGGAGGTTAAGCATCCTGTGGCTCTCAAGATCTCCTAACACAGACATATGCCAAATTAATAGTTTTCCAGTAAATTCTATCACACAATTAACATTAGTTGAAAATATTGGAAAACCAACACCTGTAGCTGCTTATAATAATCATCAGGTTTAAGTATAATTATTTTTTTCGTCATTAGGTTTTCTGACTTAAAACTGGTTGGACGCGTACCTACATTGATTTCTCTTCTAAGCTAGCTTACACATTTCCGTGCAATTCCCACACTCTAGATCTTAACTATCTGTGTGTAATAGTCTAACCTAGGTCTACCTCTACCTCTTCTTTTTCCTATTGTCTGCTTCTCCTACTGTCCACGTTTCACAGGCGTATAGTGCTGTGCTCCGCACATATGCTTTCAGAAATTTTTTCCTTGTTTCTATGTTTGTTGTTTTTAAACACAATTGCTTTTTCTTGTTAAATGTAGCACGACCTGGTGCTAATCTTTGTTTTATATTTTTTGCGCTTTTCCCATTTTGCGCTATTTGGCTTCCTAAGTAGCCGAAATCCTTAGTCTCTTGTATATTCTCGATTCCTATTTCTATTCTAGTTTTTGATTTATTTTCCCGCCACTTTGCATACTAGTACTTTAGTTTTATTTTTGTTAATTCTCATACCGCATTTCTCTGTTAGAAAGGTTTCCATTTCATTAAGAGCTGCTTCTAACTTCTTCTTGCTAGATGCTAATATCGCTATATAATCTCTAAATATAAGCATATCAATCTTTTGTCCTTGCGTAATAATTTCAAATGTCTTCCTGCATTTGACAGTTTTCTTTGCCTATTCGATGTAAAAGTTGAAAATTAACGGGGAGAGGGCACATCCCTATCTTATCCCTTTTCTAAGATTTACTTCTCTACGTTCCTGCTCTAATTCTATTACTGCTGTTTGCGCTTTGTATAAGCTATGCACTATCCATCTATGCCTAAAACTCATACCAATCTTTTAGAGTATTTTTAACATTTTTGCTATTTTATATTGTGGAATGCCTTTTCCAGATCTACAAACCCTATATACACGCTTTTCCCTTTTTCTATTGTTTTCTCCATTATCACCCTCAGAGCTAAAATAGCCTTCCGTGTTCCCCCGTTTCTCTTAAACCCAGATTGATTTTTTAGTATCTCTTCAGCCCGTCTTTTTACAATTGTAGTTAATATGGTTGACACGTATGCTGTCAAACTTATTGTTCGAAAATTTTCACATTTATTCGCGCCTCTCTTTTTGGGTATAGTGACTATGATGTTAGGTTTGAAATCTCTGTGTATCTTGCTTGTCTCATACATATAGCTTAGAAGTTGGAAGAGACGTTCCGTTACTGCTTGTCTAGCGGTTTTTAGAGTTTCTGCTTGTACCTATCTATACCCTTGCTATTTTTCAAGTCTTTTAATGCCAATTCAAACTCATCTCTAAGTATAGGATATCCCAAGTCATCGTTTCCAATTTCTGATAGCTGTTCCAATGCTGTTAATTCCTCTCGTGCATATAAATTTTCTGTATATTCTTGCTATCTTACAACTTTCTCTATATTTTCTATAATCATGTCGCGCCCCTTATATTTTTGCTATACGTGTTATATCCCTAAAATTTATTCTAATTAGTTTGTATGATTCGTTTGTCTTTCCTTTTACATATTAGTTTGTAACTCTTTCCACTTTTCATCAATCTATTGCTTTATAGCTTTGCTGCATTTGCGAATGATTTCCCATTTTATGCCTTTGTATCTTTGTTTTACAGTTTCGTCCTCTCGGATTTTGTATTTTCGTCTTTCTTCTATTAAATTTAGGATATCACTTTTTATCTATGGTTTTTTATTTTATATTTGTGTATATGCCAGAATATCTCTGGCCGCCATGTTTAAGCTGGATTTAATGTTATTACATCCATTCTGTTTCTACAGAAATTTTTCCGATACCGTTTAGCAGTTTATTTGACCTTTTTCCAAATCTTTTATGAATATCTTTATCTTTAAGTTTCTCAAAATCGTAGTACCTTTTTCCGTTCCTTTTTCTCAAATTTTTAAATTTAAGAGCGGATTCGTAATTATGACGTGATCAGTGTCTATATCTGCTTCTGGGTAGCTTCTACAGTATTTTACTTGATTCCTAAAACGTTGTCTAACAAGAATGTAATCTATTTGATGTCTTCGCATATCTCTTTACATCTACTACGTGTAGGGTTTTCTAGCATGATGTTGAAACAACGTGTTTGTGATGGTTAGATTGTTTTTGTGGCAAAATTTTACCACCCTATCTCTCAAGTCGTTAAAATTAAGCATTAAAATTCTTACAATTTAAAAGTGCCAATTCTTACACTTAAAAGTTAATAATTGCACAATTTAAATGTTTATAATAGCAATCGCGCAAGCGCGGAAAAAGCGACGCCGCGGGCGATTGGTAACGCTAATCTTTGTACAGATTTCGGCGCGCCCATCTGTCAATGACGTCACCAATAACAAATTAAATATGCCATTTGCGGAAAAATATAAATTAAATTAGCGAACAAATTAATCAATTAAAGTACTTACATAAGAAATCCGACGTCCTGCGGGGTTGAGTTAAAGTTGGCTTCTGTTGATGTCCATCAGGGCTACTGATGGCCCTTTTAAGGCAATTAACGGAGGGTACGCCTAACAAATGGCTAGAGCCCCCTTTAAGATAGTTAAAGATGGTGACGGCTCCGGTGCTGTTGGAGGAGCATGGACATCCGGCTCGTTCTAGGGTCTAGTATTACTCCAGGGTCGTATCCGATTCCTATATGTAGTGGAACGATAAGGAATAGGTTAATTAAGTAAAAACAAACAAAGATAAGCAAAAGGAAATCTACATAATAAAAATGAAGATACGATACCAGACACGACCGCCCTTCTCGATGTTCAAAGGCAAAACGGCCACGTTACAGAGTCTCACGGAAACCTTCTCCCACTTTTTCTCCGCCACTCGCGTCGCGCGATCTGGCGCAAACGCACTCTGACGTGACGGAAATATACGCCAAGTCTTTTGAATTTGTGGTGCAAAACTTCCGCACATAAAAATTAAGCTAAGACAATGTTTAGTGCCACTTTGGCACGTAACAAAATCCTCCGTAATTTATTAAATTTTCATGTTTTCTTACGAATCTTAGTATGTCTTCCATATGTTTGTAGATCGCTTCTACCTCTTCCTCACTGTAGTTAAAAGTGGACATGTATACCTGTATTATTTCTGTCTTTACCAGTTTGGACTCTAATCTAAACAAGAGTACCCTTTCGTTTTTTTGTAAGTAGTTTTCTTTCCTTTTTCGCATTACTATACTCACACCGAAATGTCCTCCCTCTTTCCGACCCTGTATGAACTACCCTAAAGTCTTCACTCCAAAAATCTTCCGCCTCTGGCCACCAAACTTCGCTGATACTTACTATGTCTAATGTTAACCTATCCAATTCAATTTTCAAATTCCCTTGCTACCTACTTGCTTCATACTTCTGACATTTCACACTCCGACTCGCAGAATGTTCCCGACCCTTTTTCTAAAATTCTAAACGTTTCGATCACATCCTTCAAAGTAGTCCGCTCACGGAGATTCGAATAGGGGACTATTGCGACTCTACATTTTTTTATCCCAGAGGATGCAATCGTGTTAAATAACAATTTGAGTACGCTGTGTACTTGAGGTATGTGGTGGTTTCCCATTGCCTCCCACATCGCCGTAGTGTGCTTCAGAATACCATACCGACCCCTATGATCTCTGCCAATTTAAGTACCGAGAGTTGCTGCCGTTTTTGGGGGACCTGTCTTAGTGTGATTCCTCACTAAAGACCCCACTAATTTTGTTAAACATGCAGTTCGACTCTTTAGATCACTAAAACTCTCAAGCCATTCCACCCGTTCTAGTAGTTTAGAACTTCTTCAAGATGCAGTCCATTCAGAACGGAAATCCCTTTTATTAGCAAATAGTTCCAACGAGTTGTAATTGGTTACAAATGTAAACTTATATCAATTAAATAGACTTGAAGGTTTTTAAAGGATTTTACAGCCGTTAAAGTTTCCAATTCAAAGGAATGATATTTACTTTTCTCTAAAACCTAACATATTCCACACGTCGAAACGAATTCCTATGTTTTTGTATTAATATCGCACCGAATCGAAACCTAATATAATAATTACAAAAATGTGTAACTGGGTTTCTAAACTTGAATCAAATATTGACATTCTGCGTCCCAAGTAAATGGAATGTCGTTTCTAGTTATATTTGTTATACAACCAAGTTTAGTAGAGAAAGAAGGTACACATTTTCTAAAATACTTCACCAAACCGACAAATTGTAGAACTTGTTTTATATTTGTAAGCAATGGGCTTCCTTTAATTGAAGCGTTTATTTCAGAAACCAGTTATGCAGTCGATTGTTTATTTTGAGGAAAGCAAACAAAACTATGTAGCAACATAAAACACTTTTGGATGCGATTTTTAATTTGTCTATGGAAAATGATTCATATTTGAAACGGTTTTACAGAGAAATTTTTTTTTATTTCTTTACTGTTTTTGTTAAATATAATCAAAACTCTGCATTGGACTGGTTTTTGCAATGAACAACTGTGTAGTTCTATTTTTATGGTATAATTCCACAATAAAATAATTAGAAAATTTTATATATAACTATATATTTTATGATACAAAACTAGTATTATCATAATAGAACACAAAACAGCTTTAGTATGTAAAATGCACCAGATCTCTATTTGCGCACAACTACTCATCGTCATAAACGAAGTGCACAGCACATTCTGTTTCCGTACTAGGCCATTGTAAAATCTTTTTATAAAATTCTACGTATCCAACCAGGTAAGGTTTTAGGGCATTTATGTCTTGTATCTTCTTGTTGTTAATAGGAACTTTTCCTGAGGGATATGCCATCTCGGTGGGTATGTCAGGAGGTGGATGTACTTTTAGCAGAGTGAAGGTTGCTGAAACCAGTTCATGAATAAATGGCCTTACTACCGCTTTCCCAGGAGTATTTTAATATTTTTGTTGAAACAAAGCTGTCTATAAGTTGATATCTTAAAACTTTCCCTCTTGTCAATTGGAACACCTCTACCAGAGGTTTAGTCTGAGTTAGTTTGTAGCTTGTACGACTGTGGCCACCAATTCTTGAAACTAATGATATCTCGGGGGCAAACTCTTTGTACAATAAAGTGACTTGTTTTTCTGGCTTTCAATATCAGCTCGGTATATTCCTCTGGGGTATAAATACGACCTACGTTTTTCATTATACACCTCATAACCCCAAAATCTCTATTACATGCTAAGTAAGATTGTCCACAAACTGGGAAGTTGTGAGTGATACTATCAAATTTTCCATTGTCACAGAGATTCATTAAAAATCTTACAACTGTATGGTTTTGATTTTGCCCTGATGAACCGTCACTAAAGAGGATAAGTTTCTTCACTGTGGAAGGTATTTTTGTCTTTATAAATTAAGTAGAAAGCTACATACTTCTTCTGGTGATTTATGTACCTCACTCTCGTAATATAGATACACTTAGCTTTATTGGTTTTAAATCGTGAATACTAAAAACATTTACCTACAACTATTTCATATAAAAAAATCTAAGTTCTCATGTGCAGAACTTCTAACCAAACTTACAGATATGTTGTTATCAAAAATATAAATATTACATATACATTAAGAACAAGATGTCGAATAACTCGAAAACCTTTCGACTTAAAGCATTGGTGCTTTGAGAAAATATGTTCAGGAGGTATGGAGCTATGAGAGCTATGAGAAAATATGCTCAAGAGGTCGATATTAACCTAAAACTTTATTTATTTTTTGCTGGAGTGAGGTTTATCATAGTCAAAATTTCGACTTTAAAGTCGAATAACTCGAAAACTAAATGAGATATCGAAAAATGGATAGCATATTCTTAATTAGCGTAAAAAACTGAACAAGATCCATATATCAAATGTTTGTAAAACGAAAAAAACGTGCCACGGACGACGGCGGCGACGACGGCGACGTAGCGATCTTATTAACCTAACTTACTTCGTAAGTTTGGTTGAAAAATATTTCCTGAACGGGAATGTTAGGGAGGGGTAAGTTCTGCATATAGTCGAAGCACAATGTAACAGTTTGACTATCTCCACCTTTGAAGGCCTCTTTCATACTATTGTAAAACTTTTTTGCCCCCCCCCCCCCTAAGTATTATGAGCTCTGGTATTGCACAACGTTTCGCATTATCGTTTAGGGGTTTATCTCTTAATTTGACTTGTAGAGCCCCGCATTGACTACACACGTCAACTTGTGGTCGGCCAAACAAGTACCCAAAGTTTTCTTGAAACTAGGAATAGTAAAAATGGTATTTTACAACATCTTTTAGGTCTGAATTTTTATCAATTAACATTTGGTGCATTTTTGTCACATTCGATCGAGTGTCTAAATATTTTTTCTGTTTTGCTCTATAGTGGGTTTCCTTTACTTCATATTTTGAAATATAGTTTTGAATGCGGATACACACATTTCCAAGAACTGAATCGCCACTCCTGTGTCGACCCCTTCTATTTCTTGGCCTCTTATTTTGAAGTGACAACTTACTAATTCGCCCTAGCCTGTTATGGGTAGTACCATGGATCTTCATAAAAACATTTTTGCAAACGTTTTAAACTATGCCGCCAATTTGTACATTATATTTATAAGAATGATTCCTGCTAAAGTTGTCTTCATAATCATTTTCAGCTTTTATTTCTTCACATGCGGCTTTTCGTTTACGTCTACGCTTGACTTCATTTATCTCGATCAAAGTCTGAATATAAGTATCTTGAGAATTTTTATTTTCAAAGGAATAAAAATAATTCCAGGTTGCATTTATTGTATGCTCATTAATATTTGATAACATTTAGCATTGCACCTACAGGTTAAATAATCTGGGTTAGGTTTTGTTTTCTGAGGTACTTGCTTACCAGAGTATGCAACATAACCTTCTCCCTTCACCTTAGCATTGCGAACGACGATATGTTTGTAGGTTTCACCATTAACAACTCCTCGTTTTCTTTTAGTAGTAGGTTCCTAGTCGGAGCTAGACATAATTTGGCTACGATACAATTACTAATAAAATCACTACCTTTGTAAGTAGTACACATGAAGTTCAAAAGACAAGAAATAAAACTAACAGTGAATAGGAATACTCATTTTTTCTATACTTTTCACTGTAAAAAATTCACAAATAGATGATTACTGCACAACGGATGACTATTAACTACAAAACAGGTGACGATTATGACGAAACATCAGTGCTATCCGACCGGGGTACTAAATTTTTTACAGTTTAGAGCAGAAACCATCAAGTATCGTCGTTTAACTTCCTTCTGTACTACAGCCAGATATCGACGAGCTTCTATACCACTATAGTAGAACGGCATTTGACACTAAATGGTGCATGTACCCCTAAAGAAACATAATCTATCAATAATTCATTTTTGTATACTGTGGTGCTTGACTGGTTTCTGAAATAAACGATTCAATTGTAACTTTACTTTTATCTGATCTGATGCCTTCATAAGATATTTCATAACTAAAATAGCAAATTTTGTATAAAGAAGTGACATTTTCAAATATTGACTGAAATTCTGCTTTTTGTAAAGTATTTAAAACTAGTTCTAGTTTAGCGCAAAGCGCTCTCTACACTTTTTGCTATAAAAACAGCATATTAAATTAAAACGATATACCTAACCTAATCTTATACATAATCAAGTTGTTTACATTTTTATTACATTACAGGCGGATCCCTTGGAGGTGGATATGGAGGCGGATCTGGTGGACATGGAGGTGGATTAGGAGGATATGGAAGCGGCTTTGGCAACAATGGAGGTGGAGTAGGTGGCCATGGAGGTGGCTCAGGAGGATATGGAAGCGGTTTTAGTGGCAATGGAGGTGGTCATGGAGGTAAATTTGGTAATAGTGGTGGAGGTTGGAACGGAGGTTTTGGAGGCAGTGGATCTGCAGGGGGATGGAAAGCTGGACGTGGAAGTGCAGGGTCAGGTGGTCATGGAGGTGGATGGAACGGAGGATTTGGTGGCTTAAGTGGAAACGGGGGCGGACATGGATCAGTTGGTGGTGGATGGAAAAATAGTTTTGGAGGTGGACATGGTGGAAACGGTGGAGGAGGATTCCAAGGTGGATGGAAATCAGGAGGTTGGTCTTGATTCAATTAGCTTAGTTTAATAAATTATTTTCTTTAGGTGGTTGGTAACAGAATTCCATGTAGTATCCAATTAATCGTTTTTCTAAATTTGTAGAAATATTGTAATTTAATATGCTTTTATGACTATTAAATAAATTATTATTTTGATAAGGTTTGATTGTTTATTGGTTAATGTAGAATTTAAAATATACTTTCAGCAAAAATATTTTTATATTCTTATCAATTTTTGATATCCGTTCCCAGAAATTAAAATACGCTTCGCAATAGATATTTGTTTATAATGCATTCATGTATAGCCTTGGTTAAAAAAATAAAAAATGAATAGCTAAATTAAACATGGTGTGTTTTATATAGATCGATAGCAAATAAAGGATACTTTGTTGTCATTCGTTAATATATTAAATGAATTGCAAAATAGTATATAATCGCCATCATAATTTTATTATCACACTTTGATGTTAAATACCTTTCCAAAATCTTTAATTAAGTATAGATCATTTAGTAGAATTTGAGTGCATATCGGTAGCGAGTTCGCCTAACTTTAGATAGAAACCAAATAGAAGAGGAAAAGAATACTTTTAAACGAACAAAATAAATGTAGATGTACCTTGTATATTATGATTTCACAAACAGTAGTTTTAATGAACCATGGCATTCCAATTAACTACCTCAAAAATAGTTTTTTTATACTTTTTAGTAGAAATGATTTAATTTAAGGTTACTGGATAACAAATGTAGCTAAATTTGCATTGTATCCAAATGAGGTAATAGTAATATGGGCACAACATAATTAAATCATCTAGATACAACCGATGACTTATTTGTAGTTTAAGAAGATAATACTACAGATATAATAATAACATACAATATAAAATGTTTCAATGTAACAACTTACAGACTGTTGAAAACAAAAGATAACAGTAGTCGCGTAATCGATGAAAAACCACAGGATATCACGCATTTTTCACGTGATCTAATGCAAGCTTGATATTAATGATCATAATACGACATACCTCCAAAAGCGTAGAAAGTGGAGAGCAAGATGGCGGGAGCCAGATGCGAATTGAAATAATTAATTAGTTACTTGCCAACCGGCGACCGGCGACCGGCGACCAGAACATTTGGTACTCGAGGGTAGTCAAGGGAACCCTTTAGACTACAAGATTGGCCAACGAAAGTTAAACGTGGTGATATTCGCGGATCAATTCAACCACGATCCGACTATATAGGTAAAATTTTGAACAGATTGGTTCCAAACCAACAAAAGTTGGAAATTAATCACCCGTCGTAAAATGAGTTCAAGCTTAACTCAATGGAATTTTTTTTTCAATCTGGCACTCAGTAAATTTTATTAACTATGTATATATATTTCCGTATGGTGGCATTTGTGAGTTGATATCTCTAAAACAGTAATGAAAGGTTAAATCGTCCAACATAATTGTAGTTTACCGTATTTAATTTATTTGATATAAAACACTAGACATTCAAATTAACTTTAAAATGGTCAAAAACTTGAGTAAATTGTTAGAGTTGGTTATTTGACGGTGTCGGTAAATCCAAATTTAGTGTATTTGTGTAATTTTTAATTTTTGTGTATACTCGTTGATCGGAATAATATTATGATAAATCAGAGTAGAGTTCGCTTACGTAACTGAATTTTTTCTTATGAATATACCTGTAGTAAAATAGAATTAGCTGAGGCAGTGAAACAAAGATGATTGTTTTGTTTGACTAAAACATAGACTGGTTGTAAAAAAAGACACTATTCTACCAGGAGGCTTACATAATCAGGAACTACTTAAAAATCTCATCTTCCAGTGGGTCGTACACTAGACCAGACGCGTTGTGTCCCTTAAATTAAAACAGTACCAAAAAAAAACCTTTCAGGGTAAGTGTTTATGGTAAAGTAGCTTGATAATTTAACATCTCCATTAAATTTTGCAATTTGTCACATAGGAATTCACTCTTGTACCACTGTGGTTAGTTGGTTCAACCTTTATTTGTTACGGGATCCCCGCCATTTTTGTGCATTTCAAAATTTAATACTCTAACGATTTTTTCCTTGATTCAAATCTTGAGCAATGACTTACAATTATTACAATTTTTACCAAGCTATCATTCCTGCATTTGTACCATAAGTGGTTAAGCTCTTCTGAACAGATCGTAGTATGAGTTAACAATATTTCTCAGTTTTGCCTATACATCCGCAAGCTAGGCAATCATTGTCCTACGTTAACAACAAAGGCTCCTTTATGGCTTTATATCGTAAAATCTGGTTTAAGATTTCTGCTCAAAAGTAGACGAACTGTAGGTACTCTCGTTACCAATATGGTGACGGTGGAAGGTGCTCCGTTTTGTGTGAGTACATTGCTCAAGAATGTAGCGTAGTAACTGGAATACATATCTACGATAGCTGAGGTCGATCTGTGGCACACCTTACTATCAGTGCTTGAATCCGTAATTGAGTTGAATTTACTTTTAAAGCTGTTATTTTTGCCTGGATTAAATCATTTTAAAAATTTTATTGCCGATAAGTGCCACAACTGGCTTTGCCTCAGAGTCTTAGTCTGCCCACATTATTAATTTGCTTCTTCCAAAGTTGATTTGCTTTTCAAAAGCAAGCTATTCTAACTTACACTAGCGACTATTCTCTTTAGTTTCCTTTTTAATTTCGTGTCGCTGTTAATGTGTTTAGTTTTGGAATTGTTTACAAAAAAATTTTGCGCCAACTCTTAGAGTAATTGGAAGATTCCAACCTTGGAAATGATAATCGTCTGTACTTCTTGCCGCAATATGGTAATCCATTTGTGGTTCGTTCAGTGATAAATTTCGTGCAAATTACCCGTATTAGCTGATCAAATGTTTTTATATATTTTAAAGGTGGAATTGTTATCATCGACTGCAAGAGAAGGTGATAGATCATGTATTTAGAAATTAAATCTTTAATGAGGCTCGAGCGCTAGTCGCCATGTAGGTAATAGTCACTTCAGCAAGGCGAGCCTTCACGTTTGCTATATTAATTTCTAACCAAAAGATATTTTTATGTTTAGGAAAGTAAAATTCGAGTTCGGAAAGAGGCCGACATGGAAAACTTGTGTTTCAGAGAATCGTAATCTAGGCAGCCCAGACGAGTTGGCGCACATAAATTAAAACAATATCAAAGAAAAAGCCTTTCAGGATGTGTTTATGGTTGAGTAGCTTGGTAATTTAATTTGCTTATTAAATTTTACAACTGATTATCAATTTGTTAACCGGTGCAGCCTCAATTTGTTAGGGAATTCCGGTTCTTCCTTTCTGCGTAATTTAAAATTTAACAGTCTAACGATTTTTTTCACCCCTAACAAATGTTGAGCAATGACAGTCGTTATACTCGTGTGGTTAATGATTACCTATCGGTCGCGTATTCAGGTGGCGGATAGCGACGCCCAGTGTCACCGATCGAACAATCGACGCTGCAATTAAACTTTGTGGTGGAATAGCCTAGCACTCGTGTTGATCCAGAGCGTTGACCGGCTTAAGAACCACAATATACGGGAAAATAAGTGTACATCCAGTGCAGACTAAACTTTGCAAAATGATGGTTAGGCTAATCCCACATCTCGGACAAAATCACCATAAAACCCTACTGCTGCTTGATTGGGCAGCGGTTTGCATAAGGTAACGCCGCCTCGTGTTTGTGACGTGGGAGGCAATCCGTGCCGGTTAGATGATAGAATTCTGGTGGTTGAGCGGAATCAGTTCCTTGGAGTCTGGTAACACACAGTTTGGCCCGTATTTCACCTAGACGGATGATTGAGACTAGCCCATCTTGATCAAACGGCTGTATCATCGAGTCAGACCGCCGACTGGGACGGATTTAACAAGTGTAGTTAATCCGGAGGGCGCGTCCTAAGATACTCATCGACATATGTTGCAAGTGTCCACCGGAACTGCCATATCACCAGCCGCAACCCCAATCCTGGGTATTGGTTCAGTCAGAAAAGTGGTAGCAACAGCGCCCACATAAGAAGCGGATTAGCGGGACAGAATAGAAAAGGAGGCAGAAAGTTTGCTCTGCGGCGCAGACTGCTGCCGGGGATAAGACTGATTGTAAGGCTAACTTACCCCGGCACAATCTGCTGCCCATTGCACAACCTCTACCTCTACACCATCCCCATCCACCCTAGGCCTGCAGAGACCAAAAAGGTGGCAAGCAGTAAGAGAACCAGATCTGAAGATACCATTCCACTTGCAAGGTTACGGAAAATGAGTGTAGGAATAGCTTTACTGTGACTGTGGCTGTCGGTGGAGGCTATAGGGAGCAGCCACAAGGTACTTACTTGTAGTCGTGAATGACAGTAACAATTCCTGGTGCAAATCTTCTGCAATCAGCAATTGAGAAGGTGCTGGACGACTATCTGTTTGCTCTTCCCGTAAATAAAACTTCACCAACCTTCGGGAGATGGTCGTACTTGGGTCAGATCTTTGGGACCTGATGTGAGAACGGTCACTCCTTAAAGTGTATAACTGAAAGGGAGGCTGCATGCTTGGCGGTTGTTTAGTTGGGATTTTTACGCAGACTTCTAAAGACAGCGGTATGAACAACGAGGCGTCGCCGTGGATCAATGTAGTAAGCGTAAGACTACGGATCCCAAGGTCCCGGGTTCAAATCCCGACACGGCCGACTGCTTGAAAAATGGCAGGTGAGCATTTTTCACAAATATTACGCCTTCGCTCGGATGAGAATGGAGGTCCCGTGTGTGAGTGTTGTCACGCACGTTAAAGATCCCTACCTTGCCTGGAACGGCAAGGGTTCGGCAAAATTCTAAATTTCCAGGCAACAAAAACTCGCCTCCTGGCCAATGTAGTACCTTCTGGTGGAGCATTGGAAATGTAAATGAACGGTATGAACAACGGGTTCCCCCAGAAGATATGGATGCCATCCAAAGGCACCTGCTGGTGCAGAACTTCTAGGGTGTTACTTCCAGGTGGTGTGTTTTCTACATCTCCACTAGGGACCAACCTCCGAGAAGGGAGGTAGTCTATGGCGCTGGGAAAGACGCAAAGGAGGCCATAGAAAGCTAGGAAGAGATGTTGAGTACAAGCTTTTCCCTCTAAATATTAAAATTCACAAAGGACGACTTGTTGCTGGGAAGTCCACCCGACTACCGAGCAGCAGCAACAACAACCTGAACCTCCAGTACAGCAGCGGCTAGAGTTTGTAGATCGACTGGCTGAACGGCTTTTGATACAGCAAGGCGTTAATAATCCTACGACTATAGAGGAGCTGCACAAAAATTATGATTTTTTACTGACCTCCATTAAAGAAACTCTTAAGGAAGCATGCCCTGTAAGGACAGCCTTTACTCGATCTCCCACCTCATGATGGTCATGAGCTTCAGAGGCTAAAGAAAACTGCCTTCAAGTTGTTCGATATGGCAAATAATACTAGGAGTATAGCTGATTAGGAGGCTTACAAAAACCACCAGAGATTATACAAAACCGAAATCAGGAAGCGACGGAAAGATTCCTTCAAGACCGTCTGTAGCTCAGTTGAGTCTGCCAAGCAAACTTTTCTAATCAATAAGATTCTGTCTAAAAATCTTCGCCACCTACCATGCTGTCTGAAACATTTAGTCGCCAGGTACACGAATAGCGAAAAGGAAACTGCTGAACTACCTCTAGCAACTCACTTCCCTGGGAATGTATCTTTTGTTCCCATCCCCGTGACGGACCTACCTACGCCTCCTCCATGTGAGGCATGCTTACATACCAGAGAAATTCACGGAATCTGGCCTTCACGCAGTTGTATGCCGGTTTGAAAAATCCCTTACCAAAAATCTGTCAGCTTTGGGCATTTTTATCGATATTAAAGGTGCGTCGAGTGAGACAACCTTTGCAAGCATCGACAAAGCTCTGCGGGAACGCGGGGCTGAGGACACTCTTTGGCAGCTTATCCTACAGATTCTTCGATGCCGTAGAGTACATATTAGGGTAGGCGACGCCTCAATTGTTAGAACGGTGGGAAAAGGGTGTCTTCAGGATGGTGTCTTGTCACTACTACTATGGAATCTGGTAGTGAACGGCCTTCTCCGACGTTTTAAGGAGGCTGGCTTTTACACGATAGGATATGCGGATATGCTGTCATAGTGGCAGTCTGCAAATTTGAACAAGTCTTGTGCAATTTGGTACAAGCAGTTCTTAAGTTAACAGAACGATGGTGCGTCGAAAACGCTCTGACAGTCAATCCCAACAGAACGGGCCTGGTGATGTTTGCCAACAAAAGGAAGCTAGTAGTAACGAGATTGCCACTACTCTTCCGAACTCCTTTAATCCTTTTGGATGAGGTCAAGAAGCAAGGTATCATACTTGACAAGAAACTGGATTGGGCCAAACACATCAAAACCTAAATTACAAAAGCCAGCATGGTCTTGTGGCAGTGCAGATAGGCTATAGATAAACTTTGGGTCTTTCCCCAAAAGCTGTTATGTGGTTATTCTCCATGGCAGTCAGACCGATGCTTTGCTATGGCGCTTTAGTCTGGTGACCCAGGACCAGACTGAGGTACGCAGGAAAGAAATTCATACATATTCAAAAACTAGCCTGTTAAGCACCACGATGAGATCTACACCCTCTGCAGCTTTGGAAGCCATTTTCAGCTTCACTCCGGTTGATCTTCATGTGGAGGAGATGGCTGTAATGTCGGCAATAAGATTGCCGGTTAAAGGGTTGTGAATCGACAAGGGTTGCGGAGGCAGACACCGCAGCATCCTATCAGAGGCGGAGCGCACGATGCCATTTTTTTGGATAGAATGGTGGACTCGATTAACATACAAAATAATATTCTGAAAGGACTTCAAGGTCTTTATCGATCCCGAGGACACGTTTCTACCAGACAGCTCCATCTTCACGGATGAATTCAAAACAAAGGTATCTATTCGCATGACTTTGACCTTCAAATTAGCGTAAGATTGTGCTGTATGGCTACTGTCTTTCAAGCAGTAGTAGTAGCGATTATGCACGGGGCATCTGCCATTTTGAAATGTCGAATCCTAAATAAAACAATAAGCATTTCATGCGACAGTAGGGCAGTCCTAACAGCTTTAAACAAGCAGAAGCTTCTGTCAGGGGTGGTATTACAATGTTACCACACATTAGAGCTTGCTTGCTGCACTAATCTCTTTGAACTAGTCTAGATCCAAAAACACTTGGAAGCGCATAATAACAAGCAAGCTGGCGATTTGGCGAAACGGAGTTAAGCACAAAGTTTTATCACCCCTGAGCTGTCGGTTCCCATACCGCCGTCTGCAGTGGCTTCCATGCCAAAACTAGCAACCCTCCGCTGTCATACGGACGGGTGCGTCAGCATAACAAACTCCGACAGGAAAAATTGTGTATCACGTCTCCTGCGATCAAATACGAAAAATATTGCAATAAGCTACCTAGACAGAAACTATGGTTATTCGGGGAATTATCACTGGGCATGGTAATTTGAAGAAACACTTACACAGAATGGTTCCATCTGGTAACCCTACCGCCCCTGGGTATCAACAAGATGACGAGACGGCGGCACGCATTCTTTGTTTCTGTTCGCCACTCGTCAGATTTCAAGGTTCCATGTTAGGAGACTTCTGACACCACACGGTCAGAATTAGTAGTACACCTAGGTTCGACATCCTCAAATTCACCTGCAAAGTCAGGTGACTGAGTGAGGGAAGACCAGGCTAGTGTATGGAAGGCAGCACAACGGGCTCACTTTGTGGCCTAAGTGTGTGAGGCGCAGGCTACGCTTCTAAATTTAATAGAAAGATAGACAGACCGTCATTACAATTTTCCGCCAATTTAGAATAATAATATACCAAATGTTTTCTCAGTTGCATCAGAAACTGACATCAACTTTATTATTTTTAATAAAGGAGTAAATATAATAAAAGCTAGTTAATTATAAATTATTTTAGACTGTATACAAATTGTTATCATCATTAGGTAAACTTCAAAAAACAATGAAATGTTTAGGAAAACGTCTGACATGCTCTTTGCCACGTAGCTGAGTGAACACTTTCAACAGACCTAATGTTGTTTTGAACACTACAGAATTCTCTCTCCCACCACTCAGGTCGATAATCGCTATGGTAGAAAATGAATTGTGATAACTTACTTACTTTATACAAAACATTTATAAAGACAAAAGAGATAAGAAGTTTACGGTGCAGAAGATCTAGAGCCACTGCCGGTTTATAATGTGGAGTAAAAAAGAGGATACCTTTCGGGGATCATTCCAATGCCGGTCTTGAGTTTTTGGTAAGATCCAGGATAAGGAACTAGTAAAGACTATTGGAAAAATCCAAACAAATAGTCTTTCAAACTTGTAAGCGAAACTACAAAAAAGAATAGGAGATAGCACAGATAGTACAAACAAAACTAGAAAGAGGAAAACAGAGTACGTGGATACGTTAGTAGCAGATCTGTTTATAAAAAGAAACCGCTTAAGCAAGTCGCCACCGGCAGCTCATTAAAGGAATTTTGGGAACATAACCACACAGAAACGCAAACAAGTTACGCACAGAAGCAGAAGAAACAAACCTAAAAGGTCATTATCAGACGAAAGCTATAAATTCTGCCACACACAAAAAGTTAGACCGATAAACTTCCCGTGAAATAATTAGTTTATAGAGTTGAAACAGACTTCGAAATGTATCCATAATAAGGATCGTGAGAGAGCTTGTTTGATAGTTCCCAAGAGAGTAGATTTAGCAGAAATTGTAAATCTAATGTTAAACAAAATTAATTCAGATCTTCGTATGTAACAAACCCTTTAGGAATCAAGAAGTGTGTCTGTCACTGTTCAATATTTAATAAAAACTTTAGCTTAGGAATTAGTTTTTTTTTTTAAACTCATTTACCTGAGTCAACGGCATTTCCAGTGTAAATAACTAAAGCTGTTGATTAAATTAAAATGAAGAAGTTGAACACAGAACAAACTAGAGAATCGCGAGAATTTTCAACTCATTTTTTGTGCTACCCAAAAATCAGTACGCTCATTGGTTAAACAAAATTTGGACGTTCTTTTACACTCGAAAATGGATGCACACAATTTCATTGGTTAAAGACATCATTAATGTTTTTCAACACAAGCAACATAAGAAATGGAAGTGTATAAATACAGTTACAAATTCTCCGAAAGACATTCGTTAGTGCTCCCCATAGCCTGCTAATACTTTGTTACATTTTTTTTCGAGGCAGCCACGTTGGACGCCAAATTTGTTACGTTGGCTCGTAGCCGTGCGTAACGCAAAGAAAATCAAAAAAGTGACCGGGCTCAATCGGAGATTAGGGGGTGGGGGGTTGTAGAAAGCAGACCAACATAGAATGTGCGCGGCTGTAAGGAGTTTGTGATAATACCTGCAAGAAAAATAGTCAAGCAAACCTGAAAAAAAAGAAAAAGCATAGCAGCAATGATAAGTCTAAATTATTCAGTACTTTGTAGAATGTAAAAAAAAACTGTTTGGATAATCTATATAATATAACAACGGTAAAAGCAGTACAAAAATTTTTAATACAAAGTGAGGTAATATTTGGGAGTAGCAGAAACGTTTCCTCACACACCAATTAAACATAAACCAGACAAAATGTTAACAAAAGATAAATAGGTAAGACACAATAGATATGAGTAATTCAGTAGGATTGATTTCTTTTTTTTTCTTTCTTTTTTCTTCTTAATAGCATGCAAGTCTATTGTAAAAGGTATCAGAACGACAAAGATATGGTAAAGCAACAGATAGATATTTAAAGTAATAACAAGTAGGAAATAGTTCAACTTACAAAAGTCCTTCAACAACGCTTCCTTGCAATTGAAGTGTGGGATTCACGATGTCCTGCACTAACGAAGCACTTCACCCTTGACTGGGAGGGTGTTGATGGAACTTACTTACACTTTACACTAATCACACCTATGTATTTCACTGGCGTTAGCAGCAGACATTATCATGCTGATGGAACTGTGTAGCATTGATAAATTTTTGTTAACTCTATTTCCTGAGACAATAATTTCGACATATTTTGTAGCACTAGTTTAATTTCAACTGGGATCAAATGTATATTATTTTCAAAAACCTCCAAAAAGCAGTGAGAAACTTCAACCAATACCTTTGTAAACCGGTAATCTGTTATCTTTCGCAAATAACGAAATTTCGCAAGCACTGATCTATTTTAGATTCTTTGGTGTTTAGAAAAATGCAGAAACTACAGTATCCACTGTATTTAAATAATCCAAAGTATGCACTAATCTGATAAAACAAAGAGACACTAGACTAGATCGCACACACATTAATCCTAAAGAAAGAATCGGTCAGTTTAGTAAGTTCTACGACTCCTATTTCACAAGACAAACAACTAAAACAACAAATTAGTAAAGTACGCGTGTCACTAAAGTAAGTCAATGTTCCGTAAAACGCACGACAAGTTCTATCACTTTTATTTACAACAGAAAAGCAACAAAAACAATTAGTAGAGTAACGCGCATCGCTAAAACACGTCCGGCAATCAAACACGTTACATCTAAAAGCATACTTCCTTCAAAAGTAATTAGAATTACACTTTATACAGTTAAAATACAACTTTTATTTCACAAGAAAACCACTAAAATCGTGCCGCGCTTGTTCCGGAACAATACGAGAATTGTTACCGCATTAATTCTCACTATTTTCAAAGCAACAGAAACAGTATTTTCCACGTAATTAATGTATAGCAACCAAGAACGAACTACGACTCCACATCTGTTTATTCAATTCGTTGCTATTACCCGCTTATCGTCTCTTATCTAGACTTGTATATCCACATAAAGAACAAAATTTATATCTATAATTAATTACACGATGCATTCGCCTAAGGAGTTAATAAATATTAAATATCGAAATAGTAATTTGTAGAAATGTATTTATAAATTGAGGATAGCGTAAAATGTTAAAACTACAAAAAATGCCCGTTACAACTTCAGCGAGCAGTGCTCTCCATAGCCTGTTTATTCTCCGACAGTGACGCTGTCCGCCGTCGTACCTGGGGCATGCCACCACTATAATTCATTGTAAATAGTCAATAAACTACGTATGGGCGGTAAGCTCCGTTCCATTCACCAGGCCAGCAGGCACAGAACGCTCTCCGACGTGCGTTTCGATCAGCCCTACTGCACTCGAAGCTCCTGTCGTCTCTGCCACCATCGCCAAACCATCTGTAATTTTGCAATGGCTTCGGCAAGAAAGTATTCAAACCGCTCCCACGACAACTACGTTCCGAGAAGTCGTTTATTGTTATACCGATTGCGTCTGTCAACTCTACCTCCGGGACAACATCACAGTAGAGTTCAACGGCGACGCACTCGACGAGGACTAAGGCACCACTACCACGACGTCTTCCGAGGGTTCTGAAGATCACCGAAGACTTCCAAACTACTTCAAGCTGTACATACGTCCATACCATAATTCTTTACATTTTCACGTTGTCTTACAAGTAAAACAGGAAGCCTTCCGAAGAGTTCCGAAGACGTTTGAACCTTTTAAAACTGTAAATATTTTCTAACTATCGTTATTCAAGTTTTAACTCGGCCTCGCAAGCAAATTCCAAAGCCTTCCGAAAAGTTCCGAAAATTACCGAAAACCTTTACACCTCTTTAAATTGTATATATATATATATATATATATATATATATATATATATATTCATTCAATAAGTGTTTGAGTTTTACTTGGTTCTACAAGCAACCACGAAATCTTCTGAAGAGTTTCGAAGATTACCGAAGACTTCCGAGCTGCTTCAAACTGTACAAATCATTCATTTATAACTATTAAACTTTCATTTGTATACATCTATAAACTTTATAATTATTTTGCTTATACATATTAAAAAAATAATAGTACCAAACCTACATACTTTCAGACGCCGCCTACACAAACGATAACAAAGCAGTTTATTTATTTGGACGTTTACAAAAAACTGAAGAAAATTAACAAGTGAAATTGTAATCGTGATTCCATTTTATTTAAAGGCATTTCAACAAATATTTTATATAAATGCATTCCCTTCTGGGGGTAAGTATCCCGAACCACTAGTTGATAATTTAATTTTGCCAGTAGACGTAGTGTAAAATGAAGGTTTACTTGTTGTAAATTTTTCAAACTGTCCTGTCGAGCTAGTACTGATCGTTTTAAAAGTTTTCAGCGAGAATGGAACTGGTGTCGTAAAATGGCTTGACGTTGATGATGAGAAAAACGGGGACATTTTCGAAAAATCTGTAACTCCTGTTGAAGATTTAGAAGTTGATGTTGATTTTTGAAATCCAGTGACCGAGCCAATACCAATTGATGTAAACGAATTGGGTTTAGTTATTTCAAAAGGACGGCGAGTTGTAGTTGAGTGTATATCGACTGTTGGAAAAGGACGAGGGTGATTGGCCCGTCAGGAAGATATTTTCTACCTGGAGTTGATCTATATGGTATTGGTACATACTTTTCTGTCGTATACTTCCAAGGATAGTTGGTGAAGCTCATGTTGAAATGATATCGTAAGATTTTCTCAGTATTTGGTTTTCTAGTTGTAGTTGTGCAGTCAATATAAATAATTTCAGGCCCTGCAACTTTATAGCCAATGTTGTTGGGATCTTCAATTAGTTGGATTCTAGGAGCATCATACCGATAACTATCATCCACGAGTCCTTTGCATTTATAGATCGGTTTTTTATCATATTGATAACTGCCGGTTTCCGGTGGAATCAAATTAAGTCCAAGTTGAATCTTTGAATTGGAATTGATCTCCCTAGGTTTTCTATTTAGAGATGAAGTTGCAACATGTGAGAGCAGTACGCCAGTGAAGATAAAAAATGGTATTATCTGTAAAATAAATAATATTAGTGATAAAAACAAATAGAGAGTTGGAGGACGTTGTAAACCTTTAGACTAGTGGTGGTCAAATTTTTTAGCTATCGGCCAAATAGAGGATGAAAATTTGAACGCGGATAAACTTAAAAATTTCATAGATTGAAGTATTTTTAATTTAGGAGTGTTATTGTAAACCTCAAATGTGGGTTCATTATGCAGCCTAAAGAAAAACATAGAAATATGAATAATTTTACAAAATATTAATCAATCCATTTATGAAATAACACAATTTCAAGTAGAACAGAAATGCAATTGAAATAAGGGTAGTTACATATTGTCACTAGAATTCATTAAACGCCAAATTTTATAAAAAATTACCACCCCAAAGACAAGAAAGGGGAAAATAAAAATTTGCAATATTTAATTTCCCTATCCTGTATATATAAGTATATTTAATTAGCACATAAAAAGAATCCCTTTATTAATTATGTAATTAAATCTTGTATATTGCATTAGTTGCAAAGTGTGAAACAAATCGTGAAATAAATATAAACTTAAAAGTCCAATTGTTAAATTAATTTATTTTAGCCAAATTTCATTTTTTGAAAGATATAAATACAAAAGCCATTCATTTCTATTGCATAAAATAATATCAATTTAATGCATTTGCCTTAAAACAAGGCCTATTTTCGTGTGTAGACATTTCTGTAGACTAAAAATAAGTTGCATACACTTTTGATAATACTAGATACATTTTCCATGTATAAATATTTCGCTAAAACACGTTTCATTACCGTAAAAGCAAATCTTACTGCATTTACAAAGCATAAGAACAAAGCCTTCTCATTAATTAGATTTAATTAATAATTTTCTGTGTGTAGATATATCATTTAAAACTAGAAAAACATTCATTTCCGTCAAAAATAACACTAAGGGTTTTAAATAGAACTTGTTAATTCCAGAATTTTCGTTATTAATAAACGAATCAGCCACTTTACTAATGTACTATTAAATAAGCCGATTATTAGTATCAAAGAATAAACGACTCGATTCAAGGAACACGTAACTATTAAAAAGCATGAAAGTTAGATAAAACGATTTTTTTAGCTTTACGTATTACAGTAACCAGGAAACCGCATCCATTGACTTCGTGCATTAATCAAAGATAGGAGACGCTTACGATAGATATAAATCATAACAACTGCGATAGTTTTACACTAGCTAGATAATTAAACTCGACATTCTCGTAAATACTACATCATACGGGGTGACTAATGCTTCAAAATAAATCTGGAATCAAATGGATAAACAACTTAGCTAGAATTTTTGTATATAAATGGAAGCAGTTAAGACTCATTCATTCATTTTACGACATCGACCATGTGACTTTGAATAAAGATGTAAGTTCGAGCAATTAATAATTCATTTTATGACATCAATAAGCAAAATAGAAATTTACATAATTATGAAGAAACATAATTTTTTTTTAAAAACTACAAAGATTGAACGATATGCGGCATTAATAATCCAGATACTACAGCTACTGTTAAATTTAGTCGATTAAGAATAAAAAATGCACTTTGCAACAGATATTCTATCTTCAAAAGGAAATTCTAAATGGAACCAGGAAGCATTTAATGCCGCTGATGATAATGAAAATGAGACTTTGGAAAGCGCTATTGGACAACAACAATCGCAAGTATAAAGTTTTGGTTCTTTGTTTTTAACTTATAAGAATCTTTAAATATTTGTAACACAAGGTACAATAAGTTCTTAATCTTATAAAAAATTTATTTGTTATTTTGAGCTCAGAGTTCAAGGCATTTTAACTTTTACTAAATTATCTGTATAGCGTCATTGACAAATTACACTCTCAAGCGGGGTATTGAAAGATAGGTTAATTATCCATAACAAAATTAAGGTAAATTTTTCTAAGTCACAGAGCAGAGGTTTTGTAATTGTTAACAAAGATTAAATAGGGATTAAGTTTACAAATAAGAAACTTTTAAAAATAAGTTTCTGTATGAACGTAACCAGGAAACCGTTCTATAGATAGAAGAAATTCTTTTGTCTGAAAGAAGAATGTTTTTGAATGCATATATGTTTTTTGAGATTTCTATGTTTTGTTTCATTTTCGTAAATTATACAGTATAATTTCTGTTGAGCTAGTCAGGCAAGGAAAGGACACGGTAAGATAATAATTTCATATTTTCATATTTACATCCTTATTAGTGTAATTCCTGTACCAAAGTCACAGCATTAATTTTGTGGCCCATAAGTATTAGATCTATTCACAGCAATATTTAGTGGTGCATCAATGCGAGGCTGGTAGTCACAGCAATATATAAAAGCATATAACACGAATTTACAAAAAATTCTATTTTTCATTAACTAAAAATGATTAGAGTTATGTATTGAAAAACATTATAAGATAAAATTTCTATTACTGGGTAACTTTCTTTAATTTTGATAAATTTTATACAGCATTAAATTGTTTCAAAACACAATTTACAAAATGCTTTGCGGGTCGGATAAAATATCAGTGCGGACTGAATACAGCCCCTGGATTGTTATTTGTTACGTTAAATCGCTGCATGCAATCAATTTCTGCATCCTTCATGTTTATTCTTTTATTTCCAACTACCTTAATTAAGAACTTTCTACAAATTCTAATCCAAGTGACGGCCCGCTTTTTAAACTATTCCAATTAAAATAAATTTTAGAAAACTTCCTGTAAAAAAATTCATTAAGTGGAGAAATACCTGGAATATATTTTAAACCTAGTTTATAAATTTTATGAAAGATTACTTATTGTTAAACCTCTTCTAAAAGGCTAGAAACTCGCTCTATAAATTTATTGAAACATATTATAAGAGCTGCTTGAGATTTCCAATAGTTATTCGTTGAAATACGCATCGTAAAATAAACGCTCTAATGGTACGGAGAAATTCTATTTCGTTATATTGCAGGTGTTCAGCTCGCTTAAGTTCTACGAGCAATAATATCGTCCTCTCATTAATTCATTCTAGGTATTGAAGTGCCATGCAATAAACTGCTATTATTTCTATAAACCTTTAGGTAACCGAGTACACGTTGCGCTTTCTTTGGCTGTATGCAGGGTTGCTTATTTACTTGAACGTTTAAAAATATACGTCGATTTCTCATGCGGACAACAAATTCAGTGGAACTGATTATCGTATTATTGAGGCCTTTAGCTTTTTTATTGCTTGCATTCTAGGAATATTTTGCAGTTGTCTGAAATATATTTTTACTTGCGTTCGTAGAATATTTCACCCAATCTCGGTGGGAATGGTTTTTCGTTATTTACCTCCGTCGTTTCCAATCTGTATAAATACAAGCTGAACTTTTAAAATGCTCTTTTCTCTTACTTATTCTGTACAACGTCCTTTAGGCGAAAGAAATGTTGTGAATCGCGATTCTAAAACGCATTTCTTAAGTGTTTTAATATAGTTATGTTGTTTAATTTAGCACTCAGTTCGTAGACGAGTGCAGCCCGCACTTTTGAATTCTTAAAAATGGCACCAGAGAGCCAGATAGATTTTAGGTACAGTTTTTTCCTATTTTCTTTATTTGTGTTGCTGTTTTTGAAGATAGAAACTTCCTTAGTTGATTTTGTGATATAGTGATTATGATTATTCAGTAAATTGAAGACTGCACGTTACGATTTCACGTTCACAATGCAGGAGCGATTATGTAATTATTCTCGAAGTCACAACTAGTTAAACTAAGGCTTGCGTTGGAGCACTTTGTACCGTTTTCTTTGTCTTTGTACATTAATGTTAACATCTACAACTTGCTTACCAAAATAGTTAACACTTGGTTCATTTAATTTAGGGTTACGTTAATTAGGTCTAACGATACGTTCCGATCCTTACAAAGTGCACTTCTGAAAGCAGGTACCAATGACTGAATATAAATAGTACTGTATTATTTCTCGTATATATTTAAGGTTAGAAATCTTATGTAGGTATTCTTGCATGTATATATGTACCTGTTATTTAGACTATACGATTTTATTCTCAATATTTTAAAACGTTTATGTATTGATTGCATTATATGCAAAATGACGCTTTGTTTACATCACTGTATAACAAACGATTACCTAAATGTCTGTTCCTGATTTTTGTAAATATTTTCTTTGGGACTGTATATTTAACTTACGGTTTTTAATATAACTATTGACTAAGGTTTCCAATTTTTCTTTCTGTATCACCCACCCTACTCTACTATGATTTTGAGCTAGCCCAAAATCTAATTTGTTTGGATTTCTATTTTACTCCTCTCCCCTGTTTTGTTACGGTATTTGGTGTAGACGATTTTCTTTACTTACTTTACTGCCCTCTTTCTTGTCTGCAGGGAATACCGTAACACATTCGTTTAAGTGTTCATATTAGTGATGTTAATATACATATATTTGAAATATACTAAATGTCTTAAAACAAACTTCAGAAAATGGTATTAAAAACTACAAACTTCACGGCGTGCGTTTGTTCATGCATGCTTGCGCGTGTGCATGCTTACCTCAGAGCGTATGGGCGCGCATGCAGACTTGCAAGTACGAATGCGTATGTGCGTGCATATTCTTCAGAACTCATCATAAAATATCTTCATTGAATACAAAAAAAGTGGACTGAACAACCTAACTTTAGTGCTAACCAAGCAAATCCCTACTACATATACAGACCTAGATCCTCACCAAATAATCTCCTTCATTTCAAACAGCATCATCTTGCAGCCTCTGCAACAATCCCTAAAACTACTACTCTCCATCAGCGACCCGTGGTGGACATTAACATCCACGCAGACAAAATAAATACTCATTCAAGCCAGACACAGGCTATAACGAGACTGGCGAGCCAACACTGACTAAAACAATACGACCATAGAAAGAACAATTCACCTCTCAATTCCTCATAAGCGCACTGCATGCCACCGCAATCTCATTTCGAACGCCGGCCGTTCCGACGTTGGCATAACAACAACTTTTTGATAAATCACAAGCGCCACTACCAGCAAGCCCAGACGCTGAATTACAAATCACCGACTCCCTAGTCTCTAAATTAAACCTCCATAAAACCGCTGATCCTGACTTTATTATACCTCAATTTCTACAAAATGGTTCATACTAAGAGAATCCAAACACCTATTATTCCAAAAATGCCTGATCACAGTCATCTTATCCACCCCCGCCCCCTCTAGAAGATGAAATTGATCTTTCGATTCAGAATTTTAATTTCAATTTGAACATCTTAGTATTAGTTTTCTACCATGCATATCACATGCCGCGGAAAGTTCTGTGCGTGTGGTACAGTTTCAATAGTAGTATAGGAAATATTGTCAAAAACCTTAGAAATATCAATCTGTATTATAGTCAGACCCGTACTGGGTATTATTGAGCATGTCAATAACTCGCTTAGGAATCTGATACAATGCCTTTTTCGGAAGGTGTATGCTTTATGTGCTGTATAAGTTTTCTATTTAGAATGGCTTTGCAAAAGTTTTTCCTGTAGTCTTTTTAATAATCCTTTCTCTTTCACAATCTATCCTATTCCTTAAACTTCCGTCCTGGTTACAGGTTATTAATCACGACAGATATATCTTATCCTCCAATATACGTATTAGTCTTCTTTATAGGTTTCGGCTCCGCTTTTGGCATTATATGGTCACCAAACCTCTTCAATGACCTACAACAACCTAACATCCAGTCCAACCTACTCCGCATAATACAATCCTATCTCACCCTTTGCACAGCTACACTTTTTCAAACTTCCACACAATCACCGTACAATAACCCAAAGGTGCCCTCAAGATCCCTGCCTCTCTCCCACTCTTTGGAATCTAATCCACAACCCACTTCTTGACGTAAATATCCACCGCTGTACTATTGAGACACAAAATCGAGTCCTGGTCCTTCCTAAATAAACAGTCAATATCACCGTCTAAAAGTAAAATGTTCTCCTTAAACGCTTTTTAGACCGCTGAAGAGGCACGGTCAGAAGAATCCTAGATACTCCTATTACTTTCTGATCAACACCTGGCATATCTTTACTTTATCGACCACTCTTAGAATTCAATTTTCTTTGGCTAAAATGTTGTTCCAGCCTCAATTGGTAAGGATCAATTGGTTTTAGACTGCGCTCGTGTCTGGATTACGCCCGGCGAACCGGCAAACCCGCCAAAAAGACTATACTTCAGTTACCGCTCACACAACATTACGATGTTTACTGATGGCCAGATATGGTCATTGCAATGTCCCTGGTTTGCTTTAAGCTAGCGCGACGCTGCCGGTTAGGCAATTTACGGCGGGACGTTATCTTTGTTAGGTACCTGTTATTGCCAGTGTTTATGTAATATTGTCATTTTCCCAGTTTTTAAACAGATTGCATTGGAGTTCTTGATTTGGCCATCTCGTGACAGGCGTTATCAGGAATCTACTCAGGTTAAGTTAGGTTAGGTTAGGTTAAAAACACGAAATTTGATATTGCGTTGTTTAAGTAGTTTTTCAGTTGTAGTTTTGTTAATTAAAGTTAGGGTAGGTTAAAAAAGCGCGAAATTTGTTGTTGGCGTAGTGTCATTTTCAAATAAAAATGTGTATATGAGATTTGGCGGGTTTTGCTGCCGCCGGGCGGGAAGCACTTTTCCGTTGTTTGGTTTTATCGTAATGTTTATTTCTGGTCAACGCTACATGCCATTACGTTATTTGGGCGTTAAGCGCAGTATAAAGCAATTGGCGGGTCTGCGGCCGACGGGCGGAATGAAGATGTGAGCGCGGTCTGAAATCAAATTGTCTGGACTAGACACGTCCAAAACAGCGTTTTGGATAGAAAACCTCAATTTTGGGCGCGGCCGGTAAAGTAAATTTGTTCCCAATAGCTCCATACTTTGAATTATACTTACACACGACTCAAAATCAACACCTACCTTTCCAAACTCCGAACTAAAGCAAATTGTATACTCGACAATACCCAACGTGCCTTGCCAAAATTGATATACCTAAATAAACCTACACGCAGATTTTTTTTCCACCGTATTATAGTTCTAATTATTCGTAATAGCGTTGACTTCTGGCTTTCCTTAATATCTCCATCCTCCAGACTATTAAAAAATGCATATTGCTTAAGCACCTCCCATTTGATACAACTCTTTTTTGAAAGGGTGTAAGCTTCAAATGCTGTATAAAGTTTGCATCTAGAATTCCTATGCTAAAGCCTTTTTTTTTAGTTTTTCTATATTGCTTTCTCTCTCTTTAGGAATAGGACTGAGTCGTTGATATTTGCGTGCGTGCGTGCGTGCGTACTAAGGAGCACGAGTGTGTTGCGATAAAATCCAAAGTTACTCAATATATTGAAATTTGCAAAATTTATTCTCGATGTATCAACTAATTTCGACAAGTTTGAAAGAATTATTGAAAGCAATACCACTTGAGGTTTCAATTATCCGGATATTTTTTTAGGTTGTACGAACACTTGGTTTCAAAATCACGGGAGCGAAGCTCGAGTGATATTGTCGAAGCAAATCTTTGAATCAAATTACCTAATAAAACTAATTGTGATTTTACAAACTAAAAAAATCTTGCTAAAAATCGAAGTTGCAGTGATATTTAGTGAGAAAATTTCACGACAAAACTTTAAAACTTACAGTTAGCATCTCTGCCATCACAAGCACTTTTAAAAATTAGGTCTGAGAAAGCATTGCAACTGATGCCAAGGTTTTTAAAATTCAAACTTCGCTATACTGTTCCACATCGCCTTCACAACGTATTCTTTATAATCTTCCCGCCCAGTAAAATGACAAAATTTGGAGGAAATAATACTGACTGGGCTGAAACTTTGTAAACAGGCTTGCTTTAGGGTACTATTTAACATATTAAAAGTCACCCAGTCTAGATGCTGCGTTGCAGGCAGGAGAGTGTCCAAGAGGTTTAAAAAATCAATTTTTCGCAAATGACTTGGAAAATATCAACTTTCCGGAAATTTATGTTAACACCAAAATTGTAGCTTACAAAATTCTGCACAATTTCGTTTTTTATCCGCCTGTACGACCAAATGACGAAAACGTGTACGCGTGTCGCGCATTTTTCACTAATATCTCGAAAGAGAATCCAATTGCGAACCATCCGGTATTTTATTCATTTCTGTACGGCCCAAATTCGCTGAGTTATTAATTAAAAAACAATTTTTTTTATGTTGATAGTGGATGTTTTGCATATAAAAATCAGTTTTAACTCTGATAGTATAGGTCGTACACATATAGTATGTATAATGAAAGTAGAAGAGAATAAAATTTTCAACATGTTGATGTATGCATGAATTTATTTTGGTAAAGATAGCTTGAAGTTAAGAGCAAAAAACATGAAAAAATGTCATTTTTGAGTGCATTTTGGAAAAGACCTTTTCTGATTGGTTGAAGGCAGTAATGTTATGTATTTTTCTTGAAGATAGATATTTTAATTATCTTTAAAATGAGAGGTAGTAGAGCTTTTTTTATTGCAACGTTGACGAGTTAAAGGCGTTTAAATATTTAAGAAAAAAAATCAATTTTTATTAAATTAATACTTTAGTCGAAAAATATGTGGATAATAATTTTTCAAAAATTTATTTTATCTTGTTTTCATTACTACTTATATATATATATATATATATATATATATATATATAAATTTTAAGGAATTTAGAATCTTCTTTGGGAATATGTTCGTCCATTAATTAATAAAACGCTCATTTATAAATTTGTCGACGTTTCGGTAAATTTATTTCCTTAGTCATGACCTATAAGTGATAGGCTGTAATACAAATGTACAAAATAGATGTTACTTACAATCTATGTGAGCTCTGAGTAATTCGAAAAATCATCAATAGAATAAAGCAGTTACTTTTAAAACATGAAACAAATTTTAAAAATAACAGTCATAAAAATAAAATTAGTTTAAAACTTAGAAACTATAACATATAAGAACGGTCACTAATTCAAACAAGATTCTCACAATATAGTGTTGTTGGTTTGCCTGTTAATACTGATTAGTTATCGCAATTGAGAATTGATATTTTATATGAATTACATTTAACGATATACATGGTGAGTGTGAATTATGACTTTGCTGTCTTTATGCGCCTACTTAATTTATATAGTAATGAATAAACTGTATTTAAATTATCAATATCGGATTTGAAATTTATTGCAAATTGTTGTTTTAATATGAAAAGATTCCAAAAATAATCGTTTTTGTAATTGTTTTCTATTTCTAAAATTTGTATATCGTCAAAATCAGCGTTATGTGTTTCTTTATTTAGATGAATTGCAAGAGCACAAGATTTTTTATTTTTTTATTATCGCTTTTATGCTGGCTTATACGATTGCGTAACCATTGTTTAGTTTCCCCGATATAGCATTGATTGCATTCACAAGTAATTTTATACACTACATTACTTAATAATTTTTTGTTTGTAGGATCTTTTAGTGGAGTGAAGAGGTTTCTTAGGGTTCTGTTATAATTTACCGCAATCTTCATATCCGGTGTATTCAATAGTTTTATTAAGCTCAGTTAAGTTTCTTATATAGGGAGGCTTTTATGCAAGGTTGTGGTAGCTCTCTTATCAATTTTACTTCCAGGGCAGTATTAAATATTATTTTTGTAGTAGGGTTCTAGGATAACCGTTATTTATTAATGTGTTTTTTAAGTTTGTTAGATTTTGTTTAGAAATTGTGGGTGACATATTTTAATAATTCTATTTTTGAGTTAGAACGTGTTAAGTTTATGTTTAATTGTGTGGTCGTAAAATTAACATACCTTCCAGTCAGTGGGTTTTTATATATATCTAGCATTAGTTGGTTATTATTGTCTCTTGTTATTTTTATATCAAGAAAAGGAATACATTGTTTTTCAACTTCGATTGTGAATTTTAGATTAGGATTAAAATTATTGAATGCGTTTAACGTTTCCGTTACCAAGTTACTTGGTATCGGAAACGTTAAAATGTCATTCCAATAATTTAAGTATGAAACATCTGAAATCGAAAGTGACGGAAGGGTTGTTTCTATTAATGATCGAGTATAATCTGGGCGATAATCGGTGAAATAGGTAACCCATAATGGTTCCAGATGTATATAAAACCCACTGATTTTGGAAATGAGAAATATGTTAATTTTATTGTGGCGATGAACGGTTGAAACATATAATAACAGTTCTAATTATTAAATAATTATACAAATATCTGAACTCACACCACTTTCTTAAGCAAACCCTTCCGTCAATTTCAATAAATAACGGTTATCTATGAACCCTACTAAAAAAATAATATTTAATACCGCTCCGGAAGTAAAATCTGATAAGAGAGCTACCAATCCTTGCATAAAAGCCTCCCTATATAAGAAACTTAACTAGCTTAATAAAACTATTGAATACACCGGATATAAAGTTGCCGTAAATTATAACAGAACCCTAAGAAACCTCTTCACTCCACTAAAAGATCCTACAATAAAAATTATTAAGTAATGTAGTGTATAAATTACTTGTGAATGCAATCAATGCTATATCGGGGAAACTAAACAATGGTTACGCAATCGTATAAGCCAGCATAAAAGCGATAATAAAATAAATAAAATCGTGCTGCAACATCTAAATAAAGAACACATAACGCTGATTGACGATATAAAATTTTAGAAATGAAAACAATTACAAAAACGATTATTTTTGGAATCTTTCATATTAAAACAACAATTCTGCAATAAATTTCAAATCCGATATTGATAATTTAAATACAGTTTATTCATTACTATATAATTAAGTAGGCGCATAAAGACAGCAAAGTCATAATTCACACTCACCATGTATATCGTTAAAATGTAATTCATATAAAATATCAATTCTCAATTGCGATAACTAATCAGTATTAACAGGCAAACCAACAACACTATATTGTGAGAATCTTGTTTGAATTAGTGACCGTTCTTATATGTTATAGTTTCTGGTTTTAAACTAATTTTATTTTTATGACTGTTATTTTAAAATTTGTTTCATGTTTTAAAAGTAACTGCTTTTATTCTATTGATGATTTTCGAATTACTCAGAGCTCACATAGATTGTAAGTAACATCTATTTTGTACATTTGTATTACAGCCTATCACTTATAGGTCATGACTAAGGAAATAAATTTACCGAAACGTCGACAAATTTATAAATGAGCGTTTTATTAATTAATGGACGAACATATTCCCAAAGAAGATTCTAACACCTTAAAAATTTTATATTATTATTAGTAAATACGTCCGATAACACAGCTGCTATACTATATATATATATATATATATATATATATATATATTGCTGTGAAATGTACAAAAAGCCTCTCCATTAATCTTAAACTAAGGTTTTCAAATCGAGCCCCACAGATTGGGCGTCAAGAATGCTGTGAAACCTTCTAAATTAACTGGTCCGTTGACTTTCTTCTGTTAATCGCCTCTTTACCCTTTTCCGCCTCGGCTGCTCACCTAGTTAAACTTTCATCCTCATTCATAAAAAAAAAACACATTCCTACCACAAACATCAACGTTAACTCTATTTACATCAATATTCATAATACATTAAAATTTCAAAATTAAATTTCAGCATAAATTTCAGTATCAGAAAACTTCAAGATTAAATTTATTATCATTTTAATGTGCATCCAGAATTAAAGTCCTTGTAGGATGCCTACTAATTAATATAACAATATATGCAGACCTGAGTCTGAGTACAAAGGGAGCATCTCCCACCCCTTTACGTTAATTAACCAGGTTCGTCTAATTGAGCTCAAAGACATACCCAAATTTTCATCATAATCAAGAACATAAATACTAAATACCCCTTTCTACTTAAACAAGAAAATTTCACCTTAAAATTAAAAATTTGTTGTTAGTACAAATTCACTACTGTCCATTTTAAGTAAACAAATTATAAAGTTATTCAACACACACAAAACATCAAAATCGAACAACAAAGCATAAGTTACCTGAAGGTTAATGCACTCGTGGCTCCAATGTACATCGTCCTCTGTTAATCACACCATTCTAACTGGGTTATGTTTAGGTCCTCGGATTACTAGTCGCCTTTAAAATTTTCTACACCACCATTCATCTAAAGTTGTTTCAGTGCTTTTCCGGAACTCATCTGTGTATATCTGTATCTTGTTTTGTGGATCCAGTCACGTTTACGAATCATTTAATTATTAACACCCCCGAAAAATAGCAAAGAAATTCATACTTCTTTCACGCTATACGCCAAAACTGCCTACTTTTGTGTATTCATTTGTCGTTGCAAATTTGAATAATTGGTTCAGTGATACTAGACTTTATTACCTTGCATCTTCTTTTCTAAGTGCACTAAATTACTTTCATCGTAGTACGTAAAGAGCAAACTGTTTTAAAGTATTAAATAATCACCAAAATATGCGAGCAAACTGTTTAAATTATTGAATCAAAATCGAAAAACTAAGAGAGAGCAACGGGTATATATAATCGCTAGCCTGTCCGTCGCTTTTGTCCCGCAAACGGACAATTCCCAAAATTTCGCATACTCTGTTCCCATCTCGACCGCCCGGCACGCGGTTCTTATTAAATTTGCACTCGCACCAGTTAAATTTCAGAAATTTTTCACACGGCACGCAACGTCTGAGAACAAATTAATTTTGTATAGAAATGTTATTTTTACACCTCTCATTTTCAACCAATCGCAACCCAGTGACGTTGCTCAACCCACGCCTTTAATTATCCGTGTCTCTGTCTTGCGCATATTATCCGTCTCTATCTACCCTGTTCTGAGTGGTACAAATCGATATTCTTTATTATCGGTTTTGTACAGTCCACGTGGACTGTTAAATAACCCACTTTATTAGCATTTTCCGTCAATATTAAGCGACGGTTTCTCCAATATTCTCTGTAACCATTTGTTATCTGCAAAATTTACGCAGAACGAGACTTTTAAAAATACGCAGGTGTTCAATCGTCCTACTTCTAAATAACACTTCTACGATTTGAATATTATTGGGTTTTTACAAGCTTTTATGCATATTATATGTTACTAATGGTTCAATTAACTCCAAATAAAATAATACCCTTTAATTTTTAGTGAATCCTAATTAAATATTCAATTATTATTTGTACATTTTGTTTAATACTCGTTACTTAAACTTGAATTAATTAATATAAATTTTGCACGTAATTTCCATTTGTTTCTTTACTTGGACTAATTAAATTACACGTTGAGCATTTTAATACTGCTTCTTTTTATAGAAAGCGTCTTGTAAATAATTTAAATCTCTTATTTTTAATGAATCGAATGAATTTTTATGCTCCACTTTAATAAAGCGTATTATCTAATAAAATTCCTTATACACGGTGATTAAAATTATTTGATGTAATTAATTAATTTTCTACCCTGGTCTAAATATGAGTAATATATATATATATATATATATATATATATATATATATGAACGTGCTGGAGTAGTATAAGTTCTTCGCAAAGTATGTCTTATTTAAAAAAAAGTTTATGAATATTGCTGTATTTTTGATAAATTATAGAAAAATTGCATTAGAATTGGTTTTGTTGTAAATATCTTCGTTTCTATTAACTTTAAAAAAAAACCTTAAGAGACCGAAATTAAAGCTGATAAAATTTCCTATAAATGGAGTTTGTGGCATATCATTTGAGTACATCGTGATGGGAAACTGGCGCTTCAAGTGACAGGTAAGTTTATGTATGTAGCAGATCATCACTATGAGTCGCCTGAAATGATGAAAGAACGTGTCCTTAACCATTTGTCTGTACTTATTGAAGTGTCAGAAATCATTCTTGGGGTTTTTCTGAATCGTTTGGTACTAGGCCGATATTTTTAGGACCGATAGTACTGTATGTAGGCACTAAAGATTAAGAAGGGTTCCTATCTCTGCCTATCCCATACTATTCCCCAAAAATGTCTTAGAACGTAGTCTGCCCGTCTATTTCTCCTATTTTTTTCCACAGATATCATTGTTCCCCTACTATTTCTATAACCTGTTTGTTATTAACTTTGTATGTGCATCCTCTAAAGCACAGCATTTCAAAAGGATGGTACAGTGTTTCTGTCTGCTTCTGAGACTGCCCGTATTTCATAAGCATACTGTACTGTGCTCCACACATATGCTTTCAACAATTGTCTTCTTGTTATATGTTTGTTGTCTTTTTGAAGTGGGGTAAGCAGCCTGTGGCTGCCAAGTTCCTCCAGCACTTAAACACATGCCAATTTAATATTTTTTCAAATATATCTTTTCGCACAGTCAACATTTAAAAAAATCATTAGATTTATCTGCGTTAACTTTTTTGTCATTAGGTTATCAGTCTCAAAACTAATTGGACACGTACCTGCACTTATTTATATTCTGAGCTAGCCTACACAGTTCTTTGAAATTCTTACACAGCATGTATAAAGCTCGTTTCCCCTTCTGTTGTTTTCTAATTTCAATGCCCTATTTCACAGAACTTCAGTGAAGGGGGTTAAGTAGCCTTTGGCTGCCAAGATCCCCCAACAATTAGACATTTGCCGAAATAATGGTTTTCTAGTAAATCCTTTCACACACTTAACATTATTCGACAATATTGCCCAAACAATTCTTGTAGTTACTTATAATAATCATCATGTTTAAGTACATTTACTTTCTTCTTAATTAATTTATCCTTCTTGGGACTGGTTGGATGCGCACCTCTATTGATTTCTATTCTGAGCTAGCCCACACATTTCCCTGAAGCTCTTACAGCTTACATCTTTCACTATCTGTGTGCAGTAGTCTAATGTAGGTCTACCTCTTCTTCCCTTTTTTCTATCTTTGCTTCTAGTATATTCCGCGCCATTCCCTCATGCCGTAGTATGTGGCCTATCATCCTATTTCTCCTGTTTTTTTACCGTTTTTTACATATTTCTTTCTTCCCCTACCATTTTTAGTACCTCTTCGTTCTTAACTTTGTCTGTCCACGATATCTTCATCATACATCCCTAGCACCACATTTCAAAGGCTTATACCTTTTTCTTGTCCGCTTCTCTTACCGTCCAGGCTACAGAGCCGTACAGCGCTTTGCTCCACACATATGTTTTAAGCAATCTTTTCCTTGTTTCTAGGTTTGTTGTCTTTGAACACAGTAGTTGCTTTTTCTTGTTAAACGTAGCACGACCTTGTGCTAATTTTTGTTTTATATCTTTTGTGCTTTTCCCATCTTGGGTTATTTGGTTTCCTAGATAGCAGAACTCCTTAACCTCTTGTAAGTTCCTCTTGCCTATTTGTATCCTTGTTGTTGATTTATTTTCCCCCTCCTTTGCATACCAGTACTTTAGTTCTAATTTTGTTAATTTTCATGCCGTATCTCTCTGTTAGAACGGTTTCCATTTTAATAAGAGCAGCTTCTAACTTTTCCTTGCTAGATGTTAATATTGCTAAATCATCTGCAAATTTAAACATATCAATTTTTTGTTCCTGCATAGTAATTCCAAATGTCTTCTTGCATTTGACAGTATTTCTTGCTTCTTCAATGTACAAGTTAAAAATTAACGGGGATAGGGCACATTCCTGTCTCACCCCTTTCCTAATGTTTACTTCTCTACGTTTCCGCTCTAATTCTATTACTGCTGTTTGCTTTTTGTATAAGTTATGTACTATTCGTCTATCCCTATAACTTATTCCAATCTTTTTGAGTATTTCTAACCTTTTTCCATTTTACATTGTAGAATGCTTTTTCCAGATCTACAAACCCTATATACACGCTTTCTTCTTTTTCCATTGTTTTCTCCATTATCACTCTCAGAGCTAAAATAGCCTCCCGTGTTCCCCTGTTTCGCCTAAACCCAAATTGGTCTTCTCTTAGTACTTCTTCAGCTCGTTTTTCTATTCCTCTTTGTACAATTCTAGTTAATATTTTTGAAACCTGTGCGGTTAAACTTATTGTTCGAAGATTTTCACATCTATCTGCGCTTTTCTTTTTTAGTATAGTTACTATGATGTTACGTTTGAAATCTTTGGGTATCTCGCCTGTCTCATACATATAACTTACAAGTTGTAAGAGACGTTCTGTTACTGTTTGTCCAGCGGTTTTAGAGTTTCTGCTTGCACCATATCTGTACCCGGCGCCTTACGATTTTTCAGACCCTTTAATGCTAATTCAAATTCATCTCTAAGTGTAGGATATTCCAAGTCATCATTTTCAATGTCTGATTTCTGTTCTAATGCTGTTATTTCCTCTCCTGCATATAAATTCCCTACATATTCTTGCCATATACCCACTTTCTCTACATTTTCTATTATGAAGTTTCCTCCCGCGTCCCTTACATTTTTGCTACACGGTTTTATATCCCAAAATTGTTTCTAATTAGTTTGTATGCTTCATCTGTCTTTCCTACTTCCATCTTAGTTTGTACGTCTTTGCACATTTCGAAAATCCACAGTTTTTTAACTTCTCTGTATTTGCGAGAAAATTCTCATTTTATGGCTTCGTATCTCTGTTTTCTTGTTTCGTCTCATTTATTTTTGTATTTTCGTGTTTCTTCTATTAAATTTAGGATATCCTTTGTTATCCATGGTTTCTTATTTTATTTTTGTGTATACCCCAGAATATCTCTGGCCGCCATGTCTTGGCTGGATTTAATGTTATTCCATTTTGTTTCTACTTCTTTAGTATCAGATATTTTTTCGATATCTTTGAGCAATTCATTTGACTTTATTCGAATCTTTCTTGAATATTTTTATCTTTTAGTTTCTCTAAGTCCAAGGGCTTTTTTCCGTTTCTTTTTTCAAATTTTTAAATTTAAGTGCGGCCTTCATAATTACGATGTTGTGGTCAGTGTCTATATCTGCTTTGGCGTAGCTTCTACAGTCTTTTACTTAATTCCTAAACCGTTGTCTAACAAGAATGTAATCTATTTCATATCTTCCTATATCTCCTGGCATCTTCCACGTATATCGTCTTCTAGCATGATGTTGAAACAATGTGTTTGTGATGATTCAATTGTTTTTGTCGCAAAATTCTACCAGCCTATTTCTCCTGTCGTTTCTCGTGCCTAAAACAAATAAACCTATATCGCTCCTTTCCTACCCTCACCTACCACTGCATTAAAACCCCGTAATTATTAAATTTTCATGTCCATTTACGTATCTTAATATGTCTTCGATATCTTTGTAGATCGCTTTTATCTCTTCGTCACTGTAACTAGAGGTGGGCATGTATACCTGTATTATTACTGTGTTTACCGCTTTAGATTCTAATCTAACCAATGAATACTTTTTCGTTCTTTTGTAAGTAATTTTCAATACAGTATCCTATCTTTTTCCGCATAACTATTCCCACACCCAAATTTCCTTCCTCTGCTCCTGTATGAGTTACTCTAAAGTCTCCACTCCAAAAATCCCCCACCTCTGACCACCGAACTTCGCTGATCCCCACTATTTCTTGTGATAACCTACTCATTTCGGTTTTTAGGTTCCCTAGCTTACCTACTTGCTTCATACTTCTAAAATTCCACGCTGAGACTCGCAAAATATTCCCGACTCGTATTCTTAACTTTCCAATCACATCCTCCAAAGTAGTCCCCTCACGAAGATCCGAATGGAGGACTAGATTAACTCCGGAATCTTTTACCCCAGAGAATGCCATCATTTTACTATAATTTAGGTACGCTGTGTACTTGAAAGGTAATGTGGTGGTTTCCCGTTGCCCTCCACATCACGGTAGCGTGTCTTAGACTGCCACACCGACCCCTATAGTCTTTGCCAATCTAAGTACCGAAAGAGCCACTGCCTTCTTTCGGAAACTGTCTTAGTCTGGTTCCTCACTAACGACCCTACTGCTTTGGTTGGACCTGTAGTTTGGTTCTTTAGCTCATTAGAACACGCAAGCCATTTCACCTGTTCTAGTAATCTAGAACTTTGACAAGGTGCAGGTTCATTCGAAACGGAATAAAATAGCAATTTGTTAATAAAATGTGAGTATTATATTTTTATTATTGTTCATGTAGGTTTTGTTGTAAAAATGACACCGAGAAAAAAGTTTCTTTGAATTATATAAGGTATATTTACTATTAAGAAATATCTTTACTGTTAACAAATATTAAATATTAATTAAATATTAAATATTAGCGAAAAATGCGCGACGTGCGTACGTGATTTCGTTGCGTCGCAAAGCTACATGAGTTTAAAAAAATTATTTCTGCTCCATTTGGTCGTACAGACTTGAATAAAAAATGAAAGTGTGCGGGATTTTGTATGCTACAATTTTTGATATCGACATAAATTTCCGTAAAGTTGATATTTTCCGAGTTATTTGCGAAAAACTAAATTTTGGACCTTTTGGACCCTCCCCTGCCCGCAACGTAGTGTCTACACGTGCGGGCTTTTAATATGTTGAAAAGTACCCTAAAACAAGCTTGTTTACAAAGTTTCAGCCCACTCAGTATTATTTTCTACAAATCGACAAATTTCGAGTTATTTTATTGGGCCACATTAACCTTTTTCATATTGAATGTCCAGTTCATGAGTATATCTGCCACATTTTCCATGTCTGGGTTTCGCTTAAATTGAAACATCGTTCCTTGCAAAAAACTCTAACTTGATTCCAAAAAGATTTTCTTTATTTGCTTGTGTTTTGTGGTACTACATTTTTTACTTGCGAAATTTTGTATTACAACTACTCTCAAAACGTGCTATATCGATATATATTTAACGTAGGAGATGACAACTCAAATTAATTTTTGTATTGTCGAAATAGTCTTCAAAATAGCATCTAGTGTTGCCACGGTGAAGGTAAATAAAAATACAGGGTTATTACAAATGAAATAGACAGTTTGGATAGCCTTTAAAAAATCAGACTGGTGCATTTGTATATAGTAAGCGAGATAGGTTTATAGGGAATTTCTTAAAGTTTATGTTGGTACAACTGTTAGGTTGGTACTGCTGTTAAAACAACGACCAGTCTAGCAAAATGGCCGCTACTAAAGTGGAGAAAGCTTACTGTGTTCTTGAATTAGCCAAAACAAAGTCTGTTACTGTTATGCTGCATCATTTCAGAACAAAATACGGTAAAACACCACCAACAAGGCAATCAATCTATGACTGGTATAAACGTTTCGAAAATAGTGGATGTCTGTGTCAAAGAAAGAGTACTGGAAGACCTCCTGTTACAAAAGAACGAATCGATAGTGTTCGTGATGTTTATTTACGAATGTACGTTTCACATTAGTGGAAAAGTTAATAGACATAATGTAAGGATATGGGGCACAGAAAACCCAAGAGCGACTTTACAACATATACGCGATTCCCTAAAGTTAACGTGTTTTGCGCTTTATCTCGTGAAAAGGTTTACGGGCCGTTCTTCTTTTACGAAGTGTCAATAACCGGAGTAATTTATCTGGACATGTTACACGAATGGTTAATGCCTCAACTACATGAAGATAGTGATAACTTCGTTTTTGTACAAGATGGAGCTCCGCCTCACTGTCACTTACAGGTCAGAAAATATCTGGATGAACATTTTCCTAGACGATGGATCGGCCGTGCAAGTGAGGAAAACCTTGTGCTTAAGCCGTGGCCACCTCGTAGTCCAGATTTAACGCTCTGCGACTATTTCTTATGGGGTTATGTAAAAGACAAAGTTTTCATACCACCGCTTCCTGTTGATATCGACGAACTTAAACAACGTATCACAAATGCTCTTGCTACAGTTGACCGTTACATGCTTAATAGCGTGTGGCAAGAATTCGACTACCGTGTTGATATCTGTCGTGTTACCAAAGGTGCACACATTGAACATTTGTAAAAATTTTAAATAAAAACTTAATCATTTCATCTTTATAATCATATAAGTAATAATCTTAACTTTTCAAAAATAAACTTTTTATAACGTATTCAAACTGTCTATTTCATTTGTAATAACCCTGTATATCCGAATTTTTAGGAGTTTATTAATTTCTCTTCTTTCCTATTTATCCGATAGCAAACGCCATTTTTGACAATTTTCATATGAGTGTTTTATACAGGAGTGGAATTGTGACATTAGAATTACTTCAAAATTAATTATATCCGATTGAAACATTCGTATAACTTTAAAGATTTTACTGCCACATGTCATTAAGTAATGGGTTTATTACATCGTTTATTTATTGTAGACACTCATCTTCTATTGTAAAGAAGCAGAGAGGTATGTTTACTCATATTAATTACATCTTTGATAGTCAAGAATTTATTTACAGAAAGTGCAGTTCACTGTCTTATTAATAAAAGAAAGTGCCAAATAATTTTACAACCTAATTTAATTCTTTTTTAATTAAAAAGCGCAATGTGCAATAAACCCAGTGATGTTCTTTGCATAATTTACAATCAACCTTATTACTACTCAAATCGTAAATTATATGCAAATTGATGTGTAAATTCTAATAGTATTATGTCACGATCTGCATCGAGAAACCTTGCTTTCAATTAGTTTTTTAAAACAAGCAAATGTCAGGGAAGTCTCTAACGAGGAAGCAAATAATTTAATGTAGTGTTTGTTTGGTAATACGAATAGAAAGTCCCAAAAGACAGTTGTAGGTCAAAAACTTGGCAAAAAAAATATGTTTGTAATTAATGTACACTAGTGGAACTAATTTTTCGCACAAATTGTCACAAAACTACAAACAAATTTAAAAAACTTCAAAATTATTTTAAAATTAAGTCTTATAATTAATAAACTATTTAAAACTTCTCTTTTACTTACCATTGTACACAAATTATAACATGTCTTCCTGCACATGCAAAATAGAATTATACAACAATACTAATAGTACATGTATATTTATATTGTTCCGCATGTTGCACGATCTTACAAGATGAAGGTAATCAACTATAAAAACGGTTGTAAATGTTGTTATACCTCATTGTTTGTAATTCAGTAGCTGTTAAAAATTGTTTTATCTGGACACAAAAACTTTTACTGTACAATATAGATAATCTCACTTTGATTTGAGGAGAATTCCTAATGTGACGTACATTAGACGCCTTTATGAGAACGTTGACTTTCGCTCAGTTGATATTTTCATCAAGAAAGTTACATGTTTGATGACGGTTCATCCCTACTTGGTGTAAAACGTTTGGCATAATTATGTACCATCCAACGTGGTTACGTAAACTACTTGATTTTCTCATGCATGAAAACTTCCTGCTCAAAAATCTGAAAAATTTATAAAAGTCATTTGATCATTTCTAATGAGTTTAAGATGTCTCTTTCAATTTTTAGGCTTATTGAATCCCATCCCCGTCATGTTTTTTTGAAAAATGATTCACTTATACTATCTTTTGCGGTAACTTGACTATCCACATATTTTTACCACTTTTGAAACACTTGGATAGAATAAAAAATATTGTATCGGAAAAACGTTCTCTCTACAAGCTTAAAATTATATAAAATCATGAGCACCGAGTGTCACATTATTTAATTAATATGGTATTCAAATTTATTCTAAGAAAGATAATGGAGCAAATAAACCCGAACCTTTACTTAATCCTATACCGATAGCGATATCTTCTTTTAAACAGTTAAATCTCATTCCTCCTTGGTAAATTATCTCGTGTAGAAAACTTCAACCAATACAAACCGGATTGGGATTAAATAGTGAGACGTTGTTACGGTATTCCGTGCGGGCAAGAAAAAAGTGACGTACGCAAGGAAAATAGCACGCATCAAGTACCGCGACCAAAAAGTAATCCAAAGAATGCCATGCTAGCTAGAAAGTCGTACAGTGGGGTGGATCACAAAAAGAAAAAGAAAACCTCAAGATAGAAAGTATATTTACAACACTTTAATAAAAAAACAAGCTAAAAAGGGGAACGCCTCGCGGAGGGAACAATGTTTATCAAACTTATCGCGGAGGATTTACACAGTACAGAAGCCTTTGCAAAAATAATTAATATGCTGTTTAATTACCTCAAACTAACTTCTAACCTCAGTTCTAGTAGTTACGTAAAACAGAAAATAATATATATATATATATATATATATATATTATTATGTATTTATCCCCCCCCCCCGTTATTGCGTTATTTAAATATAGATGATAACGCCGTACGCCGATGTGCTAAACGTTCTATTGAATGCCACCGCTCTGTGTTTCTCTTAAATTTTCTAATATTATTATGCGACAGCTAGCCCCTTAATTTACATAGAGTGCACAACGTTACGATGATCAACTTTCATTTACCCCTTCATGATTACCTGTTTGAATTGATAAAACGAAGTCATTCAACATTCATATAATAAAAGGAAATAATATTTACACTTCGCAATCTTCGTAATTCTTTAAATACACCTTTTAATCAATTCATATTATATGGATTATTTATCCCAAAATTTATATAACTTTAATTCAAAATAAAGTCACCAAAAACAACACCCTTTTACAAAAAAATCAACATCTCTCTCTCAACATTTCTCTAAAACTTGTAAGGAGTCAACAGGAACATTGCATACGTTGAAACTTACGTAATAATTATAAAAAGGTCTCGAACGTTCCAGATTTTTTTGTAAAAGGGCGTCTTTTACAAAAAAATCTGAAACGTTCGAGATTTTTTTGTAAAAGGGTGTCTTTTACAAAAAAATCTGGAACGTTCGAGACCTTTTTATAATTATTACGTAAGTTTCAACGTATGCAATGTTCCTGTTGACTCCTTACAAGTTTTAGAGAAATTTAATGTATTCAGTATAAAAATTTAAATTAGAAAAGATTCCTTAAAACTAGGTAGGTGAGTAGAGTATAATTGGCAATACTGCCGCCTCATTTGCACCAGCATCCTCATTTGCACCCACATCTGGACCAAAAAGTTTTCTTCGACTAACCATTTTTCATCTTTCGAGATAAACCTATCTTAAATTTTTCATCTTTCGAGATAAATGAGCATCCTCATTTCCTCCCACATCTGAACCAAAAAGTTTTCTTCGACTAGCCATTTTTTTATCTTTCATCTGAACCAAATAGATTTCTTTGTCTAGCCATTGCATCTTTCGAGATAAACCTATCTTGTTTGGTATCAATTAATATTAGAATTTTCTCAGCTACCCGAATCTTTAGGAATTTTTCAGATATCATCACCCCCAAGGGTGCTACCCCAATTTTAAGATTTCTTACATGTAGCGACTTTTGAGCGTTCTTATAAATTTTTTTAGTCATGCGATACATCTTGTTAGTCTAAAATTTTATATAGAATCCAAATCTGCAAACAGATTTGAAATCGGACCACGCCCTGCAAAGTTACACATATACCCTCTGCGAGATAAATCTTTCTCCACATTTCCACCCACGAGATAAACCTACCTTGTTTGGTATCAATTAACATTAGATTTTTCTCAGCTACCCGAATCTCTAGAAATTTTTCAGATAGCATCACCCCCCCAAGGGACCTACCCTGATTTTAAGATTTCTTACCTGTAGCGACTTTTGATCGTTCTTATAAATTTTTTATACATGCAATACATCTTGTTAGTCTAGAATTTTATGTAGAATCCGAATCTGTAAACAGATTTAAAACAGGACCACCCTTACCATTTTACACACACCCTCCAAATTATAACTTTCCTGCAGCTCATATCTAAAAGAAAATCTAAAGCCCATTCTTAAAACTTTTTATTACAGACAATTTTTACTAATACAGTTTAAATTTTGTAAACCACATTTCTAAATACATATTCACAATTTTTTATTTTGAACCTAGAACTTCTCATATCGGCTCATACTTATTAATATTTATTTCTAAATAGAGCACTTTTTCCAAAGACCAACCGAACCCGCATGTTTCAAATTCCTCTGATTTTGTTCTTATGGTCTCGCTTAAGACCTTATACATATTCTCCAAATTACTAGAAGACGTTATAACCACATTTTTTGTGTTAAAGGATTTCACATCGGACTTCTCTTCCCTATTTTGGTGTAAACGCCGTAGAGTTCGCAGTAGACTTTTATTGCTGTATGTTGTATTCTTTTTCATTTATTAATCGAATAAATCGCTCTTTCTGCTTCCAAAGAAACTCGGGCACCCAATCGTCGACACTGGCGTTCTTTATGCGATAGCTAGCCATACGATTGTTAAACGCTGTGCTAACCATTTCTACACCATCGTCGCTAGTAGCGGTAACTGATGCATTTTTATGTCTGTTGCTCCTTAAGTGTGCGGCATACGTAGTCTTTTCCATTTCGAAATCGCATACTTTACACATAATTCGTGGTTGTTTCGCACAAGGTCCTTTAATAGCTGGCGGAGCTGAACGTTTACGGCTTAATGACATACCGTGCTGTTTTTCCTTGTGTCGCTGTAAGTTGCCCATTATCGTAAAAGCGATACCGCAAGACCCACAGTTAAAGAACTTTGCTGCGGACGGGTGTATAAGCAACCGTGGACGATGTTACGCCACGACATTTCTTCTGGTGCCGTTTGAGAGCATTTTCCAGGTATAGGAAGCACCGCAAGAGTTGCACTTAAAACGTTTGCAGATACCATTTTAGTACAAAACAAAATCCGCACTATAAGACTTGACTGTAAGCGAACTAACTTATAACTAAAGAATTTACTCCAGCGTACCTGCTTTATGTACCCTATAGAATGCAAACCGAAGGTTTCCGAAGACACCGAACGAAGTTGAGGATTCATCGGGGAACTAAATGACGTCATAATCCTTGCTGCTCGTCCAATACATTTAGCGCCAATGCATGCACCCGGTTCGCATCGTCGATGGTGCGAATGCCGTTAGTAGAAACATCGTAAACGTCTTCCATGTTATACGGATTGCGTGCATATTAAAAATCCAAAGGGTGATAGCACACGCACACAAATTGTGTGCAAGTCGTGCTGTAGAAGATGCAGTGCTACTATAACCAAAACACTTTAAACCATTACTAAGAAAATACCAACTTGCTGTCTACAGGATACTTACTAATAAAGCAATTTAATTTTAAATAGCTTCTACGTCATATTTTAGGTAGGCTTGAATATTTTCCAAATGAATCACCAAGCGAAAGTATATGCTTAGCAGTATTAAAATTAACCATTAATTTCCCATTTTTACGACCATAGTTAATTATAGATTAAAATTTAATTTGTGCACGTACGAGCTTCTCGTAAACTAACATATTTTATAGCAACAATGCGCTGTATAATACATGCATACCCCTTCTCTGCGCTACTGCTATTCTTGTAATTGCTAGAAAAAGTCACTCTCCTTTTTATTGTTAGGACCGATGCAAAGCACCATTTTTTTTTATACTTTCTATAGCACATCGCGCACTTTTTCGTCTGATAATTATGCTTCTGTAGGCTTTTACACTTTCGCATAGCGGTCGGCCGCACGTAATGATTTCTAGAACCGGTAAGTACTTGATATCGTCCGAATAGAGAATTAAATGCTCAATGTCTGTCAACTTCCAATTCCCTCGTAAAGGTAGAAAAACTCGGTCAATCATCCAATATACTTCGGCTCGCTGCCGTTCTGATAAATTTCAAACATTTTTCAAACGACAATAGGCCGAGAATTTTAAACCTCCGAGGGATCTTTAAGTCGTGATCAATTACACATCCGAGCTACGCGTAAACTAACATATTTTGCAGCAACTGTGCACTGTATAATACATGCATATCCTTCTCTGCGCTACTGCTATTCTTGTAGTTGCTTTGGAAAAGTCAGTCGCCCTTTTACTGCTAGGGCCGCCAAAAGCACCATTCCATACTTTCTCTATAAGTGTAGCACATCGCGCACTTTTTGTCGGTTAATTAATTTTGTTTATGTAGGCCTTTACACTTTCGCTTATTTAAACATCTAATACGAGCGATTAACCACTTTCGATTATTCTAACGGGAAACCACCATACATCCCACCGCACCGTTCTTTTGAATCCAACGATCCTATGGGCTTCACGCACTAACACCTGACGTATCTTTCCTACTATTTGTTAAATAAAAACCACCGGTATCACCATTGTGGACGTAAACAGATGTTTGTGGATGTGTACGAGAGTATGTAACCATATACATTAACCAGTCTAAGCTATTTTATTTAGTCCACGAAAACTACTATTTTTCTAAACCACAATTAATAATCGCCTTTATAGGTTCCACATTTCGACCATTACCCAATGACTGGTGCTACGTACATGGAAACTTTAATTTTTAATCGTATCTTTCTAGCCTACATTACAGTAGGACTTAGCCCTATTACCAACAAATTCTAATACTGGTTCCCCATTAAATACGTCTTTAATTTTCCCTACAACTTTTTTTGTTGACAAGTGTTATATTGTATTTATTATACGCAGGGTAGTCACTTTTTTAAGATAAATATATTTTGCTAGGTATCAACTAATATTAAATTTTTCTAGGGACCCCAAATCTGTAAACAGATTTTAAATAGGACTACCCCATACAAAGTTATGCATTTTAAAGACTAATTTTTGCTCATCTTTATTTAACACCATCTTTAGAACCCTTTTTTGCTATGCAAGACATATGCCTTAGCTAACCATCTCCCGAGAAATCTAAAACCGCCGTGTCTCGCGAATACCACGTGGAGATAACACGTATACTCTGTCAACCAGGATAGAAGCCGGAAGGATTTGGAAGGTGGGAGAAGAACTTAAAATTATGGAATCTTAAAACTAATATATACAAATATAAACAACTATCTTATATCTTTACGCCCCATGCGTAGATTGTTGTACTATTAGGAATGATGTACCTTTTGTCATCTTCCCTCGATAAACTAATTTTATTAATAAGCTGCGTATGCAAATCGTATTCTTTTACTCCGGATACATACGCAGACAAGTACTCGATACCATCCAAATAAAGGTTTGGATGCTTGGTGACTGTTAACATCCGCTTCCCTCGTGTACGCCCAGACACATCCCAGCCCATGAGCACCCCTGCGCATGCACACCCTTGCCCATGCGCACCCCTGCGCGTGCACACCCCTGCCCATGCGCGCTGCCCATGCGCACCCCTCACTGTGCGACTGCTATTTCGGGGTAACGTCACAGCCTTTTATAAATAAAGAACAATGTTATATACTATTATAAAATGTTTATTCTGACATTATACATAAAAATTTAAAATATTTAATGCCAAGCATGGGGTCATTTAAACTTAATTTTAATACAAAGTTATACACAGAAGACAGTCCTTTCTTTATGTTTGTTTGGAGTGGCTTTAATTTTATCTAATTTTATTCGCTGCTTAAAATTTAAATCGATACCCAAGTCCTCTATCTCCTTTTCTAACCAATAGTTTGATACATAGAGACCGTCTAGGTTTTCGAATTGTAAAATGTACCGAAGTTTGCCTCTATATTTAAAGTCTTTGATTCCGCCGACAACCAGATCCATTCCTTCGTGTAATTCTTGCAGCTTGTGACAATCTTTTAATCGCAGCTTTCCCACTATATCCTGCATACGTATCTTGTTAGCTTGATCGACTTCTTCTTGTCGGTATTGGAAGAAATCCTTATTCTCCCACAGACTGTTGCGTAGTTGCATGTCTACCACTTTTGGGAATATATGGTTGTTATAGGTTGTAAGACCCTCGGTTTTAAATGATCCAAAAGGTTCTTTACTAGGCAAATATACAATGTTTAACGGACCCCTTTGCGTGTGGTGTACGCAAAGATTACGAAACCCGCATTCCTTAGTTCGTCTTTGTTATCTGCCATTTTGATAAATACGTTTTATAATAACCTTTTAAAAATATACGGATTTAGTACCATCCTTTTCCGCAAGGACGCCTACATAACTAAAAGAGTCTTTTTTACTAACCACAAATGCATACAACTTGTAGAAACCAGATGTATCTAAGTCAGTCCATCGGCACATAAAATAATCTTTTAATTCTTCCTCATTTTCTCTAATAAGATGTTCTTTGTCTAACACATCTTTGTATTGATCGCGTATTGTCGCAGTGTTTTCCATGTAGTCCAATTTTCGCCTTTTGCATCCATTTCCTCTAATTCCAGCTGTCTTTTCCTTCCACTTACAGCGTATGGTATACATAATGGGGCAATTTCCTTTAGCGTAAACGGATAGAGTTTACTACCAATATTTACGCGTTGTCGTACAACCTCTGGACGAATGTTAGGCGTATCTATCAATCCCAATTCCGAAATGACTATTTCTTTTGGAATTGTAGAATATGGTGTTGCAGATTGTGTAAAATATGTACTACCTGCTTTAATGTAGCACTTGTGTAAGATTTTTATTTTATCTTGGTTGTCTTCCTCCTCTACTATCTCCAAATAATTTACAGGTAAATAGTTAAAACATAATAACCGAAAGCACATACTTTATCAATTTTTCCTTTCCTCTGGTTTTTGGACAACTTAATTTGCAAGCCTGTCAATTTCTTTGTATTGCCATTCCCCCAATACACGTACTGTAGCAGGTTATTATACACTAAACAGCAGCTATTTTGTAGCTTGTCCGATAGCTTACTCCACATTTTGGTAAGTGGTACCGAGTACATTGGCGCCTTTAGGAAGTATAACTTACTATCTTCCAATAAGGTTAAACAGTCTTTTAAGGGTTTATACACCCGTTCCGCACTGACATAGCTTCCAATTGCACAGTTGTATATTGTCGCTTCCAATCGCGTAATACCATGTTCTTTGGCCAAAGTAGACGCAAATGTTTCCTTAAACGTACATCTGGACAACGTAAAAAATCTAGTATATGATTGCCAAGTTGTTTATTAACACCAGGACTTGTTATCTGGCACACAAATTTGTTGTAAATCTTAATTCTTGCATTGGTTGTTAGCCATGTTAAACAATCAATCCCCGCAGTTTTATCGTTGTCAACTATAATATTACACTTTTCTTCGTATTCTCCCTTATAGCAAAAGTTATGCTTTGTAGTTAAATAATTACACATCTCCATCTTGCTAAATATGCCTGCAAAATCTTGGGTTACATCCATGTCAAAAAGATAGAAATAATCTTTTTCGACTTCGTCTAATATATCTGATAGTTCCTCCAATAAAGTTTCCAACTTAACATCTGCTAGTTCCACTTTGTATGGAACACATATAGGATTTTGGAATTTTTTATTAATGCATTCGAGGTCTTCTTTTCCGATAATTTCTTTTACTCTCTGGCCCATCTTGTTAGTGCTTTCCAGAGAAAACGGAAGCTTAGCTTTAACACCATGCCTAGCGGAAACAAATCGATCGAACTTTCTTCGTAGATAGCTGTTAAATGCACCACAAATTTCTTTTTTTAGGATAAACATTTTTTTTGTTTGCAGATGCTTGTTCGGTGTCAGAAAGGTCGCAAATTTTAACCAACATTATATTGTCACAAAATGGTTCTGTAATTGGTGTGTGTAGTCCGCCAGTCAGCATCTTTTCGCCTTCGACATAACAAATATTACCAATATCTGTCACCAGATTATTGTTGCACATATTTTCTGCAAACAGCCATAATCCAAATCGCTCATTTGTCGGTTTCACTTTATTCCCAAGAAGTTGAGAAACGTTAATCACCTTGGAGACGCTCATGTTTACCGTTCTAGCTACCGTCAAATACTAAATTGAATACGAAAATTTGTTCCCTTATGTATCCTACAGAGTGGGGCGTATATTACCGAAAATAGTCGAATATGTTGTTAAAAATGTCTTACTATAACTAAGCTCAACCCAAAACTACTTCCTTATATACCAAATTTAATCTCCCTGCTCACATAACCACATGACCATATGACCATATGACCACATGACCACATGACCATATGACCACATGACCACATGACCATATGACCACATGACCACATGACCATATGACCATATGACCACATGACCATATGACCACATGACCACATGACCATATGACCGCATGACCATATGACCTAATTGCTTTTTAATGAGTTTTCTCATTAAAAACCCATTAGCACTAATTGCTTTTTAATGAGTTTTTCCATTAAAAACCAAGTGTGGACCTAGGTTAGATAAAAGGAAAAATTAATAGGTTAGGCCAGCGCCGCGGTTTTTAATGGAAAAACTCATTAAAAAGCAATTAGTGCTAATGGGTTTTTAATGAGAAAACTCATTAAAAAGCAATTAGGTCATATGGTCAAAAATTAGTCTTTAAAACGCATAACTTTGTATGGGGTAGTCCTATTTAAAATCTGTTTACAGATTTGGGGTCCCTAGAAAAATTTAATATTAGTTGATACCTAGCAAAATATATTTATCTTAAAAGAGTGACTACCCTGCGTATAATAAATACAATATAACACTTGTCAACAAAAAAAGTTGTAGGGAAAATTAAAGACGTATTTAATGGGGAACCAGTATTAGAATTTGTTGGTAATAGGGCTAAGTCCTACTGTAATGTAGGCTAGAAAGATACGATTAAAAAGATTAAAGGGGTTTCACGAATTGTAGTTAAGTAAAACCGAGGGTCTTACAACCTATAACGAGCATATACCTCCAAAAGGGGTAGGCATGCAACTACGCGGCAGTGCGCGGGAGAATAAGAATTCTCTCCAATAAGAAATTAAAGTTTCCATGTACGTAGCACCAGTCATTGGGTAATGGTCAAAATGTGGAACCTATAAAGGCGATTATTAATTGTGGTTTAGAAAAATAGTAGTTTTCGTGGACTAAATAAAATAGCTTAGACTGGTTAATGTATATGGTTACATACTCGTACACATCCACAAACATCTGTTTACGTCCACAATGGTGATACCGGTGGTTTTGTTTAACAAATAGTAGGAAAGATACGTCAGGTGTTAGTGCGTGGAAGCCCATAGGATCGTTGGATTCAAAAAGAACGGTGCGGTGGGATGTATGGTGGTTTCCCGTTAGAATAATCGAAAGTGGTTATTCGCTCGTATTAGATGTTTAAATAAGCGAAAGTGTAAAGGCCTACATAAACAAAAATTAATTAACCGACAAAAAAGTGCGCGATGTGCTACACTTATAGAGAAAGTATGGAATGGTGCTTTTTGGCGGCCCTAGCAGTAAAAAGGGCGACTGACTTTTCCAAAGCAACTACAAGAATAGCAGTAGCGCAGAGAAGGGATATGCATGTATTATACAGTGCACAGTTGCTGCAAAATATGTTAGTTTACGCGTAGCTCGGATGTGTAATTGATCACGACTTAAAGATCCCTCGGAGGTTTAAAAATTCTCGGCCTATTGTCGTTTGAAAAATGTTTGGAAATTTATCAGAACGGGAGCGAGCCGAAGTATATTGGATGATTGACCGAGTTTTTTCTACCTTTTACGAGGGAATTGGAAGTTGACAGACATCGAGCATTTAATTCTCTATTCGGACGATATCAAGTACTTACCGGTTCTAGAAATCATTACGTGCGGCCGACCGCTATGCGAAAGTGTAAAAGCCTACAGAAGCATAATTATCAGACGAAAAAGTGCGCGATGTGCTATAGAAAGTATAAAAAAAAATGGTGCTTTGCATCGGTCCTAACAATAAAAAGGAGAGTGACTTTTTCTAGCAATTACAAGAATAGCAGTAGCGCAGAGAAGGGGTATGCATGTATTATACAGCGCATTGTTGCTATAAAATATGTTAGTTTACGAGAAGCTCGTACGTGCACAAATTAAATTTTAATCTATAATTAACTATGGTCGTAAAAATGGGAAATTAATGGTTAATTTTAATACTGCTAAGCATATACTTTCGCTTGGTGATTCATTTGGAAAATATTCAAGCCTACCTAAAATATGACGTAGAAGCTATTTAAAATTAAATTGCTTTATTAGTAAGTATCCTGTAGACAGCAAGTTGGTATTTTCTTAGTAATGGTTTAAAGTGTTTTTGGTTATAGTAGCACTGCATCTTCTATAGCACGACTTGCACACAATTTGTGTGCGTGTGCTATCACCCTTTTGGATTTTTAATATGCACGCAATCCGTATAACATGGAAGACGTTTCCGATGTTTCTACTAACGGCATTCGCACCATCGACGAAGCGGACCAGGTGCATGCATTGGCGCTAAATGTATTGGACGAGCAGCAAGGATTATGACGTCATTTAGTTCCCCGATGAATCCTCAACTTCGTTCGGGTGTCTTCGGAAACCTTCGGTTTGCATTCTATAGGGTACATAAAGCAGGTACGCTGGAGTAAATTCTTTAGTTATAAGTTAGTTCGCTTACAGTCAAGTCTTATAGTGCGGATTTTGTTTTGTACTAAAATGGTATCTGCAAACGTTTTTAAGTGCAACTCTTGCGGTGCTTCCTATACCTGGAAAAATGCTCTCAAACGGCACCAGAAGAAATGTCGTGGCGTAACATCGTCCACGGTTAAGCCGTCCGCAGCAAAGTTCTTTAACTGTGGGTCTTGCGGTATCGCTTTTACGATAATGGGCAACTTACAGCGACACAAGGAAAAACAGCACGGTATGTCATTAAGCCGTAAACGTTCAGCTCCGCCAGCTATTAAAGGACCTTGTACGAAACAACCACGAATTATGTGTAAAGTATGCGATTTCGAAATGGAAAAGACTACGTATGCCGCACACTTAAGGAGCAACAGACATAAAAATGCATCAGTTACCGCTACTAGCGACGATGGTGTAGAAATGGTTAGTACAGCGTTTAAACAACCGTATGGCTAGCTATCGCATAAAGAACGCCAGTGTCGACGATTGGGTGCCCGAGTTTCTTTGGAAGCAGAAAGAGCGATTTATTCGATTAATAAATGAAAAAAGAATACAACATACAGCAATAAAAGTCTACTGCGAACTCTACGGCGTTTACACCAAAATAGGGGAAGAGAAGTCCGATGTGAAATCCTTTAACACAAAAAATGTGGTTATAACGTCTTCTAGTAATTTGGAGAATATGTATAAGGTCTTAAGCGAGACCATAAGAACAAAATCAGAGGAATTTGAAACATGCGGGTTCGGTTGGTCTTTGGAAAAAGTGCTCTATTTAGAAATAAATATTAATAAGTATGAGCCGATATGAGAAGTTCTAGGTTCAAAATAAAAAATTGTGAATATGTATTTAGAAATGTGGTTTACAAAATTTAAACTGTATTAGTAAAAATTGTCTGTAATAAAAAGTTTTAAGAATGGGCTTTAGATTTTCTTTTAGATATGAGCTGCAGGAAAGTTATAATTTGGAGGGTGTGTGTAAAATGGTAAGGGGTGGTCCTGTTTTAAATCTGTTTACAGATTCGGATTCTACATAAAATTCTAGACTAACAAGATGTATTGCATGTATAAAAAATTTATAAGAACGATCAAAAGTCGCTACAGGTAAGAAATCTTAAAATCAGGGTAGGTCCCTTGGGGGGTGATGCTATCTGAAAAATTCCTAGAGATTCGGGTAGCTGAGAAAAATCTAATGTTAATTGATACCAAACAAGGTAGGTTTATCTCGTGGGTGGAAATGTGGAGAAAGATTTATCTCGCAGAGGGTATATGTGTAACTTTGCAGGGCGTGGTCCGATTTCAAATCTGTTTGCAGATTTGGATTCTATATAAAATTTTAGACTAACAAGATGTATCGCATGACTAAAAAAATTTATAAGAACGCTCAAAAGTCGCTACATGTAAGAAATCTTAAAATTGGGGTAGCACCCTTGGGGGTGATGATATCTGAAAAATTCCTAAAGATTCGGGTAGCTGAGAAAATTCTAATATTAATTGATACCAAACAAGATAGGTTTATCTCGAAAGATGCAATGGCTAGACAAAGAAAACTATTTGGTTCAGATGAAAGATAAAAAAATGGCTAGTCGAAGAAAACTTTTTGGTTAAGATGTGGGAGGAAATGAGGATGCTCATTTATCTCGAAAGATGAAAAATTTAAAATAGGTTTATCTCGAAAGATGAAAAATGGTTAGTCGAAGAAAACTTTTTGGTCCAGATGTGGGTGCAAATGAGGATGCTGGTGCAAATGAGGCGGCAGTATTGCCAATTATACTCTACTTAGGTGATTTGTTTTGTGTTGTGGATCAACACCCCCTCATTATCTTCAATCGAATATTAATGCTCTGCTTTGTACTCCTTATGTTGAATCAATAATTCAGTACGGTTACCACTTGTTTTCAAAAATTACCTCGTGCTTTATTCATTATTTCTCTGAATATGCCTTAAATACCAATTGGAATTCGTGTGTTTTTTTTTAATTATGAATTTCTTAACTTCGTGAATTCGAATTCGAACCAGAATTGGAATTGTTTTCGACGCAGATTAGAAACCCTATATCATTATAAATATTTAATTTAAATTAATTACCCAATTTCTACTCAGGTTTTCTAAAAAAACGCCAAAACTCTTCATATATTCTTAAAGCAATTGTTGCATAGCACTATTTCACTATAATGTAAATTTTATTTATCTGACGCGTAGATATTTGATTAAAAGTGTTGTGGATTCGACGTGCTTCAAGTTGAGACTGAGCTGCCTTATCACCGGAGGGTGTTATACAGCTTTTTACCACTACATTTGGATTGGTTTTCCAAGCAGTCTTACAGATTGTTGCGACCAACCACGTTTGTTTTTAATATTCCCAGTATTTTTCAAGCTGATTTCTGATATTCTCATATCATGCTGTTATTTGCTCTTGTTATCGTGGCCGGACTTTTAATTTATGTCTGTTGTTTTGTATAGATAAAGCTTTTGGAGAATTGTACAAAATAAATGATGTAACACGAATGCTGTTTTCGTATTTATTTAAACTGATCTTTAAAAGTGCGTTTTCTTATCAAAGCGTTTATTGTTCGTTCTTTATTACAAACGTAATTGCATGAGGATTTTCTAGGTTTTATCTTATCTTCTGCGTATTTGTTTTATAAACTTGTTGAAGACTTCTCAACGTAGTTTAATTACCTGTATGATTATTTCTTTGCTGAATAAGCGTTTTATTATTGAAAGATATGCTTACTGGCATTGATTAAAGTTAATTACGGTCTATATACAGAGTGTTAAATGCTTGCTATTTACATAATGAGCGAATTACTTGTTTTTCTATTGCTATTTACAGTTACTACGCGACCCTTACTACTCAATACACCCCTAAACAACCCCTTATCACAGCATTATTCTTCCAAATTAAAATATAAAATTTTAGAACAATGGTTCTTTTTGGCCCCCAACGTGAAGTTAAACTCACATTGGTCTACAAATTCTTATATTTTATTTTATTTCACAAATCTAATTCGCCCTTTGTTAATCCCCTATTTACATCTACCTAATCTTATACCTATGTCCTATTTTACTACCCTATTTATACCTATTCCTAATCTTATACCCATATCCTATTTTACTACTCTATGTATGCCTATACATAAATTTATTTTACATTTTAGTCATTTATTTGTGTCCTCTTGTATGGGTGTTACACTTCCTCCTTTATTGTTCCCACATCTAGGTCTTTTTGCTTATATTTGTTTGTTTCCTGCTCTATAAATGTACCCTTATTATTTATTCTATATCTTAAAAATTTAACTCTATCTTGAAAAAATTCGCACTTCTTTAAATTTAACCTTAAACCTGCTATATTTAACTCTAATAAAATTCTTTCCAAATGTACAAAGTGTTGTTCCATACTATCACTAAACATCAAAACATCATCCACTACCTATCCTCGCCAATATGCTATCCATTGTTGGTGGACAATTGTACTGTGGTTTCGTTTGCTTATTAATCTTCCTCGCATCTAAACATAACCTGATGCTATCATCACTTTTCTTCACAACGACTAATGGATTCACAACGTGTGTACTGTAGCTTTCGATGATACCTTCACGTATCATTTCGTCTATTTCTTCCTTTACACTATCCTTGTATGCTACCGGAATAGGATATAATTTAGTGTTAAACGGTTCGGTGTTTACTACTTCTAACTTGTGTTCATAACCTGTGGCAATTCTTGATTTCAACCCTATTAATTCTGAATGCTTGTCTAATAATAAATTCATCCTGCTTCTTAAACCTTCTGGACATTTAATCTCTTCATTTGTACTCCCCTCATTATCTATTTCATCCTCAAACTGATTAATATTTACACAGTCACCCTCTATCTCTATATTACCCTCTTCATACCATTTAATATACTCTCCATTGCACTCTATTTCTTTGCATTCTGCATTTATCTTCAACCCCAACTTGTCTATAATATCCATCCCAAATATAATATCTATCTTTAGTCCAGGTACAAACATAAAATCATTCTCCCATTTTACATCTCCCATTTCACATCTCAGAATTACCATTTCATTTATTTTCCCAAATTTCTTATTATTTGGCGCCACCAAATTACACCTCGTTATAGGTATCGCCTTATCCCTCAATTTCTCTCGTTTTACAAATTCTTCCGCAACAAGTGATGCTTCTGGCCCAGTATCAATCAATACTCTAACTATTTTATTCTCCACCTTTAAATTAACTATCGGTAATAAGTTTCTTCCTGATTCATTTCCCGTCTCATGTTTAATAAATTCGCGCTGATGTTCGTTTCCGTTTATCCGTAAAAATTAACTTGGTTCATCCGTATCTAAAAATTTTGTTTTCGCGTGGAAGGTCCTGCTTGATTCATTATCTCTGCGTATGTGCGATTAGCATTCCTCGTTTGCGTGCGTCGATCCCCGTGTTCCTGCCTATTTATTTCTCGATTATTGTTTCCTTCATGATTAGTCCATTCTATAATTTGTTACCTTGGTATTTGATACGTATTTCTACTTCGCCTGAAATCATTATTAAAATTGTTATAAATCCCCCTATTAAAATTTCTCGCAAAATTTTAAATTTGTTTCGTTGATAATTGGTTCTCCGAATCACAGTATTCCTTTGCGTCCTTATAAAATCTGGGCGTCGATCCCTAGCATTATTTTCCGTTCTATGATTTGTTTCCAACTCATCATACCTTTGTAAATATTCTATAAATATGTCCCGGTCTACTATATTCTCTATTGTGGTGTATCGTATTACTTCCGCATTGAAATGCCCTGCACAATTATTTATAATTTGTTTATCGTGTAAAGGAGGATCTAATTGTTTTGCTACGCTAAACTTTCTTATAGCATATAATTCCCGCGTCATTCTTCTATCTGAATTGTATTTTTCCATGCTCAGGTCATTCCTCACTTTATCTTGTTGATTATCTCCCCATAAGTGTCGTAAAAATTTCTGTTCGAACTGTTGCAATGTTTCGACCTCGCTTTCAACAAAGTTATACCACATTTCTGCTCCCCCCTTTTACCATTGATTTTCCTAAGTTTAATTTATATTGCTCGTCTGTTGAGCCCTGTACAAACATTTTAATATTTTTCAAAAAGATTTTCAGATTTACTTTTTCGTCCCCGTAAAATTTAGTATATTGGTCAATTGAAAGTTTTGGTTGAACTAGCATAATTGGTTCCCTAACATTAAAATTTCCTCAATTAATTTTTAAATTACTTATTTCCCGATTTATCGTTCTGAATTCTGTTTCACAATTTTCTTCAACGTTCCGTAATTTAGTGTCTAGATTCGTGAGTTTATCGTTTGTCTCACCTTCATATTTTTCTTCCTTGGATTTCACCATTTAAACCTGATCCCATACACAGTCGATTTTCCTCCGTAATTTTCACAATTTTCTCTTGCATTTATTTGTGTTCTCATTTTCGCAATTGTTTGGTTGGTTTCCCTTAATCCATCACTCAGAATTTAAATTTCCTTACCTAATTAATCGCTATTTTCGTCGATTTTAGTAGTCATGTTTTACATGACCTCTTCACTTTGTCTATTTTACTATTCAGTACTATTAAAATCTCCATCATTTTCGTTTCTTGTGAGGTCCTCTGTTATTCGCTAGAACTCCTTTCAAATGTTATACTTTCTTGGGATCCTCTTTCCATTTTTGAAATTTATATTTACACTAACTCTTAAATACTAAAATAAATCTGCCTAAATTTAATTAATGTACAAATTTCTCTGAATTTTTGGTTTCCGTAATTTTTCTCAAATTAAAACTTTTTAATTATAGCCCCAGTTTAATTTAATAATTTTATTTTAAATCTCACAGTCGTATTATCAAATTTCTTTAATTTAATTTTGAGCCTCTTCGTTCAGGTCGCTGTATTTTATCGTGGTAAAATATACTCGCCCCTACGTTCGAGTCCATTAAAAAATACTATGTAGTATTTGATCCACGTTGGGGTCGCCATAAATTTGCTGTAGTAGCCCTCTCACTTGTTGTAGTCGAATGTAATAAACGTTTTACTTAACACCACCGCTCTGTGTTTCTCACTTTAATCTTTTACTTTTATTATTATGCTACGGCTAACCCTTTTTTAATCTACACAGAGTGCACCACGTTACAATGATCAATTTTATTTTTTCACCCCCTTATGATTACCTGTTTGAATTGATAAAACGAAGTCAATCAACATTTATATAATGAAAGAAATAATATTTACATTTTTTGAAATTCTTTAAACACACCTTTCAATCAATTAATATCATATGGATTATTTATCCCAAAATTTATGTATTTTTAATTCAACAAAAACAACACCTTTTTACAAAAAAAATCAGGAACGTTCGAGATCTTTTTATGATTATTACGTAAGTTTTAACGTACTTAATGTCCTTGTTGACTCTTTACAAATTAGCGAAAAAATTAATATATTCAATGTTAATTTAAATTAAAAAGATTCCTTAAAACTAGGTAGTCCCGATCTGCTTTGTTTCATGTTGTGGATCAACACCCCCTTGTTGTCTTCAATCGAAAACCAATGCTCTGCTTTGTCGAACCAATATTTCAGTACAGTTACCCCTTGCTTTCCAAAAATCACCTCGTGCTTTGTTCTATATTTTTCTGCCTATGCTTTGAATCTCTTTCCTTAAATACCACTTGAAATTCCAGACTTCGGATCATAAATTAGCAGCGTATTAGAATTGTCTCATAATTATACCAGAATTATAATTAGAATTGTTTTATAAATTAACCAGAAATAGTTCAGAAGCCGATTAGAATTGAATTGTTCCAAAATTAGGATTGTCTTCGACGCAGATTAGAAACCCTATCATTATAAATATTTAATTTAAATTAATTAACCAATTTCTACTTACGTTTTCTAAAAAAAACGGCAAAAACTCTTCATGTATTCTTAACACAATCTTTATGCAGCACTATTTTCACTATATTCTAAACTTCATTTATTTGACGCGTCGATTTCTGGTTAAAAGTGATGTGGATTTAACGTGCATCAAGTGTAGACTGAGCTGTCTTATCACCGGTGGGTGTTAAATAGCTTTTCCTACTACCTTTGGGTTGGGTTTCCAAACAGTTTTTGCAGATTGTCGCGACCAACCAGGTTTTTTCTTTAATATTTCCTGTATTTTTAAGCTGTTTCTGATGAAATTCCTTCGGATTTCCGTGTCATGGTGTTTATTTACAATCTTTGATACATTATAATTTGTTATCGTGGCCAGGCTTTCAACTTACGTCTGTTGTTTTGTATAGATAATGCTTTTGGATAATTGTACAAAAATAAATTATGTAACTCTAGTGCTGATTTCGTTCATGTATTTATTTATTTGAAAGTGCGTTTTCTTATCAAAGCGCTTATGGTTCCAGCGTAATTGCAGGAAGATTTATTACGTTTCAAATTATCTTTTGCGTATTTTATCTTACAAACTGGTAGAACACTTCTTAACGTCTGTTTAATTACATGTACGATTATTTCTCTGCTGAATACGCGTTCTATTGTTGAAAGATATGCTTAACTTGCATTGATTAATGTTAATTACGGTCTATATACAGGGTGCTAAATGCTTGCTATTTAAATAATGTACGAATTACTTATTTTTCTGCTAAATAAATGTAGTTTTCTGATTCCTATATATATACCTATCTTGATTGTTCTGTCACTTGTTTAATACAATTTTTTAAATACTTTATATTCACATAACAAAGAAAAATATATGCATCAGGTCCAGGAGCACTTTTTTAAAAGCAACTGTTGACAAGTGAAAAACTAATATCCAAACCATAATAACTGCAATCATTAGCATATTCGTAATCTTAAACCAAAGCAATTAAAATTTAGCAGATTGCTTCTAAAAAAATTTGTTTATTTTAGTGTGACATGAAAATAATCAAATAACATCATTTTATACCTAGACTATACTTTATAGGTAGAACTTGCTTTTGTAAAATTTGTAGTGTAATTAGGGCGCAATATTAATTATAGAAAGTAGAACACAAGGCAATGGTCAGTTATAAGTGTCAGCTATGAAGGTATTGTGAAATTGCATAGATTAACAAACTAAACTAGATGTGCATAAATTAAGCAGAAAAGCACGTAAGGAATGCAAGTCAGATTGTGAATATATTAACCGAGTTATAAACATTAAGAGGAAGGCAATAAACGTAAGCTCCGAATGGAACTGTTGTTTTATTTCAGGTAAGGAGTCTGTTTCTTATACCACACATGAGGGGACGTTACAAATTTCTCACACAATAAAACCAAATGTTAACAACATATTCTAGCTAATTTTTTAAAAAACCTAGACTGATTGCATGATTAAAATTAATCTTTATCCCAAAGAAAAATTAAATATTTTTTTCTGTAAATTCCAATATGCCCAAAATAGATAAATCCAACTATGTGGGCGGACTTACATAAAACCAAAATATCAATACACAGAAAGATAATATATACATCCAATGGAGGAATGTGTTATGCTCCCAGCGTCCGTATTCAGCGCCACTGCTACAGTTGGCAACACTGATACGATCCACGTTCACAATATTGCACAATAATGATATTATGACATAATTACGTTTCAAATTGTATCACATACCAAATACGTTTACAATGATACAAGTTTATATTTACACAAAAGTAAAGCAAAAGTACTCACTTAAACGCGCCATGCTGTTGATCTCAGGGTATCTCGTTCGGGTGTTGTTTGGTGTGGGTTACGCCACGCCCTTGTTAATCCAAATTTATTGTCTTTTCTCTTCTTTTGTTTGTAGCAGTACGATAGGAACAACCAGGTAAGGAACGATAAGGCAAGATAAAGAGGAAACCTACATCCTAAAAGAGAAAGACAAAAGAATGACGCAGACAAACGTCACCGTTCGACGTCTCGTGGCTAATAATGTCGTGTGACACACCGCGCACTTGCACCATTCACTTCGCGCCTGCGCAATCTTTTGCTCAAACGCAACTGTCCGGGATGACGGAAACTTAACAAGTTTATTTGAAATAATGGCGGAAATTTAGTCACATATTTAAAAATGTGCAATGCCAATTTTGGCATGTAACAAATGATGCCTTCAAAAGACGCATTTTCCGACATATTGTCCTAGTCTTGAAAAATTCTACTACGCTGGAATCATTTTCAATTGAATTCAGCAAGACAAACAACGCCACTTCTAACATAAAGTCGCCCAGATTTTATCATATGTTTCAAAACCATGCTCCACGATGTTTACAGAAACATATTTAAAATTTGTAGCTGCAAAAAAACAATCCTCGTGTCTGTTTATTTGACTACATCATACATTTCAAACCAATAGTTGGATATTTACAGAGAGTCTTAATTTTCGAACTGTAAAATACATGGAACTGTGTTTCTAAGTAAAATTCGCCCTAAGCGAAATACATATAAAATGTGTATACTTCTCGTTAATATTTTCCAACCCTTCTATTCCACAATCTGTTCATGTCTAGTAGGTACAAATTTTCAAAAACTTTTCGTGTAGATTACTATTAAAGCTTCTACACATCTCTCTTAACAAAAAGTATACCATTGTTCAGTACTAATTTGCCTTCATACTATTCACGGGTGGTACAAGTAAACAAAAACCCGCTTCGAAACTAGTTTCACTAGTGTTTCTTGTTACTTTAAATTGCTTATTAGAAATTGCTCTAAATGTACTCTGTTTAACTAAAAATGTTTGTTTAAAAGAAATCAAACGCATTACTTTTATGTTTATTATCGATCCATTTTACATGTTTCAATACGAAAGGCACACTTCCTACGTCAATTATTGAAAATTTTCTGTAAAATGTAATTCTTTTTCTTTAAATAAAAATTTTTTCTGTTTATTGTCAATACATATTTGATAGTGATATCCTTTCTTTGTCTATGCGAAACACTCCCCTTTCCACTTTTGTAATTAGCACCTTATCGTATTTTGTGCGAGTCCTTACTTTACTTTTCTTTCGGTTTCTGCCTGACCCGTGCGTTTTACTGTAGCAAATTTTTGGTAAACTCAACGTATGGCCCAATTCTTCGTTCGTAACTTTTCACTCCGATTTCTTTACTTTATTTTTTGCATCGATTTATTTCTGTGTTCAACGTTTTCCAATACTTTTCTACGTTAAACCCATTTTAGATTTCCGTTTATTTTCAGTGTAACTTTCCTTAGGATTTTTTTCCTTTTTTCAGTTATTTTCCCGCCGGTTATCAGACTTGCGTTTTCACTGGTAATCCTAATTACAGTCGAAACCGTTGGCGCCTTACTACTATTTACTTTCTCCCGTTAATTTGAATTTGCATTTTTAACTCAATTCTTTTGTTATGTCTTTACTGAATTTGTAATAAATTTTTGTTCTTACACACATACTTAAGAAGTATTTTTTTAATAAAATTATTTTATATTGTTGAGTTGCAAATAAACAACATTCGTATTTATCAATTGATTTAATAAAACTATAACGATTTGGCACATATTACATTTCAGTATATCTTCATAAATTGAGTATACAAGCTTATATATAATAAACCTAATTAAAATTGTTGTGGTGACAGTTTATAAACGTAAAGTAAAAACTTCTAAACGTTAACTCATCGTCCATATTCGTTGACATACGAATTGATACATAACCTATCTTTTAAATATAGATTCCCTCTCTGTTCCAAACCTTGATACGATTACGGTCGTTGAGCAATTGTTAATTGATAACAATATGGCTTCAAACAAATATGTTTGGAGCAGGCAAAAATAGAAGTCTGATAATGTAATCGATACATTTGGCTCTCAAAGTTTTGTAAGGAACGGCGTAGTATTTTAATATTTAGCCAGGAACGTAGCATGGCGTTCTAAAAAACATAGTTCATAAAGTAGAATATTAAAATACCTTATTAATTCACTCTTTTTTAGTGCAACTAACTTAAGAACTAACAAACTTAAGGAGTAACTAACTTAAGGAGTGAGACTTCTTTGGCGTTGTTACAATTTTTGGCGAAATTAATAATCTTATGGTATTAGAAATTAAATGCAGTTATGATTTGAAGTGGTTTTAACGCCGTTGAAATCCAAAAGATCTTTGAAGTGTTTGCAGATCCAGTAATTTTGGTGGATATATAAATTTTTAGAATAATTGGTTTTATGATGGTTCAAGATTTGATTGGAACAAGTTTTACAAATTCCTAGGAAAACTTTGTATTATTTTAGAATTTTTGATGCTGTTACAATTGGATTTGGTCTGGTTGGAGTTTCGTAAATTATTTCTTATTCATAAAATTCTCTTTATTTTCTATAAGATTAATTACGTTCAAAAATGCTCTATTCTTATTTCATTAGTTTATACCAATATTAAATTCCATTTAATTTCCTGTCCAACAGACAGAAAGATAACCTTGTGGCACGTGCAGCGCTGTTTATCGCTCACCTGCTTTTGTTCTAATAAACAAACCACAGAGTCTGCTTCTAGCCTTCCTAAGTTACAGACGTATTCGCGCGGGCTGTAATTATCTTTATGCTAAAACGTAGCACTATAAATTATTTCTAGTGTGCAAAATTAGTAATGAATTCGTTTCTATCGTAATAGTTACAAATTAACTTAAAAACGAGGCGATCATTATTCGTAGTAAATTCTATTCTCTCAACACAGGTGCGTGTTTTTCCGGATGTATGTAAATTTCTTACAAATCGTCCAAAGATTATTGATTCTTCCGGTTATAATTGTAATTAATAACCATTTTCTTAATCTGGTATCACAACAAGTTATCTCGTGCTTGTGTGGTATTAATGCAATTACACTTTCCATTGGCGTATCATAAGAAATACGTTAGTGAACTTAATACAACGGCATATGTACTTAAATTCATAATAGTGTGATTAAAGTAGTGCGTTTATACAAACTCGGATAATAAAGAAATTGAATATACTATAAATTGTGCTTTTCGCTGTATTTCTAATTCTTAGTGACGTTATAACATGTGATTCTCTTACTACACGGTGTACGATCAATTGGTTAATTTATTCACTCAATAAAGTTCACCATATTGTCGTTGTGATTTGTTTTATTGTCAATACTGTTCATTTCCTACTATTCGGTCCTTCGTATTTCTTCCCCTGGTGTCTTCCCCTCAACGACTACAGTTCACTGCTCCGGGAGGTGGGACTTCAGGGGTGCCTACTTCGCTCCACCTACCCTAAGTTCTCCGATCAGGTCTGGTTCCTGAAGAAATGAAGTTTGAAGGAATTATACATTTTAGGATATGAAAGTATTTTATGAATTTAGAATTCAGTAGTTGGTATGCCGATGTTTGATTGGAATATATTAATTCAGGTGAAGATTCTGAAGTAAGCAGTTTAGTAGTTTTCGATATATACACCTGTTTACCAGGTGGTAAGAATCTTGTAATTTTTCTATGACTAGACTGTACTTTTCAAGTATGGTTTCAACCTAAGATAATTTCTTTGGGTGTTATCACAGAACTAAATTTCAACGTGTTAACTATAAGAATTTAAAATATTTAAATTAAATCCTGTTATTCAGTATATTAAAAACATATTATTTGAATTTTCAAATGAAAAATAAATTTAAATTTTGTCCTTCAAGAAATTTTGTACTATAAATATATGGGGGTGAACTATTAGCGTAGGGCTAAATTAAAGATCTTCTTATGGTGAAGGGATTTCAACATTCTTCCGACTGAGCTAGGGGTCTAGTCGTCGGGTAGAGCTTATGAGGAGCGGTCGTGGGGTTTTACGACAAAACAGTGTTTATTTACTGACTCTAATAATACTAAAATAGGGGGTGCAAAAGGGCACCAGCAAGTTCTTAAAGTTTTTAATCACGGGTTTGCCCTAAGGGAGAACTTGGAAGTCCTTAGAGAGAAATATCGTATTCACTGCTAGAGCAGGAGCTGTAAAAAATGTTATTAATATAACAATGAAGGACACAAGAGATGTACTCTTGCTACCTTATACTATAAAGAAAAAGAATAGCCATTTATATCAATAATTTAAACATTATTATATAAACCAATTTAGACATTAAGCCTCTTGAAGGTGTTGTTTAATGATTCTTTATCAAGTCACTGTTATAAATATTACTTTTATGAAAGGGCATTTATACCTTTTTATCTTTTTAACTCAATTACCCTATCTTTGAAGTCACTTGTCAAAAATAAAACAATTATGCAATTGAATTTAATGGTTGTTCTTTAATTAAAATTTTGCTTTCTAAGTAATAAAATCTTATGTACAAAATATACATGACAAATGTGGTCTAAAGTCTTCAAAATAATGATTGAATATAAAAATTACGACTGTTCTTACTAAGAATAAAAAATATCAATAACGTATTAAGAATTTTTACAAGGCTTTCCAAATTAAATTACTTAAAATATACAGATCTGTTACATTGGTTTACAAATGTGTATTAAATACTCAAAGACTAAAAATATTAGTTTTCGTAATTACTTAAGGTGTGATTGAATTTGAATGAAATACTTTGTTAGATTTAAATAAAGGTATTCATATTCATTTGCAGTGATATCATATATAACCCTTGATTCAAACTGTGATAAATTCTAAATAGCAAAAGTTTTCGTAATTATATGGTAAAACAAGAATCATAAATTGCTACAATGTTGTTTTCGTTCATCTGCCTCGCTGTTAAGATAGGCGAACAGCTGTAGTCATATCAAAGTGATAGAAAAAGGCTTACCTTGGAAACTGTTGTTTAAACTACATTAAAACAATTACCTTGTCGAATCCAGATGTGCTGGCCTGCGATCCTTTGACAAACAAATGACGTCAACGTACTGTCCACATTTTATTGCGTAATATACTGGATCTTTATTGGAACCATTTACACGAACTTGAAGTGCATTTCATCTTCGCAAATTGAAACAAAATCGAACCATAAAACAGGCTATCCAAAGTACATCATTTTTCACGTTTCTTTGACTTGTGTTAAAGACAAATTATTTAACGGCAATTGGAAAATTAAATATGATATTTGAACTTGTAAGCTCGCAATCTTATCATTGCTGAATGTCCAGAATAAACATTATTACATTTACATTAGTGAGAATAGACTTGATAATTACAAAGACTAAATTTCGCCAACCATTTATGTTAATTTTTAATAAGTTAATTGAAATTAATAGTAGCAAATATTTAAAGAAATTATTATTAGAAATTTTATAAGACCATAACTAGAAAATCCACATAGCATATTTTATAAATTTAGTGAAATCAAAATTAGCAAATTTAAGGAATTCATTATCAGAAATCCATAGAGCGCTGTAATAAAATTATTTAATCTGACTTAACAATAATTTAATCTGTTTAGCATTATTAAAATGCACAGAAAATCAAGTGCATCTTGCACTTGGTCAAGTCTATTGCTACACACAGGTTGCTGGCGAAGACCGTATTCAACTGCATGGTGCTTGTGACTCCACCAGTGGTCGTGCCAGACTGAATCATCCGTTCGATGCGCAGAACTCACATCAAAGTCGACTGACATTGGACATGCAATTCAAACGACCAAAGTTTACTAAAAGTAACTAAACCAATATTATAAAGTAATATTTGGCTTGTGATTGGAGTACACGGCCCTGATCTAAGTATTAATTTACATCGCAAAATTTAATTGTTTATTTAAATAGACAATGCAGTGTATTTTATAAATAATTTGAAAAGGATATGTAGTCGTCAAAAAAAATTGTCACAATTTGCATTATAAATAAAAGTGATTTGTAATAAATTCGTGTATTTTTCGATTACAGTACTGTGAGCGGTTGTAAATATTAATATGTAAGCAATTTTATAAGCTGAAATATTCAGAAATACAATTTATGTCTGAAATTAAACAAAAAGTGTGGTTATGTGAATATGATCAAAGACTTCAATTAATAAAACGTATTGTTCTTAAAATGCTGAAATGCACGTGCATTTCAGTACATAAATGTAAATATTGTGGATTCTTTCAAATTTAAAGGAAACGGTTAATAGAATATAATTAAGGCTGGGTCGGCGTATCGATATATCGATACGACCCCCGCATCAACCAGCCTATACAGTAAAAAATAAATATCGATATATCGATAACCGATATGTATCGATACGCATCGATATATATCGATACATATCGATAAAGAATGTGTATATATATTGCTGTGATAATGGGTTGTTTAAAGGTGCACTTTATAGTAAAGGTCGTTTAGAAATGAGAAATTACCATAGACAGCAGAAAACTGCACTCATTTAGTGAAGAATTGAGAAATGGAGATAGTTTGTAAATAGTAAGCAGTCAACACCCTGTATATAAAGCATAAATAGCTTTAGGCGACGCAAAAAACATAGGAAGACGCATAGTTAGCGTAGAAACCAGGAAAACATGCATTAAGTAGATAGTAAATATTGAATACCCTGTAGATAAAGTTTTAGTTAATTTAGATTAAGCAAGTAATGATATTTTCCAGTGGAAGCACGCGCATATTTATAAGTAAACGATAAAGTGTAATTAGACACGCATTCAAAAGAGTTCCAAACAATTAGAGTAATACGGAGATAGAAATAGAGCTTCAGGTAGCACAGGTAAATGCGTGCAAATAGCTAACCATTTTTGATAAGAAAGGAGATTAAAAATTGCGTGAATAACATGTAAATATGAAAATTAAAAGTCGAATTGCATCAGTTGTTTATGGAACAGCAACTAGATCTATCAAAACACAGCATGTTGATAATAAAGACAGCTGCGACCAGCTTACAATTATTGGGAATCGTGAAGAATTACATCAGAAACTACTTTGAATGTAATTATTTGATTGGTCATAAATAAGCGACGAGCTCTAGACCATACCCACTGACGGAGTGGGAAATGAATAATATATTAGCAGGCAGAGTGATAACGAAGACAGTTTGCAACTTAACAAAGGCCGAAGTGCGCCACTATGAAATAAAGTGATACGTAATAATTTTAAAAGTGAAAGATAAAATAAGTGCCAAGATGAAAACTATAATTGCCTATTAAACGGCTTCGAAGTACGGGGGGAAACAAATAATACAATTTGAGTAAGGGAGGAAAATAAAATACGATTTCAAGTCAGAGGACAATGATAAGAAGAATTCTATTCTAAATTTGAGGAAATTGATTGATAAGTAATAAGTCTGAAATGAAACGACAATAAATTGGGGTGCATAAGTTAATGGTAGTCCATAGGGTAATGGTAATAATTTAAATGTAATCCTGAATTGGGGGAAGATAATTTTTATTCAAATGGAAGCGTTGATGTGAAGAAAATAGACCAGGTTAGATTTTTTAATTATAAGACATTTTATTTTTGTATATATTTTTTTATTTTGAATATTGAATTTGCTTAATATAATATGAATGTGAAAAAGTCAACAAAAGAAGTTGCATAAGTATAAAGTGAGTAATATGATAACAGGTTTAGAGCGTTCTACATTTTGTTGATAAGGATAATAGGTTTTTTTTGGTGACTTTGGATTTTGAGTAAATAGTATATGATGTTTAATAAATGAAATTTACAACATTAACTAATTGAAAAGTGTATTTCAAATAATTTACAAAAGCTGTACATAATATATTGGTTTCATTATATAAAATCGAAATTAACTGAATTTTATAATTCTAAATAAATGCTAGTCGAGGTCATAAGATAAAGTCATTGGGAGTAATTTGTTAATTTAAATAGTTCAAGGAGGAGCTACGAGTTGAATAGGAAATTGATAACAAGTAAGGCGGTAACGTACCGAGTTTTGTTATTGGTTGACAAGGTTGGTTCAAGATAAAATCCAGTTAAGTTTCTGGAGGGAATTGATAGCAATATTAATAAGACAGCCCAACGTCGGAGGAGATAATTACAATCTTGTTTATTCATAGTAAATATTAAAATGGTCGTCCAAATGATGGAGCGCGAATAATTTAGAGTACATAGCAAATAATATAACAGCCCAACATAGGGGTTCGATAATTCCGGCAGTTCATAGCAATATATATATATATATATATATATATATATACTTATGTCACAAATATTAAACTTAAAACTTTAATTATTTTGATAACAAATAATTTTAGGGGAAAGATCGAATTGTCGATAAACACATTATTTTGAAACAATCTTGTGATTTTATTCCCAAAGAAAGAGTAGATAAAATATCGATGCGTATAGATTCGTACTGTAGCGTACCGATACGTATCGCTACGTTTCTATATGTTTATTTAATATAAACGTTCGATACGTATCGCTATATATATATATATGAATATATATATATATATATATATATATATATATATGAATATATATATCTATATGAACCGCTACGTATCGATTCGCATCGATACATATTGATACGCATCGATACGCATCCATACGTATCGATATATATCGATATATCGATACATATCGATATAGAATATGTATCGATATTCGATACGCAAAATCCCGTATCGACCACCCCTAAATATAATTTAATTTGAGAATTAGATTTTTTAATAATGATTTTAAAGGTTGTGAATAAAACAAAAAAAAAATTCAATGTACACAAAACAAGGTCTATTGCTATTCAAGACATTATTGGTCATCTATATGTCAGGACAAACAATATCTAAGAGTTAGTATTTATATATTTACAGATAGAACGTGGATGTTCCTAGTTTCCATTCAGGGTGCCGCTTAGTAAGTATTTTAAGTTTATTTCAGCGAGGTATTATTTAGGTTTCCGCATTTCCCTTATGCAACTAGTAGTTGTATTCAAAAATACGGCAGCGCTATTTATCCTTTGTTCAGTTGTCAATAGAACCCATGACACATCTTTTGATCTACCCAGAGCTAATCCTCTACTAGCTGGAATCCCTGTAGGAGGTTTCTTTTGTATTAGCCTTTGTCCAACCAATTTGATCCTGGGCTACCTGTTCATATAGAAACTCTCTGCGTGTGTTTAGATAAACTTAAAATTTTATTTGCGGCCAAAAAAACACTTAACATTGCACTAGCAACCAAAAAATCAAGTTGCATTGTAAATTTAATAGTTTTGTTTATATATATATATATATATATATATATATATATATATATATAAAAGACAGGTTATTTGCAGTCCGCAATAAGAAATTGTGTAGAACAATATATAAAATAAGATGTATCTGTAAACAAACTCTATGAAAGTATAGAGTCTATTGACGAATACAAATCGGGCTGGTAGTTATATAGCCATTAACAAAACATTAGCTTATTACTTCATAGGGGAGGAAACATCCACTGACCGACGGTTTCAGCTTTATTAAGCCTCCTCAGAGTGAAATAGTCTCCAAGAACCCTATGAAGTAATCGAAGCTATTATACTGGTATAATTTCGAAACAATCTCTGTACTATGGCAAAAGTAAATAAAACCGCCATCAGGTGATAAAACATCAACACTACTACAGTGTGGAAGTACAGAATTGAACCGAAACTACATAGTAAATCCTATAGATGGCTATACAAGTACGTGTGGCCATTTGAGATTTGCGGAATGTTACAGCAAAATTTATTTGCAAACGTAACAAACCTTCTCGCGGCGACACCCGGGTTCATGCCCCAAGGCAAATCAAATAAATAAAAGACAGGTTATTTGCAGTCCGCAATAAGAAATTGTGTAGAACAATATATAAAATAAGATGTATCTGTAAACAAACTCTATGAAAGTATAGAGTCTATTGACGAATACAAATCGGGCTGGTAGTTATATATATATAGTTATATATATATATATATATATATATATATATTACTCATATTTAGACCAGGGTAGAAAATTAAATAATCACATCAAATAATTTTAATCACCGTGTATAAGGAATTTCATTAAATAATACGCGTTATTAAAACCATAAAGCATAAATAAACTCGGTTGTTTCAGTAAAAATAAGAAATTTAAATTATTTATAAGACGAAGCAGTAGTGAAAAGCTCTGCGTGTAATGTAATTATTCCTAAACAAAGAGAAATTACGTGCAAAGTTTATATTAATTAACCCTATTTTAAGTAACCGGTAGTAAAACAAAGTGTACATATAATAATTAATATTTAAGTTGTATTCGCTAAAAATGAAAAGGATAGAAATCAATTTTAATTGGAGTTAATTAAACCGTTAATAACATATAACACCTATAGAAACTTGTAAAAACCCAAGATTAAAATACCACGGAATAAGGCTCTGAGAATTAATAGTATGTTTAAACACCTGGGTTTATTTAAAAAGCTCATTCGGCGTAAATTTTGCAGATAATTAATGTTTCAACGAATCTTGGGGAAAACGTCGCATAATAGTTACGAGAATTGCTAAAGCTGGGTTATTTCACACTCCATGTGGACTAAAATAATCGATAATAAAGAATATCAAGTTGCACCAATAAGAACACGGTAGAGAAGGAAAGAGAAAATGCGTCAAGCAAAGACACATATTGTAAAAGGCGGGATTTAAGCAACGTCACGGGGGTGACAATTGGTTAAAAATAGGATGCAAATATCAGAGGTAGAACAACAATTTCTGTACAAAATTAATTAGTTTTTCTCGGACATGCTTGCGTGCCGTGTGGAAATTTTCTGAGATTTAAATGGGGCGAGTGAAAATTCGTAAAAATCGACGCGCGAGCGACAGACTGGGAACATGGCATGAGAAATTCTTTAGAATTACCCGTTTTGGGGAACAGACCGACAGACAAGCTTTTTGCTATATATACCGAGATGAAGATAAACAAGGCCTCTTAGACTTTTGACGATTCGATGCGTTAAAAGCTCGTACATACGCGACTTGATTGAAGATGTTAAACCGTGCATTTTAGTTTGATTAAATAATTTAAAGTTTGCTAGTATATTTTAGTGATTCAAAATAGCTTATTATTTACGTGCTAACATGAATGTACTTCAGTGCACTTAGATACAAGGTAATAAAATTTAGTTTCACTGTACCAATTAGCAAAATTTACAACGACGAAGGTATACACAAAAGTAGGCAGTTTTGGCGTATATTGGTGACAGAAGCATGAATTTCTTTGCTATTTTTCGGGGGTGTTAATAATTAAATGGTTCAAATACGTGTCTGGATCCATGAAACAAGGGTCAGATTAACACAGAGGAGTTCCGGAAAGGCCCAGAAACGACTTTGAATGGATGGTGATGGAGAAAATTTTAAAAGCGTAGAGAATCAGAAGCCGTAAATATAATCCTGTTGAATGGTGTGATTAACTAAAGAAACGATACTTTGAAGCTACGAGGACAGTAACCTTCAGGTAAATTATACTATTTTGTTTGACATTTTGTGTGTATTGAATGACTTTATAATTGATTTACTTTAAATGGACATTAGTGAAATTGTTCTAACCATAAACGTTTAATTTTAAGATGAAATTTGCTTGTTTAAGTAAAAGGGGTATTTTGTTTTGATGTTCGGGAATATGATGAAAATTTGGGTATGTCTTTGAGCTCAATTAGACGAACCTGGTTAATTAACGTAAAGGGTGGTAGATGCTCCTTTATACTCAGACTCCGATCTGCTTATATTGTTATATTAATTAGTAGGCTTCCAACAAGGACTTTAATTCTGGATGCACGTTAAAGTGATAATAAAATTAATTTTGAAATTCTTTTAAAACTGAATGTTATGCTGAAATTTAATTTGAAAATTTAATGTATTCTGAATATTGATGTAAATAGAGTTAACGTTGATGTTTGTGGTAGGAATGTGTTTGTTTTTTTTATGAATGAGGAGGTTTATAACATTAGGTGAGCAGCCGAGGCGAAAAGCGTAGTTCACGGATTTTAAAGGTATCACAGCATTCTTGACGCCCAAACTGTGGGGCTCGAATGTTTTTGAAAGGGCCAGTACCTGCAGATATGAGAGGAAACACAGCAATATATATATATATATATATATATATATATATATATATATATATATATTACAAGTGCATTATAATTTATTTTGCTGTTCCTGGTGGGTAAATTTTTAAAATTTTTCTTTTTGTTTTTTTTGTCACAATGGTTATATGATGATTGGAAGTAATTAGATTGCTAAAACAGGAACTGCAGCATGAACTATTTTCTCATGGGTTTGACCCACAACGTGATCAAAGTAGAAGCAAATCAATCCTTTACTCAGAGTGCGTATACTACCACTATTAAAGACGTTCATAAGGCTTTTAAACGCGCACTTACTAAACTTGGATCATCCTTTGACGAATTTGCTGCGGATGTCGCTGATAATAAGTTTGCTCGTTTACGATCCTTATGGTTACATACTCAGCGACGTTGTAAATTGATGGCGTCTAAATCTGATGAGGAAGCTTTTATAAAAAATAAATTACTGTTTGTTATACAAACCTTACGTTCAAACGGTGAGACGACTTTTAAAAAATTAAAGCGTATCACCTTTTCTGATTTTTCTCAGCGGCCTGTTTCTAGCCCACAAACTTTTTACGAAGATACAGCTAGTGAGGGTGTCCCTTATCTTTCTTCAGATCCTGAACCAGACATAGATACTTCCGTTGTTACTAATCCAATGGCTTTTACTAAATGGTATCCACTAACTAAATTAAATATCTCATTCTCTGGTGAAGGATCTTTACCTGAATTTCTCTTAATATGTCTACTAAACAACTTATTCGTTATACGTCTGAACTACTTACATGAAAGACTCTACTAATCTTTCGAGCGTATCAAAGCTTTCTCACATGTTGGAAAGACGTCGATTTATTAAAGGCCGAATTTTTACCTGTTGATTATAATAAACGCTTACTGGATGAAACAAATTCCCAAACTAAAGGTCCTACTGAGAGCATTGGATTATACGTATCGACAATGCAAAGTTTATTCTGACGACTACCCGTTCTCTTATCGGAACTGCAGCAATTGGAGATTCTGCGACACATTCTAACCCCGTACCATCAATCTCCTTTAGTACTAGCAGAAATTACTTCTATTTCATAATTACTGTCTCTGGATCAAAAAATAGAATTTAATAAGTATTCCGTCGACACTTTCAGACCACCGCCTTCTAGTACTACCCCTGATTTCTTGGAACCTTCTCTAGCGTACATGCTTCCTTCGAATACGATTACCAATTCTGCAGTTACTTTACTAATCCTACCTCAACTAAATCCGCTTCTCGGACCAATTTACTTCCTGTTGCTGCTTCCATTTCAGTTTCCCAAAATCCCCTACTACTAATAAGAACCAAATGCCTTCTGTTTCTAGTTCTACGTCCTTTTCTGTACCTCCTCCGGGTCGTCCTACAACCATCACACCATACCCTTTTCACCATATAATCTTTCAAACTACAATATTGATTTCTATGGCTATCACGTGCCTACTTACCGAACATCACCGAATAGACACCAAAGTTTGTCTGTTTTTAGCTGTTCGAATGATGATCGAAGATGTCATACGTATTCACTTTCACCACAGGTTCTGCCTTGCCCACAAATTGAGACAATAGTTCAAACTAGTAACTTACAGGTAGCAACTCAAGGGTTTGTTCCTGCAGCCTTAAATGATTCTACCAAATAAATTTTGTCGTGTCTGCAATAACAGATGTAGCTGAAATGACGATAACTTATAATACTGACAGTGAAGGTTTTGTTGAAGTTAGCGAAACCGTATCTATAATGCTTCTTGCTGTTGTTGTGGAAGTTTTACCCGCTCCTGTTGCTTTATCTACTGTTATTGATTAAGCAAATCCTATTATAGTCGATGCTCTACCTGATTCTGTTCCCTTATCTAGTGTTGACGAAGTTTTAAATGCTTGTGCTCCTTTATTTAACATGGATGAAGCCTAAGCCTTACCTGCTTTTATTCCCTTATCTCACGTGACTGAAGCTTTATATGATTCTGCTCCTTTTTCTATCATTGGCTCTTTTACAACCAATACCAAAAACAAGCGGGCTTCTTCCGTAACATGTAATGAGTGTTCTAAACTACCACAACAACTACTACTCCTAGCATCGCAACCACCTTCTCAACCACTTGTTACAATTTCTATACCCCCTGTTATTCCTGTTTTGCGAAAAATTACCCAATCAATACCCCCACCTGTTCCGGTAACTCGACCTAGGCAACCGAATAACAGGAGAAATAAGATGAAGAAAATAAACATAAAAGGTATCTTACGAAAAGGTACTGACCTGGATGCATTTTATGACAATCCTAATGTCCCCGATATTGCTTTGCTCTCTCTCTCTCTCTCTCTCTCTCTCTCTCTCTGGCGACGGAAACGTTATAAACCACATTCTTAATCATCTCGTTCCAATTTCTTATGACGACTTAGCTTTGATTTTCTCTCAGTTCTTGTACTTGTTTCTTAGTGTTCTTGTTTTAGTTTTTTCTCGTTCCTTTCGTTCCACATCCTTCTCCTTTTTCTGTGGCTGGTCTTGTTTTGTGTCAGTATTCGTGCAATTGTAGTTTGATTCTCGTTCATCTGTCTGTGGTATGTGACTTTTAGACTTTTTTCTTTTTCGAAAACTGCGACTTAGTCCACTTTTCGTTCTATTAGCGTTCCTTCTTTCTTTTTTTCTGGGTCATCCGTCTACGACAATTTTTTGTTACCACAGGGTGAAGTATTTATATATATTTTCTTATTCCAGCTCTTTTTGCGTTCCTCTACATACATTCCTTTACTTCCTCGTTTCCTTTCCTTACTTTCAGTTTTCTGCAGAAACCAACTTCTTTTTTTGCGGCTAAAAACTTTGCTATTTCTTTCTTAGAGATATCCGTCTTACGACGACTTTTGCAGTGTTAGGCCATTCCATCTTTGTTTTCGGCGATTGCTATTCTATGCCTTTCTTTCTCCTATGTACCTTAACATTTCTTGATTTGGTCCTTTATAGTAGTTCTTTGAGTCGGAAAAATTTCTTTTGTTTATTTTGGGTTTTTCGTGGGTTTTCTGAAAAACTTTCTGAAGAATAATGATGGACACTTAAGTTCAAGGAACACCATACTTTTATTGTTCTGTAATCTATCAATTTTGTTAGTCAATTATGTGTGTGTCGTGTGTGTGTGCATGTGCGTATATGTGTGTATGTGTGTGTATGTGTGTGTGCGCGAGCGTGCGTGTGAGTGTGCGCGTGCCTGTGCGGATGCATGTGCATGTGCGCGTGCTCGTGTGCCGCGTGTGCGTGCGTGCGTGTGTAAGTTGCTAAACCACATTTTTGTATATTTTACTTAATGACTATGATTCAATAAACAATAATTTTTTTAATTGAGCTGTAAGTTTCACATTAGAATCAGTTTGCAAAAAGAGTTTTGTGTCACCGTAACAAATGATACTTATAAATTACGCTTAGCTAACTATAGCAATCCTTAACAGTTTTATTTCAGGAATAATTCATTAAAAGTAAATCGCTTTTCAACTAGAGAAGTCATGCGATTGAAAAAACCAAAAAGAGCCTTGAGCAGTGACGGCTTAATATCATCAAATAGTATGTGGAAATTTTCGTTAATGACATCGTTTGTTGCTTTGTTAAACGTCGGGTCTTTGAAAAGCCCCTCCAACAACATATGAATTTTCGTAAACTCCATTGTTCCAGTAGTGTCGCCAATCTGCAAATATTCGGTTCCATTGCGTTGGACTCTTTCTGATGTCGTTGCAATATCAAACAGGACGTCACCTAAAAAAGAAGTATACGTAATTTTAATATTTAGTTCATGTGTCACAGGTTATAGAAATTTTAAAGTTAGAATTGACATGTTAGAACAATACTCTTGAAGATAAATACAATAACAATAATAATAATAATAATAAAATAATAATAATAATAATAATAATAATAATAATAATAAAATAATAATAATAATAATAATAATAATAATAATAATAATAATAATAATAATAATAACTATATCCACAAACATCTTTCCTCAACACTCATTATCCAAAAGATCACTTACATACAAGCATTGAAACCTACAAATGCATTTTACAGCTTAAGTACAAAACATTTCATAGCAACTAAATATTAATATACGGTTCACACAGTCTATGTTGGTAAATAACATCCTCAACACATTTCTTATGTAAGTTACTATGTTCAAAATTTTCTTTTGGAGATGGGCATGAATAACTTTTAATACTCTTATTTAAAATCCGTTAAGTGTAGGTGATCAGGTATACCTAAAATATCTTTTTGTAATTCGTAATTCAATCTCAAAAATATCAAGTTATCCAATTACAAGGAACATCTATATGCTAAAAATTGTATGCAAGTTTAACCAACTTAAAATAACTATAGCAAGCAAATGTCCTTCAAAATATTTAAACAATGATATATTTGCGTTCACCAGTAAATTTCTTGGATCATAAATTATTCCTTTTCTAAACCGTTAAGTAAATTTCTTTCCCTTCATAAGTAATGTATCAATAAAGAGGGTTTGAAAACCATAGCATGGTCCTCAATGTCTTATTTTCTATTTAAATGTATCGCGGAGGGATTTATTTCAATAACTAACTGCAACATTTGAGTTCTTCGTATTAAATAAAAGTTATTTGAAGCTTCGATCGTTATACCCAATCATTTTTTAAATACATTGTTACTGACAAATACTTTAAACGTCTAGTATGAGTAACATGAACTTGAACGTAATAATAATACGTAGCTGAGCGGTAAAAGGACAATTTATCATTTATCCTCGTATCTGATTATTTATTGCATTTATGGTATCAAAATTTATATGTCATAAACTCGGGAAAGCTATTTAATTTTCTTGTTGATCTGATCATACAGGCTGGCGCAATTTTGTTGAAAATGTTAATTGATGCATTATGTTATCTAAATAACTGTTAGGTTTAATTTATTAAGTCGTAAATGCAGTACATTAATTGTATTAGTTTCAAGAATGAATGCACAAGCTTACATGCAATAGTTTTTTATGGCACTGCTGTATCTAATTTATGGTTTTTAAACGTTTTATCGTACCCTACAATCTTGCTAATTAGAGTGTTCATTCATATTTACTGTCACTTGCTTATATTTACAAGTTGTTTTATATGTTTTACTCAAAGATCTCAAAATAAAGTAGTTTTGTTTAAAATACAGTATTTTACGTTTTGAATTAAAATGCACAAATTGAAGTCAAAAAATGAACTAAACCTGGTTTCTAATAATATTTGTTTTCCTTGGCGTGTGTTTTAAATGTGTATATATATTACTGTGGTTTAATATGATGTTCTCGCCCCACGTTGTCTGCCTAAATAAATACTATGTATTTAACCCCCCCCCTGTTGTTGCGTCATATAAATATAGATGATAACGCCGTACGCCGATGTGCTAAAGGTCCAACTGAACGCCACCGCTCTGTGTTTCTCTCTAATCTTCTAATTTTTATTATGCCACGGCTAGCTCTTTTAATTTACACAGAGTGCACAACGTTACGATGATCTATTTTCATTTACCCCTTTATGATTACCTGTTTGAATTGATAAAACAAAGTCGATCAACATTCGTATAATGAAAGAAAATAATATTTACACTTCACAATTTTTGTAATTTTTTGAATACACCCTTAAATCAAATAATATAATGTGGATTATTATTTATCTCAAATTTATATCCTTTTTAACTTAATTTAGAGTCACCAAAAACGACACCTTTACAAACGTTTGAGACCTTTTTATGATTTTTACGTTTCAACGTATTCAATGTTCCTGTTTACTCCTTACAAACTTTAGAGAAATTTAATATAGAGAAAATTTATATATTTAGTGTTAAAATTTAAATTAGAAAAGATTCCTTAAAACTAGGTAGGTCTGACCTGTGATCTCCTGATGCGTTGTTTTGTGTTGTGGATTAACACCCCCTTATTGTCTTCAATTGAAAACCAATGCTCTGCTTTATACTCCTAATGTTTAAACCAATAATTCAGTAGGATTACCCCTTGTTTCCAAAATTCACCTCGTGTTTTATTCTATATTACAATAAAAGGGTAAGGAATTTTTTTTTTAATTTTGCATTTTCGAAAATTATATGTTGATGCTGGTGGGGCACGAATTTTAAATATATATTTATATATATTTTATATATATTATATATATATATATATATATATATATATATATATATATATATATATATATATATATACGTTTCGCCCTAATTGGGGCTCATCAGGACAGGAGTAGCAAAGTTGTAATATTTAATACAGACACCTTATGGGAAGTACAGCATCACTTGCCATTAATCCTTTTTTACTTTTCATTAATTTAAGACTCATTAAACTACTTCTCGTTTAAATTATATATATATATATATATATATATATATATATATATATATATATATATATTGATATGATCACGCCGTACTCGGTGTAATAAACGTTCTACTGAACGCCACCTCTCTGTTTCTCTCAAGTGTTCTTTTAATTTATTATTATGCCATAGCTAGCCCTTTTTAATCTACTCAGAGTGCACAACGATACGATAATCAATTTTTTTTTACCCCTTTATGATTACCTGTGTGAGTTGATAAACCGAAGTCAATCAACATTCATATAATGAAAGGAAATAATATTTACAATTTTTGAAATTTTTTAAATCCACCCTTCAATCAATTAATATCATTTGGATTATTTATCCTAAAATTTATATACTTTTAATTTAAAATAAAGTCACCATAAACTACCTTTTTACAAAAAAATCTGGAACCTTTTAAACCTCTTTATGATTTATTATGTATGCAATGTTTCTTGTTGCCTTTTTACAAGTTTTGGATAAATTGAATAAATTCCGTATTAAAACTTAAATTCAATAATATCTTAAAATTAAGTAGATCTGACCTGTGATCTGCTGATATGTTGTTTCGTGTTGTGGATCAACACCCCCTTGTTGCCTTTAATCGAACACCAATGCTGTGCTTAGCTGAACCAATATTTAGGTACAGTTACCCCTTGTTTTCCAAAAATTACCTCGTGCTTCTTTATTTTATATTTCTCTGCATATGCTTTGAATCTCTTCCTTTAAATACTTTCGACGCAGATTAGAATTTTTTTCGACGCAGATTAGAATTGTACCAGAATTGAACCAGAAGCCAATTAGAATTTGATTAGAAATCAATTAGAATTGTACCAGAAGTCAATCAGAATCCAATTAGAATTGTACCAGAATCCGATTAGATGCCCTATATGATTATAAATATTTAATTTAAGTTAATTACCCAATTTCTACTCTCGTTTTCTGAAAAAACGGCAAAACCCTTCATGTATTTTTAACGCAATTGCTGCACAGCACTATTTCACTATAACATAAATTTGATATATTCTAAACTTTATTTATTTGACGCGTAGATTTCTGGTTAAAAGTGTCGTGGCTTCGACATGCATCAAGTATGGACTGACTTGTCTTATCAGCGGTGGATGTTAAATAGCCTTTTTCCACTACATCTGGGTTGGGTTTCCAAGCAGTTTTACAGATTGTTTCAACCAATCAGTTTTTGTTTTTAATATTCCCTGTATTTTTAAGCTTTTCTGATGAAATTATTTCGGATTTTCTTGTCATGGTGTTATTTGTTATTGTCATTGTTGCCAGACTTTCAACTTACGTCTCTTGTTTTGTATGGATAATGCTTCTGGATAATTGTACAAGAATAAATGATGTAACTCTAGTGCTGTTTTCGTTTATATATTTGTTTATTTGAAAGTGCGTTTTCTTATCAAAGCGCTCATGGTTCCAGCGTAATTGCAAGACGATTTGTTAGGTTTCATCTTATCTTCTGCGTATTTTATTTTATAAACTTGTAAAATACTCCTCAACGTATGTTTAATTCCATGTACGATTATTTCTCTGCTGAATACGCGTTCTATTGTTGAAATATATGTTCACTTGCATCGATTAAGGTTAATTACGGTCTATATACAGGGTGTTAAATGCTTGCAATTTACATAATGTACGAATTACTTATTTTTCTGCTAAATAAATGCAGTTTTCTGATTCCTATTGCTATTTAAAGTTGCTATGCGACCCTTACTACTCAATACACCCCTAAACAACCTTTTATCACAGCAATATATATAAATAATTTTTGAGTTTTCGAATGTACACTACAATTTACTAAGTTTTGAGTGTGAAAGCTATATTTTAGAATGGAATTTCATTCGGTAGGTTACTCTCAAATCAATATTTTTGCTTATAATCAATGCTTTTAGATACATTTACACCTTAATTATGTTTCTAACTACATTTGATTTTCTAATGCTCCACCAGAGGGTACTACTTTGTTCAGGAAGTGAGTTTTTTTACCTGGAAATTTTGAATTTTGTTCCAAGTAATGTAAAGATATTTAGTGTGCGTGATAAGACTCAGTCACGGGACCTACATTTAACCTCTCATTCAAGCTTAACATTTTACAAACGTTCCGTGATGAGAATTGAACTCAGGCTTAGTAGTCATACGCAAACAAAGTAAGTGATAGAGCCCACCTTAGTCACTGGGCAACCCTGGTACGCTGTCTTTAAATGTTTTCTTCTGCGTTATAAGGTACGCCAACGCGTCAACCACCGCTCCGTTTAATTTTTGTTCGAGTGTTTCTATTTGAGTAGACTCTCTGCAGTTTACTAGTTCGTTCTCAAGCGTGTAGATGCTTTCACTAAATTTTTGTTTAATCCGTTCCCAATATGCTTCATTCTTACAGAACCGCCGGAAAATAGTTATTTCCTCCTTCCCGCGTGCTCCGATTTCAACATCTCGTGTTAATAACTTGCGATCGGAATTTAACAAAACTGCTAATCTCCCTTTTGCCGGTTTTTTTTCAATTTGTGTATGGGCTTAGTCATGTTTCCGTGTAATTTCGTTTTTCAATCGTAGCATTGTTGAACATCTGCTCGATCGTTCTATCGTTTTCCCTTGCGCAAACCACACAGCAGGGGATTTCCGTTCGGCAATATTTTAATTTGTGCACGACTTTTGCGTAGTTGCCATATCACTGCATCTTATGCTAACACCCCATGGATCTGTAGCCGTACTCGTACCACAGATATACTGCGCTTTGAGAAGTGGTTTCGAGCCCATACCTTTCGCTACCTGAGATTTATAGCATCAGTTAGAAATACGCTGTCGAAGTATGGTAGTCATTTTGAATAACATGTCGGCAAAATCATCCCTAGGACTTTTTCTACAAAACCTATATCTCTTCTTCAGATAGTCTTCAAGCTTCAAATCGTTGAAACGAGTGTTCTGGCGGGTGACCAGTCGGATAAGCTCTTCCGTTTTCATTCCCGTTTCGACCCCCAGGAGAACGATCCGAGGTTGCCTATTTGGAAAACGATACAGCGAGATATAGAAAAGTTAAGTTTCCGAACAAGCGTCCTATAGAAGTGAGAGGAATATCCCCAAGTAAAGAAAACAAGACGCTGGACGAACTCCCTGCCTATCAAAAGAAACAAAAATAAAACACATGTCCTTCTATTCTTAAAGTAAACACGATCAACCCAAGGGTAGCAGTAGTGGATAAGAGGAAGATATATACAGTAAGTTTACACCACTGTAAGCAAAAGAGCTATAAAAAAGCGACAGTATCTCACCGATATGTTAGACAAAAGAGGAAAATGCATTGAAATTGCTTAGTTACACATAAGAAAAAAAAGGAAAGGGCGGCATAATAGAATGAGTAAAACTGAAAAACGAAAACATCAGACATAGAAATGTCCGGTCTTTACACTTGATTTGCAATACCATGTTCTTTATCCTGTTTCAAAAGCATCAACTCAACGTCAACTCCGACAAGTCCTAAAGATTTATTGCCTTATTCAAACCAATGACATATCAATCATAAATGGAAGGAGGGATGTAAGTGTAAAGAAATGGTAACCGAGAAAATATTAAAGAAATTTAGTAAAGATGATTTCAATATCTAATGAGCAAAAAATAAAAACTAAAGGCATATTGTACAGATAAAAAGTCAAAGTCATAAGGGCGAAATAATTTGTGCAATTCATCAGAAGAATAAAGAAATTCAGAAAAACTAAAGTATTATAATACAAGATATATTTAAAAAGCTTAATCAGAGGTATTAATTATTGTGAAGGAGTATTATTGGCAAAAGGTTTTAAGTCATACATGCTACTTTCCTTGTGGTTTACTATCAGAATCTTTACGTTCATCAATAAGTGCACTTTACATCAAACAAATTACGGAAGTAGTTTAACAGAAAAATTGTAGGTTTAAACAAATTTCTTTTGTTTTGAAAGCCAGATAATCTATTTTAAAAACTTATATTTAATTTATAAAAAAATCTCTTAAGAATCAATTTAAAAGTTTTTATTAGAAACTCGGTGAATAAAGTTTTCAAAAGGTAGGTTAAGTCAATAAATAGGTAAATGAAATATTTAATAAGGACTTTTTCATACAAGTCTATCTAAATGACAAATTTTGGCAATCAAATGAGAAAAGAACAATTATTAAACGTCAAAATATTAAATGAATAGCTGAAGATCACTGCAATTTAAATACTTTAAAACTTATTAAGAATTACAAATGGTTGTCTGCAGGAAATTAACATAAACGATACGTATACCTTAATATAATAATTTTTATTAGGCAAAGGGCAAATTAGAGACAAGTCCAAGTCATTTATAAAAAAATGTTAAATAAAAATGGCGGTACTTAAAAACAAATCTTTTTATGTATGACTAGTTAGGAAAATAAATTATTATTTATAGGTTACATATATAACATGAGATCTGAAGGCGATATTGGGTATAAAATTCTAAATCTTTCGTGTTTAGATAGATGTAAATAAATTATTTGCAAAAGTCACTAACCCGTTAACTCTATTAGAGCTTAGAAATTAATTTTCACTTTAAGAACTTTAACTAGATACGAGAAGGTTACGTATTCGGCACTATTTTAAAATATTATGCATTAAGTTACGTGGACGAACACTTAAATAAACCAAACAGAGATAGCGCAAAATATTCTAGAGTATTAAAACCGCGGAAATTTTACAATAAAGAATGTAATTACCGTGAAGCTTATTTTTTCTTAAAAAAATTTAAGAAGCACTAACAAAACTTCCACTTTCATTCAATATTAAAAGAATTATGAAATTGAACGGTATTTTGCAGACCGATAGTAAAATTGTCGTTTTAAATTTAGATAATGGTTACAATACCAACGTAAAGAATAACGTTATATACAATTAAAATTAATATAACTAGTTTGCGATGCAATCGATAACAATTGCCTTTTTCATAATTAATACAGAGAAAGAAGCGCTAATTTTTAATATTTTTTTAAGTTAACAAACAACATTGCGTCATAAAAAACCGCCCACGCTGGGCGCCAGTTACTACGTCACCAGTTTGGGCGCCAATTATTGCGTCCCGGTTTGTGTGATGAACTCATATCAGCAATTTTAGTGGGGTCTGTATACCCTCGATTTTTTTTGACGTGGTGCCGGCCCATATATGTTGTTGTGCCCTAAAGAATATGTACAAAAAACGGTAAAGGACGAGAGGAAGCACTACATCGATACATGGTAACACATCTTGACAAAACACAACCGTTTCAGTTAACTTCCGGTACTGAAGTGTCTACTTAATTTCCGGCTAATTCGTGGTTCAGTAAAAGTTTCATATCCTTTTCCGAAGAACAATTACAAATCCCTGACACAGTGTTTAAGCGTATTCATACATAGTAAGTTGCTGCAACCCTATAATGGAACTACTAATTTATAACCTACTCATTGCCGGATCCACAGAATACGGGGATTATTTTACTATTAAACTAAGTACAGTAAATTTAATAAATGTAAAATATGAAAACTGGTTGTCCAATAATTGAAAAGTTATGTTGCGTGCTAATTCAATTTAACAGGTAACACTTTTCAAGTGAAAATATCTAATTGTCCAGATTCTTTCCAAAAGATTTTGCTGTTTACTCCACTCAGGTAGGATAATCTCATATATTTGGTAAAATGATAAGAAAGGTTTGAACTTTCACACTATATCGCACTCTCTAACACTCGGTGGCTTAGGCTTTAAATGCTCAGCCGCTCTGTGTGGGGTTTTTAATTTCTTTCAAAGCCGTAGTGGTTTCGTCAACTATTTTTATTTTCAATACTGTGGTATCTCCAAAAATTGGAGAATACTTACGACTGCAAATATCTTTATTGAATTTGTTTTTAAATATAGCTAACAATAAATTGACAAATCAACATTTAACTCGGATTTTCAACCTCATTGGAATACTATACTGCTCTAGCTTTGTCGTAAAACAGATAACCCAGCGTTTGTGTTTTTGAAATTAAAGCGGTAACCCCTCTCACTTCAACTTACTCCGTTTGTAACAGATGTATTTTTACGAGTTAGCGCGTTTTCCAATTTCGTTTGGTTTGGTTTACATCGCGATTGCAATAGATACAAAGTGACAGGGGAACCTAACTTTGAATGGTTCCAATAATATCCCTACAGACTTACTGCCATTAATTTGTAGAAGTCCACGTCCCTTTAAATCCAGAAACAAGATTTTTGAGTTCATTTCGTAGTTTCCCTCTATCCGTACGTTTGGAACTCTTAATTTGACTCTATAGAAAAAGAACTTCTTCGACATTTTTGCGCTAAAACCACATTTTTTAAGTTAAGTATTTTATAAACTTACCTACTTACGATACATCTGTGATTTCGCTGTTTTTCAATCCGTATATCAAAATCTTTGTCAAATTTGTAGCAATGCCAGAACTAGTTGTTCCACTGTGAAACTGAATCCGTGGAATAGGAAGTGGATCTAACGCGGGTAAGTCGAGTTGTGGTATTCCATCCTTGTGACGCACAAGATAATCTTGTATTGTCTTTTTAACACATTCAGAAAGATTACCTTCATTTAGATGGCATATGTGAAAAAAATCAGCTGAAAATATATAATAATCTATAAATAAAGTTATTGATATTTCCAATTCACTAACTCTTATTGTAGTACTAAAATATATACAGGATGTTTCATTAACAATGTGACAACGGTTAACTGGAGATACTATGTATCAAATAATGACGATTTAGCCAAACGTTTCTTATCCGAATGTTGATGATTTAAGAAGTACAAGGTTTTGTGGGTTATAACTTTATTTCAATTTTTTGGCATTATTCTGAAAATGTTTGGGTTATCGACTTGAAAAGTGGCATCTTTATGCTTTTGGGTATAGAAAAAAGAATGTAACACTATTTTTGACTTTGGCCATAGAGAGCGTCCATTTTTTATTGACAGCATGCTGACTGCACATCGTAATTTGCAATTATTGCAGGAAGAAGTTGAACCAGCAAATACGGATTCAGTCCCAGAGGAAGAAATATGGTACCAGCATGATGGATGCTCAGCACATAATAACATAATTGTACCAAACTATTTAGACGATTTGTTTCCGTAGCACTGAATAGTCCGAGGTGGTACTATTAGTTTGACTAGCTCGGTTACCTGATCTAACACTGTGCGATTTCTTCCTGTGGGGTTTTTTAAAAATAAGTTTTATAACAATGAACAACCATTTAAGAATCAATCTGCCCTAATTCAAGCAAAATTTATCAAAGTTTAATTTTGCATGTGATTTCTCTATGTATACATAATAGATTTACATCCTGTATATATATATATATATATATATATATATATATATATGTAGGCAAATGGCTAACGCTTTGTTTGGAACTTGTAGAAAATAACTAGATTGGACATAACACACTCTATTACTTATTAAGTACATAAATCAAACACATAAATACATAAAAAATGCAGACGCCATTACCGGCCATAATAATTAACAACATAATCGCCAAAAGCCTAATCAATAATAATGTTTGTTCCCTAGCGCGCAGGCGCTATACACGTCTAAATCCGAACATAAACGAAATATAACCGCAATATTCAAACGCTAGAATAATGAATTCTACTACAACTCGGCCGACCTGACCATATGATCGCCTCGATCATAGTTAAACATAAAAACAACTAACCACTCAGTAATAGATACATAAGTAAATATTCAGAATATGAAGCATAAAACATAAAAGTCATGTCTCATACAACTTCTAGGTTTTACATAATAAACCCAAAGTTGATCTCATAAACGTAACTGTCAAAGAACATAAATATGACTAATACAACATAAAACATAAAGCTTCATAATACCTAACATAATGCATAAGTGTTTAATACATAAATACAAAACAAAAGTTAAGATAAATATAGAGTTCATAATTACCATGGCATTAATACCCAAGTTATAATAGATACATGTTTAAAGCTAACACTTTTACTTCTATACTGAATATGGTTTTAAACGACTAACATCTAGTATTCCATCATAAGGAATTTGGGTGTTCTGGAATCCTATAATGTCTGTGACAACATACCTGTCATGTGGTAGGACCTTCTTAATCACATATGGTCCTTTAAATTTAGGGATTAGTTTTTTATTAACTCCTATGGTAGTGTCTTTGTTGGACACCATGACATAATCTCCAGGTTTATATTCATGTCCTTGCTTATGTTTGCTATCATAATAGATGTTGTTCTGTTCTTGAATTTGTTCCTTCTTTTCACTTGCTTCTTGCCTAATTTGCTCTAAATTTATTACAGGCTCGAAAAATGATTCAAGAGCTAGTCTTAAATTATCGTCGATTGGACCAATCTGATTTCTACCAAAAAGCAATCGACTTGGGGTATCACCTATCGATCGATTTATGGTGTTGTTGAAGCAGAATTCAACTTTACTTAAGGCATCATCCCATGATATACACTTTTCGTCGACCATTTTGGCTAGTACGGGGGTTAGTGAGCGATTCATCCTCTCAATCTGCCCATTAGCCTTTGGAGCTCCGGAGACTATTAATATGTGCTCAATGTCTTCCTCATTTACAAATTCTTCGAACTGGTGCGACGTAAATGTTGAGCCTCTATCCGTTATTAAAATTGTAGGGTTACTATTATTCCGAAAATAGGAATTTAAATTTTTATTACTTCCTGAGTATTTGTGCTCTTGCATGGATAAAATTTTATAGATTTTGAAAACCCGTCTACAACCTCAAATATATACTTAAAGCGGTTACTGGTTCTTGCAAGGGGTCCGTAATGATCAGCATGTAGAACTTCAAATGGTAGTTTGCCCTTTGGAATGTTGTTCAACATACCTTCTACTTTACCTTGCTTAGCGTTAAACTCGATGCACTTTAAACAATTGCTTATATAATCCTTGACCTTAGTTTTCAGCTTAGGGAACCAATAAGTTCTGCTGATTAATTCGACAGTCTTATCGACTCCAAAGTGACCCATCTCGTTGTGGTAAGTATGGAGTATAGTATGTTCCATTGACTTTGGGATATAAAACAGAATTTTGCCACTTAATTTTCTATTAATAAATCTTGTCGTAACTCATAAAATGGATGATCACCTTCAAGTAATTTAATTTTTATTCGCGTGATTTCATTGTCACTACTTTGCTTGACTGCCAAAGTTTGCTCCAAGGTGTTTCCTTCTAACACAAAAATAGTTTGAGCCCTGCTTAAGGCATCAACATGACACATTCGATTATTAGGTCTGTGCTCTATGGAGTAATCATAATTTTGCAATATAAGGCTCCACCTCATTATCCTTGGGATAATATCTCTTTTGTTCATTGTTAATCTGAAACTATCGCAGTCAGTAATAATCTTAAACTTAAGTCCTTGTAGATAAGTATGAAATCTTTTAAGTGAATATACAATAGCCAAACATTCTAATTCATAGCTGTGATATTTTGACTCAGCCTCAGATGTACGTTTGCTAAAGTAGAACACTGGATGGAACATGCCATCGCCTTGTCTTTGCATAAGTATTGAGCCAAACCCTACTGAGCTCGCATCACAATGTAGTTCGGTCTCATTAAAAGGTGAATAAATTGCTAAAATGGGCTGGCTAGTTAGTTTAGATTTCAATAATTCAAAAGTATTAAGATGTGTGCTTGTAAATTCAAATTTTCTCCTTTCTTTAGCAAGTTATACAGAGGGGATGCAATATTACTAAAATCCTTAATAAATTTCCGAAAATAACTCGCCATTCCTATAAAAGTTTGAAGTTGTTTGACATTATTGGGAATAGGATAGTCTGCAATTGCGGAAACGTTAGCTGTATTTGGCGTAATACCATTTTTGTTGACGCGATATCCAAGATAATCTATCTCTGTCATCATAAACGAGCACTTATCTAACCTTAATTCCAATAAATTATCAGTCATCAGTCGTAAAACATTTTCAGAATTTCTATGTTCTCAATAATTGTATTAGTGGCAATCAAGATGTCATCAAAATAAATTAACACCTTATTTTCTTTTATTAGATCCTAAATATTTTGCTTACAAACCTAGCAAAAACTGAGGGCTTGTCGCAAGACCAAATGGCATTTTCAAAACTCGTATTGTCCTAAAGGGGTTGTAAAGGAAGTAAATTTTGTAGATTCTTGTGACAAAGGGACGTGATAAAACGCATCCTTAAAATCTAGTTTTGTAAAATATTTCTTATCACGCAAGCATTCTAGATGATCTTCAATTATTGGAATGGGAAAAGCATCTTTAACCAAATACTTATTCAAATTTCTGTAGTCGACACACATACGAAGCTCTCCAGTCTTCTTTCGTGTTAATACAATGGGGGAAGAGTAAGGAGACTCACTTTCCCTAATAACATTATGAGCTAACAAATCATCGATGATTTTATTTAACTCATTCCTCTCATAAAAAGATAAGCGTCTTGGCCTACTCAAAAATGGTTCGTGCTTCGTTAAATTCAAATGCATTTCAAATTTTACTTTGGAGGCTTCTGGTTTATTGGTATTGCAATAAAAATTATTTAAAACATTTTGTACTTCAACAATAATAGAAGCCTCTAAATCGTTATTTATGTTAAATACTTTGTTCCTATCAGTCTGAACTGCACTAATCAATAAAACATCATTACTTAAGAATTCTGGGTGTTGCACCACAGGTTCTAGTAAAATATTATTTTTATCAAATCTCATAGAAACATTACAGCCTGCTATAAAATCCCTACCTAACAAACAAGGGCAGTTCATTGTGCTCTTGACGACAACATAAAAGGTCGCGTCATAAACAGAACCCTTACATTCTAAACTACCAACGTACATACCCAAAATCTGCAATACTGAATTATTAATACCAGTTAAATGTATTAGTTGATCTCCACTCTGCTTAACAAAATTCACAGGAACGCACGATTCTAAAATAAGTGAAACAGGACTGCCTGAATCCACTAATGCATCTAAAGTAATATCAAGTTCAGGAAAGTACAATGGTAATAAATAAGGCGGTTCTAAAATAGGCTGTTGTACCAACATTGCAGTTGATGTACATCTCTGTGGACAGTCCTTGATTTGGTGGTCGGCTTGACCACAATAAAAGCAACTTCCAGGAGGACGCTTTGGTTTTGGGCACTTGTCCACCCGGTGACCAAATAAATTACAATTATAACACTTACCGCTGGTGCCAGGTTTCTGTTGACTAATTGTGCTTGTTTTGTTTTCAACTTTCACCTCGGGCTGCCTGACATAACTGTTAGTCACTTCACCTCTTGTAGCTAATCTTCCTTCTATCTTACGTTCTCTTCGTGCCTGGTCGACTCGCTCGTAGCAAACTATATCTTGATACAGTGAATCCTCATCTGTGTAAACGTGACATCAACATATTACTTAGCTCCCTTGACCACAGTCCGATAATAATTTGTTCTTTAGTTTCCGTAAAAGTAAGTTCTAATTCTCGACAAAGTGCCACCTTCTCGTAGAAATAATTACAAACATTTTCCTTGGCACCTTGCATTCTAGCTTGCATTTGACGCCAACACTCGGTCTTACTCCTTGCAAAAATAAAAGTTTTTTCAAAAGCTTGCTTGAACTCACCCCATCTATGAATTTCAGTGCTTCGGCTTGCAAACCAGTACTTAGCTGCGTCTTTCAGGTTGCAAATCGCAGTTTGGTATATAAATGCATCTGGCCAACGATTAATTAATGCGGTATTTTGTAAACGATTTAACCATAACTTAGCTTCACTGGGCCCCTTTTCTCCATCAAATAATTCAATCGTTTTAGAAAGATCGGGCATCACATTAAAATTAGTGACTGCATCACTAACAATAGGCACTTGTTGCGTTTGTGAACCCTGAGTTTGGATAAGTAATTTCAGCATTTGTGCATTTTGCTGTAGTACGGCATTTATTGACGCCATAAACGGATGCATCGTATCTAAAACCGGTGTATTTTCCGTAAACGCAGCAGCTTCCGTAACAGGACTTGTATTCATATTTTCGAGCGACTGTTGTTGGAAGAATGTTTCAAATTGTTCTTCACCAAAATTTTCCATTATATTTACTAAAACTCCCCTCAAATCAGTTAAATATAACATAACCTAACGATCTGGAAAACACGTGAGAGCTGTAACCCCACACCTGAGAATTGTAGGCAAATGGCTAACGCTTTGTTTGGAACTTGTAGAAAATAACTAGATTGGACATAACACACTCTATTACTTATTAAGTACATAAATCAAACACATAAATACATAAAAAATGCAGACGCCATTACCGGCCATAATAATTAACAACATAATCGCCAAAAGCCTAATCAATAATAATGTTTGTTCCCTAGCGCGCAGGCGCTATACACGTCTAAATCCGAACATAAACGAAATATAACCGCAATATTCAAACGCTAGAATAATGAATTCTACTACAATATATATATATATATATATATATATATATATATATATATATATATATATAAATATTGATATGATAACGCCGTACTCGGTGTCAATGGACATTTTCTATAACTCCACCTTTCTGTTTTCTAATCAAATTTAAATCTCACTAATTTTATTATTATGCCATGGCGAGCTTTCATTAATCTCCACAGAGTGCACAACGTTACGATGATCAATTTTTTTCTTCTCCACCCCTTTCTGATTACCTCTTTGTTTGAATTATAAAATGAAGTCAATTAATTCCATATAATGAAAAGAAATATTATGTACAAATTTTGAAAATTGTTAAAATACACCCTTCAGTCAATCAATATCATAAGTCTTATTTATCTCAAAATTTATATGCTTTGCAATCAATCTAAAGTCACCAAAAACTACCCTTTTTATCAAAGAAACCTAAAACGTTCTAAACCCCTTTACAATGTTACGTACTTTTAACGTATGCAATGTTTGTGCTGACTTCGTTACACTTTTATATAAATTACGTAAATTCAATATTCAAATTTAAATAGAAAAATATCTCAAAACTAATTAGATCTGACCTGTTACTCTGCTTAATTGAACCCCTTGGTTTCCATAAATTGCTTCTTGCTTCTTTGTTTTATTTGCATTGAATCTCGCAACTCAAAATTGTACCAAAATCGTCGACGCTGATTTGAAGTATTACATTAATCCATTTAAAATATCCCCATATTCGAATCAACTATAATATCTATCCACTCATTTGAAATATTATACCATCAATTAGAATTATTTTCATGCATTTAAATTATTATATCGCATACTCGAATTATCCATCCATTCAGAATTATACCACATTCGAAATTATTATCACACAATTAGGATTATCCATACACTCGGAATTATTATCACGCAATCAGGATTTGAATTATTAGCATCACATTCGAAATTATTATCACCCAATTAGGATTATCCATACACTCGGAGCCCTATTATTATCTTATTAGTTTTAATAAATTACCCCAAATTCTACTCACGTTAAACGGCAACAGAAATTTTTATATTTGTAGCACTTATTTGTCACTATCTATTTTATTAAACATTTAAAAATTACGCGTGACTTTTTGATTCAGAGTGGCGCAGCTTTGCCCTGCTTAATTAGAACTGTTAAATATAGGCTGTTCCCACTTGCATGTGGGTTGGGTTTTCAACAAGTCTGTAGCTATCTTAACCAACAAGGTCTTTGTATTCGATGCATCTTGAAGTGGTTTCAGATGTAATATATTCGGTTTTCCTGGTAATAGTTATTAGCTTATTGATACCTCGTTATCAGACCATACTTTGTTTTGTGTAGATATCGCGTTTTCCACAATTAAACAAAAATACATGATGTAATTTTAATTTTACTATCATCTATTTTATGCGTTTTTGAACTGCATTTTCTTATCAAAAATGTTGATTGTTTCTACGCACTTACACAAGGTTTTGTTAGGTTTTATCTCTTATCTTTGTATTATATTATAACTAATTAGAATCCTTTTCAATGCGTGTTTAATTACATGTACTATCCTTTCCTCTAAATACGCGTACTTTTACTAAAAGGTATTGTTACTTGCATTGCTTAAAATTAATAAAGATCTATATACCGAGTGTTGAATACTTGTTATTTACCTAATGTATGAAATATCTATTTCTATGCTAAATATGCGTCCTATTGTTGTAAGATGTGGTTATTTGCGTCGCTTAAAATTAATTATGCTCTATATACAGGGTGTTAAATGCTTACTATTTATATAATATCCAAATTGCTTAATTTTCTGTTAACTAAATCCAGTTTTCTGCTTGCTATTACAATTTATGGTTAATACACGACCCTTGCTATACAATACACCCCTAAACAACCCCTTATTACAGCAATATATATCTTTCTCTTTTTTCCTATCTCTGCTTGTCATATATTCCATACTATTCCCCAAAAATGTCTTAGAACTTATTCTGCCCTTCCATTTCTCATATTTTTTCCCAAAGATATCCTTGTTCCCCTACTGTTTCTATAACCTATTTGTTATTACCTTTGTCTGTCCATCCTCATACATCTGAAGCACGGCATTTCAAAGGCTGCTACTGTTCTTCTGCCTGCTTTTCAGACTGCCCGTATTTCGAAGGCATACTGTCTGTACTGTTCTCCACACATACGCTTTCAACAATTTTTTGTTCTATGTTTGTTGTCTTTCATCATAGTTCTTTCTTGTTAGATGCAGTTAGGTCCCCTTCTATTGTTTTACAATTTTATACCCTATTTCTCCGGCATTCAGTGGTTGAGAAGGGAGGTAAGCAGCCTGTGGCTGCCAAGTTTTCCCAGCACTTGAACATTCACTGATTTAATATTTTTTCCAATATATCTTTTCGCACAGTCAACATTAGTTGCAGATATTTCATAACCAACACCTGTAGTTGTCTATAATAATCATCAGATTTATCTGCGCTTATTTTTTCGTCATTGGGTTTTCCGTCTCAAAACTGGTTGGACATGTACTTGCACTTATTTATTTTCTAAACTAACCTACATAGTTCCCTAAAATTCTCACACAGCAATACAGCTCGGTTCCCATTCTATTGTTTTCTAATATTATGCCCTATTTCACTGAGATTTATTGAAGGGGGTTAAGCAACCTGTGGCTGTCAAGATCCCCCAACACCTAGACATTTGCCGAAATAATAGTTTTCCAGTAAATGCTTTCACGCAATTACCATTATTCGAGAATATTGCCCATCCAATGCTTCTGCGCCTTTCTTTTTTGGTATAGTTACTATGATGTTGTGTTTGAAATCTTTGGGTATCTCGCCTGTTTCATACATATAGCTCACAAGTTGGAAGAGACGTTCTGTTACTGCTTGACCAGCGACTTTTAGAGTTTTTGCTTGCACCTTATCTGTACCCGGAGTCTTACCATTTGTCAGACCCTTTAATGCTAATTCAAATTCATCTCTAAGTATAGGATATCCCAAATCATCATTTTTAATGTTTGATTTCCTTTCTAATGCAGTTAGTTCTTCTCTTGCATATAAATTTCCTATATATTCTTGCCATCTACCCACTTTCTCTAAATTTTCTATAATGACATTTCCTCCCGCGTCCCTTATATTTTGGCTATACGGTTTTATATCCCTAAAATTGATTCTAATTAGTTTTTATGCTTCATCTGTCTTTCTTAGTTTGTAATTCTTTGCACTTTTCATCAATCCATTGTTCTGTAGCTTTCCTGCATTTGCGAATAATTTCCCATTTTATGGCTTTGTATCTTTGTTTTCTTGTTTCGTCTGATTCATTTTTGTATTTTTGTCTTTCTTCTATTAAATTCAGGATATCCTTTGTTATCCATGGTTTTTTATTTTATTTTTGCGTATACCCCAGAATATCTCTGGCCGCCATGTAGAGGCTGGATTTAATGTTATTCCATTCTGTTTCTACTTCCTTAGTATCAGATATTTTCCCGATACCTTTGAGCAATTCATTTTACTTTTTTTTCGAATCTTTCTTGAATATCTTTCTCTTTTAGTTTTTGTAGTTCCAAATGCCCTATTCCGTTTCTTTTCTTCAAATTTTTAAATTTAAGTGCGGCCTTCATAATTACGATGTTGTGGTCAGGGTCTATATCTGCTTCTGGGTAGCTTCTACAGTCTTTTACTTGATTCCTAAAGCGTTATCTAACAAGAATGTAATCTATTTGATATCTTCCTATATCTCCTGGCATCTTCCACGTATATCGTCTTCTAGAATGATGTTGAAATAATGTGTTTGTAATGATTAAATTGTTCTTGTCGCAAAATTCTACCAGCCTATTTTCCTTGTCGTTTCTGGTGCCTAAACCAAATAAAGCTACTATCGCTCCTTTCCTGCCCTCACCTACCACTGCATTAATATCCCCCGTAATTATTAAATTTTCATGTCCTTTTACGTGTCATGATGTGTCTTCGATATCTTTGTAGATTGCTTCTACCTCTTCGTCACTGTAGCTAGAGGTGGGCATGTATACTCGTATTATTACTGTGTTTACCGGTTTGGATTCTAATCTAACCATGAGTACTCTTTCATTCTTTTGTAAGTAATTTTCTACACAGTATCCTATCTTTTTCCGCATAACTATCCCCACACCCAAATTCCCCTCCTCTGCTCCTGTATGAATTACCCTGAAGTCTCCACTCCAAAAATCCCCCGCCTCTGGCCACCGAACTTCGCTGATCTCTACAATGTTTAGTGATAACCTATTCATTTCGATTTTTAGGTTCTCTAGCTTGCCCACTTGCTTCATATTTCTAACATTCCACGCTCCGACTCGCAAAATGTTCCCGACTCTTATTCTTAACATTCCGATCGCATCCTCCGAAGTAGTCCCCTCCCGGAGATCCAAATGGGGGACTATTTTAACTCCGGAATCTTTTACCCCATCATTATATTATAATTTAGGTACGCTGTGTACTTGGGAGGTAATGTGGTGGTTTCCCGTTGTCTTCCGCGTCGCGGTAGTGTGTCTTAGACTGCTATATCGATCCCTATGGTTTTTGCCAATCTAAGTACCGAAAGAGCCGCTGCCCTCTTTCGGGGACCTATCTTCGTCTGGTTCCTCACTCACGACCCTTCTACTTTGGTTGGACCTGTAGTTTGGCTCTTTAGCTCTTTAGAACACGCAAGCCATTTCACATTTCACCTGTTCTAGTAATCTAGAACTTTGGCAAGGTGTAGGTCTATTCGAAATGGATATATATATATATATATATATATATATATATATATGTTGATGTGGTAAACCCCTCGTTGGAGCGTAACTAAAAAAAGGTTGTGACAAGGCCGCATTGAGAGCGTCATTAATAGAATGCTGTGATACAGATACAGCAATTTGTAAAACTTGAAATTGTTCACTTACCTTCCTTTCTAGCTTTACCTGGCTAGTTCAGCGGAATTGACGGAGTCTTTAAAATGAAATAAAACACAGCAACATCGCAAAGCATTTATACAGTATAAAATATTTTCTCTCCGTCAATTCCGCTGAGCTAGGCAAGCAAAGTTAGAAAGGAAGATAAGCGAACAATTTTAAGTTTTACAAATTGCTGTATCTGTATCACAGTATTCTTTTAGCGACGCTCCTAACGCGGCGTTGTCACAGCATGGTTTTAGCGGCACCTCAAAGCGGGTCTATCACATCAATATATATATATATATATATATATATATATATATATATAGGAAATATTTTTTCAAAATATTGAGCGTAAGTTATTTAGAATAGGGATGTTAATATTTTTGGGATTATTTCGCTCACAATAAAAACAGAATACAAAGTTAAATCATTGGTAATATTTCGTACGTTTCGGTGAATGATTCTCACCTTAATCATCGAACTACAAGAAAAAATTATTAACGGTCAGCAATAACATATAACAGGCAAATACTTTCAATTACTAGATAAAAGATATAATAACGTTTTTAACATAAGGTGTAGTTTAAAAATTTATTTAACTAAATAATATTTAAAATTAAAACTAAAAATGGCTGGACTACATACTTCAAGTAATGTCACATTTCAATTGATTGACAGATGGAACAAAATAATGGAGCGAGTATATATAAAAATGCGAGAGAATCAATGTTTTATGGTGTAAACATTGTTGTTAAGTACTCCCTGTATGTTTGTTGTGGTTTGTTTAGTATTCTTCTTAATCTTCTTTGGGTATTAAACCACTCATAGTTTTTAAAATTATCTTTATTAACGTTTCGATCCATAACCTAGGATCGTTTTCAAAATAATAAAAACTTCAAGTTTGACATTTATGACACAAATTGAAGGTGACTTTGATTTATTGATGTTTGAAATATTTGGTTTGAGTACACTAAGCAAAATTTTTAAAGTTTAAATGAATAATTGCCTTCAATTTGTGTTACGGCCTGGGACCGACTTTTTTAGGTAGCCAATACGCTTAAAGTGAAATCAGCTGATTAATTTTTATTGTAAAAATTCATTAATTTGGGAATTGGAAAACATTTTTTAACATGTTTCTATTTATACAATTTAGAGGATGGTTATTAAAGAAGTGTGCAATTGCATTATTAAAAGGCTTAAGTAGTCGTTTTTTTATATTTATTTTGAAGGGGAAATCATTATGATTTAGGTTACCTCTTTGGTAGATTTTAACATTGTTCTGAGGTAACCTTATGGTGGGTTTACACTTGTCAGATACCAAAACTGTTTAACGGAGATTGTATATGGTTGTGAGGTATCTAAATACTGTTTTAATTTTAAATTTGTGTTCTATTCTTTGAATTTTTTCGGAGAATCCTTTTATGTATGGTATTGAGAGCATTTTGTTGTGTGTATCATTGTTTTTGTTTTCTTTTTCTTTATTTTTAGGGTTTTTATTCATTTCTCTCTCTATTATTCTTTTAGGATATTTGTTTTCTATTAGTGTACATCTGATTAGGTCTTTCTCTTTTTTTAAAATTTCTTCGTTTGATGATATTAATTTTGCTCTATCATACATGGTTTTGATAATTCCTCGTTTGACACAGTGTGGGTGGTTTGAATCGAAGTTTAAGTATCTGTTTGTGTGCGTTGGTTTTCTATATACCGATGTATTAATTGTTGTATCGTTTTGCTAACTAGAATATCTAAAACGGAAGTTTTCCATGTTGTTCTAATTCGTATGTGAACTTAATAGTTGGTTCTATTTCGTTAATTGACTGTACAAAGTTTTTAATTAGTTCTGTATTATGAGGCCAAATAGCATAGACATCATCTACGTATCTCCACCAGATTAGTGGTTTCAATCCTTGTGTGAATATTACATCTTTTTCGAATTCCTCCATGAATATATTACTAAAGATTGGTGATAGTGGACTTCCCATTGCCATTCCGAAGCTTTGTTTGTAAAATTGATCATTTATTTGAAAATATGTAGTATTGACGCATAAACCAAGTAATTCCATAAATCTAAATACTGTTTTAATTTTAAATTTGTTTCCTATTCTTTGAATTTTTTCGGAGAATATACAATATATATATATATATAATATATATATATATATATACAATATACAATCTCCGTTAAACAGTATTGGTATCTGACAAGTGTAAACCCGCCATAGGGTCGCCTCAGATCCATATACAACCTTCATAGAACAACATTGGTATCTGACAAGTGTAAACCCACCATAAGGTTACCTCAGAACAATGTTAAAATCTACCAAAGAGGTAACCTAAATCATAATGATTTCCCCTTCAAAATAAATATAAAAAAACGACTACTTAAGCCTTTTAATAATGCAATTGCACACTTCTTTAATAACCATCCTCTAAATTGTATAAATAGAAACATGTTAAAAAATGTTTTCCAATTCCCAAATTAATGAATTTTTACAATAAAAATTAATCAGCTGATTTCACGTTAAGCGTATTGGCTACCTAAAAAAGTCGGTCCCAGGCCGTAACACAAATTGAAGGCAATTATTCATTTAAACTTTAAAAATTTTGCTTAGTGTACTCAAACCAAATATTTCAAACATCAATAAATCAAAGTCACCTTCAATTTGTGTCATAAATGTCAAACTTGAAGTTTTTATTATTTTGAAAACGATCCTAGGTTATGGATCGAAACGTTAATAAAGATAATTTTAAAAACTATGAGTGGTTTAATACCCAAAGAAGATTAAGAAGAATTGTTGTTAAGGAAAGTAATTCAAATACAAAAACAAATTATTTTTACTACAATTGAGATGGTATAAGACAAAAAAAATTAAATAGCAGGTAGTGATAATGGAGAAAGTAATAACCAAAAAGTAAATCGTTTAATCACTAAAGTAGTGATAGTTAAATATTGAACATTCATTGTATTGGTGGAACGTAACAAATGTTTAAGAAGCTGAAGTTGAGGAAAAGTGTTTTTGCATTCTAACTGTAAAAAACAGATTGGTAAGAGACATAATGAATGTAGAAATAAGTAAAAATGCTATTATAATAAAAGAATATCAAATCATGTTAATAGGTGACGTATTTGAATGGTATGAAATTATAAATATATAAGAGGCTGGAGACAGGGTATAATGAAAGCAAGTAAAAGACACTCTCACTGTAAGAACCAGTATGACAGTATAAAGTCAAACAAATTTGAAAATTGATAGGTGAAAGCATAGATTTAAAGACAATAAAAATTAAAATTGCTAATCGTAAATACAATTTGCATTTTAGAAAAATGTAGAACAATTATTTGGTTTTGTAGTTGGAAGTATACAAATATGAATAAACAGCATACAAATTATTGATATCCTCTTTCTGATTTATTGGTTTATTCTGTTGATTAATATGAAATGATTCCAAGAACAGTCTTTTTTTGTAGTTGTTTTCAGTGTTTGTAATCTCTACATCATCATAGTTGACTTTATGACGTGTGTTATAAATGTGTAAAGAAAGAGCACGAGATGCCTTCCCTAATTTTGCATCGCTCTTATGTTGTGAAAGACGACTGCGAAGCCATTGTTTTGTTTGACCTACATACGAGGCTTTACAGCTACAATTAATCATATATATTAAGTTGCTACGTATAGCCTTGTTAGTTTTTTCTTTTAGTTGGCTAAACAAGTTTCCAACGGAGTCTCCTTTAGTATTGATAATCACAATCTGAGGATGTTTTAAAGTTTTTATTAATAATGGTGAAAGGTTTGTTATATACTGTAGTTTTTTATAGATAAAATTTGTTGGTCTACTATGTCAAATCAAAGAAACCGTCAAAGTTGCCCTGCCCCTACATATTTATACCAATTACAATAATAGACAATGCCTTTCCTACAACAAACAATTTATACATACCAGGAAATTATTATATAAGAAATTTAATAATTTGAAGTCGAACCAAATGCTAGGTAAACAACTGTTTATAGATAATAGTAAATGGTTTTTTAACCAAAGTAATATTCACATCCCTGATGATATAAAGAACTTCATATCTTTAGGCCCCAAATTTATAGTTAATTCCAGTGTAGCAGATATTAACATTGGACATTTCTTAGCGGATGTCGAATCAATTCTTGACTCAACTGATATCACTCCACAAAAAAAAAGCTAACAAAAGGTGTCAAGTCGTAAATATAATAACAAATTTTATTCATAATCCTATTAATAGATATAATTCTGATAATGTAATTTTTTATAAGGTAAAGAAGTTTATAAAGGACCATCCTGATATTTATATCACTAAAGCAGATAAAGGTTTAGTTACGGTTATACTTGATATAACATCCTATATAGATAAATCCAATCACTTACTAGATGATGCTTTAACATATAAAAAACTGCAAAGAGATCCCACTTTTACGATTCAGAATACAGTCAATAATCACATTAAATTGTTATTTAAAAAGGACATGATCACAGCTGAACAAAAATCAATATTAGTTATCAATAATTTTGTTCCAGGCAAATATTATGGTCTCCCAAAAATTTATAAACCAGATAGATAACATGCATTTTACTTTGCAAATTTGTATACTGTTTTGATTTATACTATGTCGATTTACTATATACTTTTATTCCTTCCTTTTGCAATTTGTTTCAAATTTCAATGTTTAGTGCGGATTTGCGAACTTGTAATTCACATCAAACGCGTTGTGATAACATTTTCGAATAAACTATAATGTAATTTGTAAGTACAGCGGAACTTATTTGCTTTCATTCGGATTTGAAAGAGATTTTAAGAGATCCATAATTTTTAAAAAAAGGAGTAAGAAGTGTATTTTTGCAGATACAACAACCAAAATCTGCTGACCTTTTGTCAATTCTCTCTGTTGTCGGAGATGGTAGGAATACTTAGTTTAGAATATTAATCGACCCATCACCTTTTATTTTGAAGGTAGGAACGTGTAGTTTATCGCGTTTTGAAGTATAATTGCTTTTCCAGTAGGCATATTGCAATCAAAATTCCCTCGTGTATATAAGATAGCAAATTGGACCTCCATATAACATAAATGTCTACCTTACCTGATATCACAAGGTCGAGAATTTCCTGTTAAAGAGTGAAGCCCAGGGTAAAGTTGGATGGAAAACGGCTTGAGGAAAAAGAAATCTCATTACAGATAAACGGCTAGTAGAGTGTTAGCTCTGGGTGGATCATGAGCTTGGGTCATGGGTTGACAAACGACCGAAAATATAGATGAGCGCCACCGTATTTTTCAATATAATGACATATTAAAACACGTGTAATTGTATTAGGGGAATGCGGAAACCTGAAGTCTATACCACCTAAGCAATCACAAAACCTAAATATTGACCTTGCAAAACCTCCTACCTCCTAGAACTATCTTTAACCAACCCAATTAACGTAGAAGAAGTAAATTTTAACGAAATGGAAATAGACGAAAATTTAAGCGAA